>JALIHJ010000016.1:0-309198 GCA_022984795.1 Fabrea salina | reverse complement strand
AACACCCTAACACCCTAACACCCTAACACCCTAACACCCTAACACCCTAACACCCCAACACCCTAACACCCTAACACCCTAACACCCTAACACCCTAACACCCTAACACCCTAACACCCACCCTAACACCCTAACACCCTAACACCCTAACACCCTCAACACCCTAACACCCTAACACCCTAACACCCTAACACCCTAACACCCTAACACCCTAACACCCTAACACCCTAACACCCTAACACCCTAACACCCTAACACCCTAACACCCCTAACAACACCCCCACCCTAACACCCCTAACACCCTAACACCTCTAACACCCTAACACCCTAACACCCTAAACAAATGCTCACATAATAACTCTCCACAGCTACACTTGGAGATAGCTTGGCACTTTGAAGGACAGTTGGCTTGCATTATAAATGGGAGGTGGAAAATGGTGGTAAATTTAGGGGCAGCAATTAAGTTTTAGGAGTAAGAAATCTAGGTAGTTGAGATATTGCAGGAACTCATTCACTAAGGCAAAAGTAGTTGGTTACGGAAACTATGAGAAAGAATCTAAGACTTCTTGTTTATTTAACTATTGGTCTTAAGTACTATGTGTTGTTAGTTAGGTTCTTGAAGCTATAATAAAGCACTACTGGAACTTTAAAGTGAGGAGTAAGACAATAGTTATACCTAACTCATTCTATTTACAAACTAGAACTCCTATAAAGTCAGAGAAGCTTAATTCAACAATAGATAGAAAACAAAGCTTTAGCATTGAAGAGTACACAGATCTAAACTGGTTCTTACTTGGGGTTTCTAAAGGACCCTATAGGTGCTTAGGATGGAACTTACAAGCAATCATAAATACTCTAGCAATGAACAACTGTACTCATAGACTTCATTAGAATACGAGTCTTAGTAGAGGAACTTTATAGCAGCAAGTTCAGGAATGCAAAAGTCAAAGGAATACTTAAACTTGAAAAGCAGTAGTGCAATAACTAACAAAAACAGCACATTAGGTTAATTCGAGAAAACAGAGTAATTTGTATAAGTTTATTGAGTATGCCAGAACTTTGAAAACTATAGAAGCTCAGTAACTTAAGACAACTCCTGCTAGGTGAAGAATTATTACGGTTCAACAAATTCAACTGAAACAACACCAGAAGTGCAGTCTGAAAGACCGAACTTCTTGACTAGTCCTTGCAGAAGCTAAGTATAAGTTGTTGATTGAAAGTGAACTACTCCACACTAGAATGGTGTCATCCAGAAACTACAAACACCCTTTGAGACCTGCACCGACTGTGTAAGGGTGGCACTAAAGTTAGGTTCCAGAAGCAGTTCCACACTCTAATAGTCGCACTTCCAGAAACTACTAAGTGGTCACTGCTTGATACAGCAACTGAACAAACACTTCCTGTATGGTCTAACAAGTTTGTTTTCCACACCCTAAATGTGCTATCCTTGGCTCCGAAACTATAAATTCTTCGTTAAATGGCAACAGTTTCCACAACGTCCAGAGAAACTTTGATTGTTTTCTCTCAGTGAGACTCTACACTAACAAGTCTATTCCAGCCACAAGAAACAAAGAACTTACCACTGGTTGAAATAGCTACTGATGAAACATCCACCTTCCAATTTTTCTAGTTTTAAAGTCCCAAACTATGATTACCCCATTTCTGTCTCCGGAAACTATGAACTGCTTGTCCTTTGATACAGCTACTGATTCAACAGACTCAGTGTGATCCCTCAAAGTTTCTTCAAGTAAAGGCACTCCACATAGTTTTTGACTGAAAGAAGCTTCATAAACTGGGTGTTGACTCTTGCAACTGCAATGGTCTCTTTGTGAGTCAAGAACTTGAAAGTTTCTAACTAAGGCCTGATGTTTGTTGGAAGGTGTATGAGTTCTCCAACTCTAATGGTCTGATTTTCACTTACAGAAACTAGGGTCCATGTTAATTATTTTAGTCTGTTGACTCAAAAATGTTTGCTAAAGCATTCATGGCTTGGACTGCAGTGTGAACTTCGGACATTCTAAAACACATCAAGTCAAACCCAAGTACATAGTCTACTTCACCAGTTTCTGGGAATTTAGCATACCTTTGGGAAAAGTGGGTCAGCATTAGTTTCCAGGCATTCATCTTCTGGGCTACTTCAATGGCTTCTCCAATAGTAGTGTGGAATCTGTGCAAGGCTTCTTGCTTTAGTTCGTCCTCAAATGTGGCTTCGTGGATTAGAAGAGTTGCGTCCTTGCCAGCTTCAACTAAGGCATTGCAAGGGCGAGTATCTCCAGAGTAAACTACTTTCCAGCCAGAGTCGTGAGTTACTACGAAACCGTAGGCTTCAATTCTGTGATCTACAGGAACTGACTCAACAACCAAGTCAAAAAGCAAGTGTCTGGGTTTGCATTGCTCAAAACTAAAGTGGAGGGGACCAGTAAGCAAGTTGCACACAGAAAGGTAAGTGTAGAAGTCAGAAGGGCCTATGACTTTGATGCTTTCAGAGGTTAGTTTGGCTCTTTCGTGAAGTAGCTTTATAATTCCCAAGTGGTGGTCTGCATGCAAGTGAGTTACAAGAACTGCCTTTAAGTTGAGCAAAACTTCTTGAATACTACTTCCAAAGTGCCTAAATAGTTGCGCATAGGTTCCTTCGCCACAGTCCATTAAAATGCCAGAACTGGTGCTTCCCAAGAAGATCCCTGAGACGTTTCTGTACTTTCCGGGCTTCATAGACCCTGTTCCCAGCAACAAAACACTTGGGTCGTTGTTTGGAATGTGTGAAGTAACTTTGTCCCAGTAAGACTCTTGGTGGTGTTCAGTTGCAGGTGGAGTGTCTCTAACTTGGAGTCTATGCAACTTAGTTGACGGAGTTCTGACCTGCAAGTATTCTACTCCTTTGTGTCTGAAGGGACTCAAGTGGATGTTCATCAAAAACTTAGGATGGATGGAGTTAGGAACGCTTGGGTGGAGTTGGGTGAGTTCTGGATTTTGAGGCAAACTAAATATTGAAGGTGCTGCTTCCTTCAACTTGGAAACTAAAATGTCTGAGTGCATGAAAATCGGAAACTCTCTGTCTTGGGAACTAGCTGTTTCGTTCAAAACGATGTTTTGGACAATTGGTGGGAGTTCAGCTAGGAACTTTCTGTAAGACTCTGTTTGCAAAACTTCGTTTGGGGAAAGGTGGATGATGGTGCTCAAGGACCACTCTGGGCTTGTGTAGTTGAGAACCTGACGAAAAACTTCTTCGTTAATTAAGTTTGTAGAAGGAAAGTGAATTGCACTGAACACAGGAGGAGGAATGGGCGGGTCCAAAACGTCTTCAGGGTGCACAGAGACTCCGTTGACTTCAACACTCTGGCCACTGCTGAGTTTGCCGAACATAGGACCTGGAGTGACTCCTAGTTCCTTTGCTTTGTCTACTCTGAACTTTCTTTGTTCTTGAGGACACTCAACAATGTAGCACATTCCTGACTCTTTGGGAGCGTCAAAGCAAACTCCAGGCTTTACTTCAACACTGGTTTTCTGGAAGGAGTAAACTGGAATAGCCTTTACTGTGATGTTTTCGTCTTGGAACTTGCCTTTAGAGGTTATTTTGTAAGGATCGATTTCAAGGTTGTAAGAAGAGTACTCACAAACTTTGTAGTCTTTGTAGTGAGCAAACGTGGATGCTGCAGCAAAGTAAGCTGAAATTCCAGGAGGTCCGTGGAGTTTCCTTTTGGTTTCTGTTGAGTCTGCAAGAGTCAACATAATTCCAGGAAGTGCTGAAAGACTGTCTGTGTGGGTGGAAGTCAAAAACAAGTCTGAAATTTTGGCTAGTTTGATTTTGTGCTCTGCAGCTAGTCTTTGGAGCCCGTCTCCTACATTGAACAGGTAGCACTTGGAGTCAAGCACAAGCATAAACGAAGCAGAGGAAAATGGAGTTGGCAGAGACAGCAGCTTTATGAAGTACCTCATTTATAAATATTAGTAAATTTGTCAGAGACCTGAAGACTTCGAAGACTAACTAATTGAGCATTTTCTCACAGTTAAACACTTAGCTATCCTAGAAAAGGGCATTGACAAGAGATCAGAGTTGAGCTACTGAGTTCATAACTCCACTCGAATAGTATAAGGATTTGATTGCAATTACTAGTTAGCTTTTTACAGGTATACCTGGTTACTTACAGTTATTATTAAATGGCTTCACCAATAAAGCTTCATATTAATTTAATCGACTCAATGCTTCCTGTATGGCCTTTCAAAAGCTGGGTTTGCTTCCCTAGTTTGAGGTTCCAGGTTCTGATTGAGTTATCTCTGCTTCCAGAAACTAAATGGCCCCCATCGCTAGAAAAACATAGCGATACAACTCTTATGGTATGACCCTTTAAGACCTGGATTTGGTTTCCTTGAGGAATGCTCCATACTCTGATGCTTCCGTCCTCGCCTCCGGAAACCACAAATTCTTGATTCTTTGAAACTGCCACAGAAAAAATTCCCCCACTCTCGCAATTGAAAACTTGAGTCTGAAGGCTAGAAACAAGACTCCAGACTCTAACAGTGCTATCTCTACTTCCAGAAGCTAGGAACTGGCTACCTTTCGAAACTGCTAAGCACTGGACTCCGTCGTTGTGTCCACTAAGGACTTGGGTTTGCTCCCCGGTACTTAGACTCCATACTTGGATGGTCTTGTCTAAGTTTCCACACACTAAGAACTCGTCTTTGTTGAGTATTTCTATTGACCAGACTCCGTTAGCATTAACATTGATCAATTGCATTTGTTCTCTATTAATCAGGTCCCACACCCTTACAGTATGGTCACTGGCTCCGGAAAGCAAGGACTGACTGTCTTCTAAGAACCTTACTGACCATATCCAGCCAGTGTGGCCCTTAAAAATTTGTACTTGCTTTCCGGTGGTTAGGGACCATATTTGGATGGTTTTATCATAGCTGCCAGACGCTACAAGTAGTTTCTTTTTGGAAACTGCTAGTGAGCTAATTCCGAGGCTATGCTCTTCTATAACTTGAACTTGCTGGAATGAAGGTAGTTGACCCCATACTTCTGCATGGAAAGAGGCTTCGTAGAATTTAGTGTTAACTCTTCCTAACTTCACCACTTCTTTAGGGTTTAAAAACTTGAAGACTTCTATAAGGGGTCTAAGTTTGAGTTTTTCGTAAGTATATAACTTTTTTGGAAGTCTCCAAAGCCTAAGTGTTTTATCTGAGCTTCCGGAGATTAGTAAGCTACACTCCATTTACAACTAAAAACAGCTAGTAACTTAAAAATTATGTACACTTTGTAATAAAAAGCTCAGAGTGAGAAACCTTCAGTTTGGGGAGTTTGGTTTCAGCTCTAAGCAGTAGCTGGTCCTGAGTAGGCTCCTTAAGACTGAAAGGTATGAAGTCTTTTTTCTGAGTCATGCTTTTAATGTCTGTAGTAAGCATAAATCTAGAAGGATACCTCTTTGTGGGCTTGGGGGAGCTGTGGACAAAAAGACTTGTTGATGTGTTGGGCAATGGAGAAGGAGAACTCGTTGTGCAACTTTCTATAGATTCAACTTCTAAAAAGGAGCTTTTGAAGTCTTTTATTTTGTTTATTTTTTGTGAAATCTTTTGGATGGTGTTTTCAATCTGCACTAATGCCTTAGATGGCTTACGGAATTTGCTTCTGCGGTAATTAGGTAAGTCCCATTTGGCATTGATGCTTTTGCTGCTCTTGGAAATTGTTGGCAAATTGTATTCAGAGTTAAAGTTTTGATTCAGTTGCACCTCAGTAGCTCCCATTTTAAATGATTATAAATGGCCCAGAATGCCTAGTTCTAAATGTTTAGTTCTATCTGACTCAACTTTAACTAGAGTGAACTTGGAACTCAACTTAGCTTATTAACCGTTGTGTCTTTTTATTGAAAGCTTGAGTAGGATGTAGGCAAGTAGTCTGACTCCGAAAGTCAAAAAAATCAAATAAAGAGTGTTCTCCCACATAGAGTCTTCTATTCCTAGGTCTTTTAGAGGGTCGCACTCTTGAGTAAGGCCGTCTTTGTCAGTTGTTTCGCAGTCCAGTTCTAATCCAGTGTACTCGTTGATTGCTATAACTCTGAATCCGTAGTAAAAAGGCTAATTGTAAATTACTGATAAAAACCTAACCCACGCAAAGGCCTCAGGTAAAGAGTCCTCGTTCGAGAAATACCCGCCAAACATCAAGAAGGGAGTAACTATCATTGGAGCCAAAGTAATAGCAATGTCTACTGAGTTAGACAAAGCCCCTACTAAGTACCCATACCCACACCCGGAGAACTGCATTAGGATGAGAGCAGCAACTAAGTAAAACTTACAGAAAATGAAAACTTTGTCTGGCTCGTTTTGAAGTCCAACTATCCAGTACATGATTAGAGTTTGCAGCACTGAAGAAACTATCATCATAGGGATATCTGTTAAACTCTTGGTTAAGTAGTAAATCATGGACCCGTACATGCCTTGTTTGTACTCCTTGATAAGGACTGGCTTTTCAGTGGGGACTACGTGAAACTTACAAGACAAGTTGGAAGTTTGGAGTGAAAGCATCACTTGGTTGATAGTTGTGAAGAAAAGGAAACCTGTTCTGGTTTGGACTCCTTCTAAGTCGGTGTCCATTTGGTTGAATATGAGTATTGACAAAATTGAAAGGGCTAAAGACTGGGCTATTTTGACAAACGAAAGAGCTGGGTCTCTAGTTGAGTTTTTCCAAGACCTTACAAAGAGTTCCTTTGTCTGGAACAAAAGGTTTTTGCTGAATTCCTGGTCGAGTTTCCTAGGATCAGACAAGTCTTCTAGTTTTTGTTCAGAATAAACTTGGGTTTCTTTGTAACTAGAAATGAACTTCTTTAGCTTTTCAGAGTCTTCTGGAGTTTGTTTGCGTCTGTTTTTGACGTGCAGAACTTTCATGAAGTGGTCAGGAGGACTGATTTCTTTAGGGCACTCAAAGCCTAGACTGTTGAAGTGGTCCACTGCCTTTTTGGCGTTTCCTTGGTAGACAAAGTGGCCTTCACTCATCAAAAGGAGTCTGTGGAACTTGTTGAAAATGCTGTCACTGGGTTGGTGAATAGTAGTAATTATGGTTCGGCCTTTTTCTGCCTGCTTTGCAAGCAACTTGACCAGGACCTCTGCAGTGTGTACATCTAGTCCTGAAGTAGGCTCATCTAGAAAGAGTACACTGGGTTCAGTAACTAGTTCTACTGCAATGGAGACTCTTTTCCTTTCTCCTCCGGAGATTCCCTTGATCTCTACACTCCCAATTGTATTGTGAGCTATAGAAGTAAGTTTGAGGTCACTTAGAATCTTCTGGACTCTACCAGTTACGTCAGTCTCTCTGCAACGCAGTTTGGCTGAAAAACTAACAGCTTCCATTGGAGTCAGTACTGGAAGCAAAATGTCAGTTTGAGTGACGTAAGCTGCATGGTCGCCAAAAGGAACGTCGAAGATAGAAACCCCGTTGGCGTAGATACCTCCAGACAAAACTTGGCTGTCACTAGACTTAGTTCTTCCTGCCAGCACATTCAGTAAAGTAGTTTTGCCTGCACCTGAACTGCCCATGATAGCAAGTATTTCTCCGGGATTTGCGAACCCTGAAAGGTCTTTGAGAATTTGTTCAGTTCCTAACTTGGACTTGACTGTGTAGGAAATATTTTCCCACGAAAGCATTATCTTGGGTGCAGAATCCTCTTGAACAGTATTCGCTTGGACTATCCTGTACTCAGAATCTCCTGAAAGACTTGAAGAGTCGTTTGAGCTTTCTACTTGGAAAGTTGCCATACTTAAAATTATAGTTCTAGAAGTTTAAGCATCAATAAATAACTAATATGTAATTATTGCTAACTAACTGCATACAGGACAACTATCTTTTTTGCACTTTTTATGAAATACATGGCCGCACTCGTGAGTAGCCATATCCTGGAATATTCCTTTTCTGCAAACTGCGCAATAGAAAGCTGTTTTATTGCAATTTCGGCAGTAAAGAACATTCTCTATGCACTCTTTGCAGACTTCTTCAATGCACCTGTGGAGCATGCACAAAGGCCTAATTCTTCCACACCTAGTGCACAGAAACCTTTGCTTATAAGGTTCCAAAGACTTGAAAGTAGTTAAGAGCACTGCATTTTCTTCCGAACTGTAGTTTCTTCCACACTTTAAACAGGTATTCTCTGCTACGCACCTGCACTCGTTGCATAAGAAGTGGTGCTGGCACTTAACTGTAGTGTATTCCTGGACTAGGTTTCCACATTCATCGCACGCAGACATTGCTGTGTCCCTTTCAACAAGAGTTAAAATTTCGCTGATTTCTGAGTTCCAGGCAGGGAAGTACTTTTTGTAGTGTTGAATGACTGACTTGACTTCGTCTATGTTTTTGACTTGAGTAAAGTCTACGGATTCTTTGAGTTGGTAAATTAACTCTATAAACTGGTCGACGACTTTGGTTTCTGGCTCATAAAAGTAGGGGTAGTTAGTTAAGTTGTTGCCAATTGAGAAACTAGAGTGGTAAGGAATGTAATAGCAGTCGTTATCGAAATAAAGAATAATTAAAGGTCTTTTCCCTTGTTTTTTGGGGTAAAGAAAGTTTCCTTCTTGGGAAAACACTAGCAAGTAAACCCCAAAGTTGTTCAGGAACCTTTCTGTGAGATTTTCCAGTGCACTAGGAATAGTTGAAATAGAGTGATGAAGAATTTCTTTTTGGCAGCTTTCCGAATAAGCGCCTATAATGAGTCGCATGATTTCATCTAAGTTTTCAGAAGTTTCGGTGCCAGAATTATCATCTGAAAGTTCACCCAAAAGGTACTTTTGAAACTCTTGAGTTGGCATGGTAAAGTCTTTTAACCTTTCGAGTATCCTCTTGCAATTCTGGATGCTTGGACTGTAAAGCCTGCGAATAAAGTCTAAGTCCCCTTCAAACTTACTCAGCAGTCGTGGAAATGCATCTGTGCTTCTGATTCTGTTCATTGACTCAATGAGGGAAATTCCTACTGCTAGAAAAAATCCACAGTTTTCTGATTCTACCCTAACTTGACTCATAAACCCCAAGTTTTGAAGGGTTGGATGAGTAGGTGCTTGGTACTCAACGCCATGCTTCATTAGTTATAATTATACTTAAATCAATTCACTAACTAAGTCAGTAGAGTTTCTCCCAAAGCAACTTTGAACTTAGCAGGAGTACAAGCAAAAACTTCGTCCAGTGTTTTCCCAGGCATTAGTTCAGTTAAAGTCATTTCTCCCTCTACCCACTCAAAAACCCCCAAGTCAGTAATAACCATGTCTATGCCCTTTCCAGTAAGTGGGTAGTTGCACTCTTTGAGAAGCTTAGGTTTTCCACTTGCTGTGTGGCTCATGACTACTACCTTTTTGGACTTGGAACTGACTAAGTCCATAGCTCCCCCCATTCCTTTGACTAGCTTGCCAGGGACAAGCCAACTTGCAATGTCTGCTTTTTCAGAGACTTCAAGTGCTCCCAAGATAGTTAAGTCTACGTGCCCTCCCCTAATCATGGCAAAGCTATCTGAACTGTCAAATAAACTGCCTCCTTTGATCAGAGTGATAGTTTCCTTTCCAGCATTAATGAAGTCTGGGTCTTCTTCTCCAGGAAAAGGGTAATCCCCTACTCCCAGAATCCCATTTTCGGCCTGAATCAGCACGTTTGGTTCTTGGATGAAACTAGGAATTTGGGTAGGCATTCCTATTCCTAGGTTTACTACCATTCCTTGTTTGACTTCCTTAGCTGCTCTTTGGATTATACTAGCAGTGTCCCTGTTGACTGTTTGCGACCCTTTATTTCTGAGTCTGGAAATGGGTTTCTGGAAGCGTTTTGGACACACAAGTTTGTCTACATAAACTCCAGGAGTGTGTATTTCAGAAGGCAAAAGTTGGCCGACTTCAACAATTTCTTCAACTTCAACTAAAGTGGTCTTTGCAGCCATAGCAACCAAGGGGTTGGAATTCCTTGCACTTCCTCTGTAGCAGAGGTTCCCGAGTTTATCCGCTTTCCAGGCTTTGACTAATCCGAAGTCTGCCCTGAGTCCTTTTTCAAACACATACATTTCGCCATCGAATTCGCGAACTTCCCTTCCTTGAGTCCACTCCTCTACTTCAGAGTTTCTCCACTTCTTGGGAAGCCCGGAAACTAGTTGGGTGCCTACTCCAGCTTTGGCGTAAAACCCCCCTATTCCATTCCCGCCACAACGGAGCTTTTCTACAAGACTTCCCATGGGAACCAGTTCTACTTGGAGTCCACTTTCTAGCCACTGGTTCTTGAGATTGGAGTTTTCTCCCAAGTAGGCAGCAGTCATGTGGACAATTTGTTTATTTGCAAGTAGGTAGTCAATTCCGTAGTTATCAATATTAGCATCAATGCTGATGAGGTTGAAACTATGGGACTGGGACTTACTTAACGAGTAGAGCAAGTTCTCTGGAACCCCAGCAGTTCCGAAGCCACCCACTGCAATGGTGCTGCAAGGGGTTATTTGCTCCGTTACTTTACTCACAGACTCAAACACTTGCACAATAAACCGCTTTGACAAGCAAGACTTCATCTTAATTAGTAGGATGGCAACTAGATATAAATGCAAGAAAACAAGCCCATTTGTCTTATAAAAAAACCAAAAAAGGCAAGTCTTCCGAAGTCGCACTCCAAATCCAAACCAACTGTGCTGTACAAATACAAAGTCCAAAAACCCAAAAAAAAGCACTTAACGCTTCCTGCCTCTGCACAGAAGTACATAAGCTTTGACGTAGACTCAATGCCCAAAACTCTCAGAGCTTACTACAAAGCCTCCAACACTAAAAACAACATTAAGACTGACAGAATAGCAGGCCAACAGGTCGAGTCTTCCAAGTAACTTTAAATTAAATCTTAGCTATTTAACTTGCATTTTGCTTAGCTAAAATCATTTGTTCCACGTCAGCCTTTAGCAAATCAGCATCACGCTTAACTTGTTTGAACTTCAAGTACAAAAGTCGGCACTCGTAAGGAAGAGTCCACAGGTACTTCCTGAGTTCTTTGAGTCTTAGTCTGTACTTGTACTTCAAGTACTCGCCTTCTATAACCCTGACTGCCTTTTTGCGTGTGTTCCGCAACTCAGCTAGCTCCTTTTGCTTCCTTAGGAATTCTTTGTGCTTTCTGGCTTTGAGTGCATTGAGGATTGCAGATCTATGGTTTTTTCTGGCTAAGTAGCCTTTGTAGTGTTTTTGGAGGACTGTGGCTGAAAGGGTCTTTTTCTCAAAAAGACTTTTGGCAAAACTAGAGCACACAAAGGCTACTTTTTTGATTTTGAGGTAGGCCAGTCTAGAGGGTCTGCAGGTCCTAAAATAACTCTGGATAGTTCTGACAGCTTTGACCTTTTTTTTGAACAGAATTCTTTCACTTCTTGTATGTTTCCAGTACTTTTGGATAGTGGTTGCAGCTGTTTTGAAAGCAGAGTACTGTCTTTGGTACAGAAAAGCCTTCCACCAAGCTTGGATTCTAGAGACTTTTTGAATTTTAGTTCTTCTTCTAGTTTGAATTAAGTTGACTCCTCTTTTCAGGATTTTCTTCAGCAAAAGAAGTTTGTTGTAAGCAAGGGTGTTTTGGAGTTCCACTGGAGATCTGTTTAGTAAGTTGGTTGTGAAGTTGCTCCAGAAGCTAAGTCTGGTTTGCCTGGACAGTTTAGGGCACTTGCAGGAAGTTTCGGGAGTGTTGGACCTGCTAGGAAGTTTAGACTGGTGAGTTGTGGAGAGTTTAGAAGCTGTTTTTGGAGAAGTGGGAGGGATGTAAGATTTGGATTTATTTCTAAGGGGCCTGGCAAGGGGTTGGAGTTTGACGTTTTTTAGTTCAGAGTAAGGAGTTTTGCTTTTGGCTGAAGGGTCTTTGGAACAGTTAGAGAACTTAGCCATCCGTTTGTCGAGGATCTAAGTAGTAGTTACTTCAAACAGTTGGGCCATAATATAATTAACAAATGAATCGGGACCTTTTTTCAGGGTTTTCAGAAGTGGAACTGCGAGAAAACATCAAAAGACTCCAGTTGGCCATAGAAGAACTCCAGGAACTCCACACTGACCTGCAGAACGAACAAGTAGAGTTAAAAAGTACTCGGGATATGCTTTTGCAAACCCTGGGGGAACTAGCTCCCAAAGACAAGTTAGTAGGGAGGTTTGTGTCGGCAGCCAGAAGTGCTTGGCGGGGGTTCTGGGAGTCACCTGTGCAAGGCGAAGACAAGGAAGAGTGGGAGCAGATAATGAAAGAAATGCAGTAAGTGTACAAAATTAGTTTATCAAGCTTCAGGCAGCTTAGCCAGTTTTTCTTGGGCCTGCTCGAAGTCTGGTTTTAAGTGGAGGGCTTTAGTGAAGTTTTGCCTTGCTAAGTCAATGTTGCCTTTGTTTTCTTGGAGAATTCCTATGTTGTAGTAGGTTTCTGGGTTAGTGGGGTCATGCAAAGCACTTTCTCTGAAGTGGAAAAGAGCTTTGTCCATTTCGTTTTTGTCGTTGTAAGCGGAAGCCAAGTTAAAGTGGGTTTCGGCTGAGTCTGGGTTTAGTTTAAGGGCTTCTTTGTACGCAGAAATCGCTTCATCGAACATGTTCTTCATGTAAAGTGCGTTGCCTAGGTTGTAGTAAGCAGGCGCGTTGTTGGGGTCGAGTTTAATCGCTTTGGTGTAGGCTTTGATGGCTTGGGAAAAGTTGCCCTTCAAGCAGTAAGCGTTTCCTAAATTGTAGAAGGTTTCAGGTTTAGTAGGGTTCAAACTGATTGAGGTTTCGTAGTGACTTATGGCTGAGTCAATGTCTTCTTTGAGGTACAAAGCATTTCCTAGGTTGTAGTGGATGTCTGACAAACTGTCGTCTTGCTCCAGGGCTTTTTCGTAGTACTCAATGGCTTCTTCAGGCTTCCCCATGTCATAAAGGGCGTTTCCAAGTCCTATTAAAGCTTGTATTTCGTTGGGACTGTGCTTGAGAGCTTGTTTGTGGTACTTGGAAGAACTTTTGGAGTTGCCTGCTTCAAAGAGTAAGTTGCCCATGGAGACCAGTGCTAAAACGTACTTGGAGTTGATGCTTAAACTCTCTTTAAGGCACTCTGCTGCCTTTTCGAGTTCGTTTTTTTCTAAGTAAACTATTCCGAGTTGGCAAAGAGCTTTGAAGTGTTTAGGGTCTTTTTCAATGGCCATTTTGTAGTGCTCAGCAGCTTCGTCCAGGTTCTCAGTGCTGGTGTGGATGATTTTTCCTAGGGAAAAGTGAGCTGCTACTGAGTCAGGTTCTAACTTAAGTGCATGTTCGAAGTACTTGGTGGCTTTGGTAGTTTCTCCACAGTTAGCTAGTAGAGTGGCAAGGTGGATAGTTGCTCCGAAGTGGGACTTATCGACGTTGAGGCACTGCTTAAAGAGTTGGATGCTGCGTTTGTACTCTTTTTTCTTTTCGTAAATCACTCCTAAGTAGAAGTAAGCGTTGATGTTGTTGTAAGGAAGCAACAAAGCACTTTCGTATTTGTTCACAGCTTCATCTGCAAGTCCTTGTTTCTCCAAAGCCCTTCCCAGAGCCACCAAAGCATCTGGGTTTTCTGGGTCCAAGTTAACAGCCTCTTCCAAAATGCGTTTAGCACGCGGAAGGTCACTGCCATCCTTAACTAGGATTTCTCCTAACTTCGTTAGGATCTCGCTGTTTTTCGGCTCCAAACGGTTGGCTTTTTCGAGTGTTTCCAAACCACCAGCCTTGTCACCTTGCCTTACTAAAGCCCAGCCCAAACGCAAGTAACTCAGGGCGTAGTTGGGGTCTAAACTCACAGCCTTTTTGTAGTCTTCAGTAGCTTTGGCAAAACTGCGTTGCTTTTCGTAGCACTTGCCAGCTTTTACCCACAAATCAGCCAGTGCTTCAGACTCCAAAGCAATTACATAGTGTTGTCTAGCCTTTACGTAATCTTTGTCGTCTTTGAAAAAAATGTCTCCTAACTTGTCGTGGATTCGTGCAGGTTCGAACTGGGTGTCGAGTTCAATGACTCGCAAGAAGAAGCACTTGGCTTGGGTGTATTCTTTTTGTTCCATTTTGATCATTCCTAATCTGAATATAGCTGCTACGTCGTTTTCGTTCTCACTGAGTTTCTTTCTGCAGGTGTTTTCAGTCCACTCGTAGTAGTTGTCTCTTTCCCACATGAGTTCCTTGATCTCCTTTTGCATCCAGGACTCTTTAAATTCGTTTTCTCTTTTGTAGAGCATGTTGACTTTTTCTTCAAGTCCTTTGATGCTGGGGATTTTCTCAAGCACGTCTTGGTAGATTTCAAGGGCTTCTTGGGTTTCTCCTTTGAGTTCTAGAGTGTTTGCAATGGCAAGAGACGCTAAGGTGTTGCTAGGTTCTAGACCCAAAGCTTCTTGGTAGTGCTTCAGTGCTTCTTCAAGTCGGTCACTTTCAGACAAGTGGACTGCTAAGTTGTAGTGTGCAATGGAGTACCCAGGGTTGAGTTTGCAGGCTTCTTGGTAGTGCTTAAGGGCTTCTTCATTTTCTCCAAGTTTTTTAAGGCAAATGCCAAAGTTGTTGTGGATGACAGGGTTCTTTTCGCAAGAAAGTGCTTGAATGAACATAGGGCGGGCTTCTTCACTCCTGCCTAGTCTGTCTAAAGCAATTGCCTTGTTAGTTAAAGCCTGGACGTTTCCTCCGTCAATCTCCAAAGCTTGGGTGTAGTAGTCTACGCTTTTGTCGAAGTCCCCGAGTTGGTCGTAACAGACTCCTAAGTTAAAAGCCGCTGTAGAGTGGTTGCTTTGGTACTGCAAAGTTTCTTGGAAGTGAGTGATTGCTTGTTTGAATGACTGTTTTTGGAAGTAGTAACACCCCAGGTTGAAGAGAGTAGTGGAGTCACAGGGGTCTAGTTTGTAGGCTTTGCTGAGCAACTGGAGGGTGCGGTCTGGGCTTGTGTGCTTGGAACATCTAGCTAGGCCGTTGAGGGATCCTATGTGCAAACTGTCTACCTTCAAAACTTTTTCAAAACTTTCCTGGGCTTTTTTGAATTCCTTCTGGTTCAGGGCTTCTTCGCCCCTTTGGTACTCAGTTTCGATTTCCTTAGACATCTTTCTTAGGTGAGTTTTCTGTTAGTTAGAAAAGAATTATTAAACTATCAAGTTTGTTCTAGTCTAGGGTAAACAAACACAGACTTAGTTCCTTGGAGTGAAAGTTGGAAGCCTTCTACCCAAACATAAATGTTGGGCAGTTCCAGTGGACCAGCCCTCAGGGGCTTCAGAACAACTTCTAGTTCTCCCTGAACTTCGCCACTGAAGGGTTTGGGCACTTCCCAACTACCGCTGGTTTCAACTCTTACTTTGGTTTCTCCTTCTTTGAAACTACTTAAGTACACCAAATAGTTCTCCCCCATCAAACCACTTCCGTTGTGGCGAATGACTGCTTTGTGTTCTTTGAGCAAAAAGTGTTTGTAAGAAAACAACTGGAACCGCATTTTGTTGTCGACTGAGGGCTCTATGTGGACTCGGTGGTCTCCTGTGCGCACTGAAGAACACGAATACAACAGCTCAATGCAGGCTTCTGAGTTGCTTTCAAGGCAAACTTTAAAAGCCATGTGCAGAATTTGGCCTGTCCTTAAGTTAACTTCACAGAGGTTGGGGTCTTCAGCGGCAAAGCATCCTTTGAACTTCCAGTTTCTCAGAACCAACCCTGTATGTGCACAGTTGACTACTTTCAGCTTGAGTAAGTGAGTCTCCTTCCCTTTAAGTAAACAGGAAGTTACGTTTAAAGGCTGTATAATTTCCATGTCGGAAGAACAAGTTTCCTCCGAAAAAAAACCTTTTCTTTCGAACCTAAGAGGAGTTCTTACGTTAAAGATTTCAGTGAAGGGCGAAAGTTTCCTTGAAAGAGTGTGTCGGGTTTCATCGCTAACTGAGGTGTTCAGTGTGCTAAGCCTTGAAACTGAACTAAACGAAGTTTGGGTTTCCATAACTGCTTCGTCGTTAACTACTGCAAACAACTCAAGTATCACAAAAATTCGGCAGTTCATTTTCAGTTCAGGGATTTTGATTACGTTGTTGTGGAACTTAAACTCTATGTTTTGTTTTTTGTCACCTTCGTAAAGGAGTCCCTGGGCTTTGTTTTTAATAACTAAGTCCCTGGACTCCTGGATTTCTAACTCTAAGTTCTCCAGGGTTTCTTGTCTAGTTGAAATTTCGACAGCAAACAACTGCACTTGGTTTACTACTAAAAGAGAAGGCATTTTGTGTTTGAGTGTCACACTTTTTTCTGACTCTTCTACGTTCATGCACACAGGCGGTATTTCCACTTGCAGAGTTAGTTCCTTGATTTGGACTGAAAGTCTGTAAGTAGAAAGTTTGCCTGAGTTAGAAACAAGTCCAGTCAAACAAAGAGTATTTGGACCTGGAAAGAGCTTTACGTCTTCTGCACTTAACTGAACTTCCCTTCCGTACTCGTTGCAAAGAGTAGTGTAAATCCTTTTGAACTCGAGAAAACAAGGCAAACGACTCTGGATAATTGCAGTCGCAGTTAGCCAGTTGCCTAGTTTTTCTCTGTGTCGGGGCAAGACCAACCTGGCATCAAAAACACCTGAGCAAGGCAAAGTGATTCCTGAAGAGTCCGAAGCCATTTCTTCCAAGCACATAAGTACCCTTGAAATTTGGTTGTGAGGAAGGACTCCTGGGAACCTGCAAATATTCAAGGCAGTCTGCAAAGCTTGGGGGTGGTTGTTGACAGCAATGTAGCACTGCAGAAGATGCAGTTGCACCATTACTTCGAGTTGGCCCCACTCTTCAAACTCCACTCCAACCAGAACACGCACTGCTTGTTCGTAGTGTCCCTTCCCGGCAAGCATCATGCCGTACTCAGACTTGTAGCGTTTGGCAATTTTAAAGTGGTTTGAAAGGTTGAATTCTTCAAACAAGGAATTGGTAAGGTACATCATAGTTTCGTCATAACGAGAACGCGAACTCAGCACTGTTTCGAGGTTGAGTTCCATTTCTGCTGCACTTGAAGTTTCAGAAAGAGGCAAGTCCCCCCCGTGACCAGGAATTTCAGGAGTTTCAGGAGCTGTTACTTGGGGGACTCTTGTTTGGCCCTCTGTTTTGACGGGGGACCTTTCTACTGCTAACTCGATACTTGCGTTTTCGACTAGTTTGCCATAACCCAGTTCTGAACCTCCAAGTTTCTCCAAACGACTTCTGGCAAGAGCAAAAAGCAAACCTATGCTGTAGTGGAGTTTAGCTTTGATTTGTGCGTCAGGGGGTTCCTGGATGTCTATGAAGTCCATGCAGTTTTGTAAGTAAGTGGCTAGTGGCAAAGCTGTTTTGTACACCCAAGAACTTTCGTGCTTGACTTGTAAGTCTTCAGGTAAAGACGAAAACAGCCTAATGCAGGTAGAAATCAACTTGAGACTGAGTTCTCCAATTAGTTTGTACTCGCCCATTTGCTCCAGTTCTTTTTTTTGTTTGGAGAAAATGTACTCTTTGAAGGATAGTTCAGATAAACTTCCAGTTTCCATGGCGTTGCGGAAAGCGTCTACAGTTAGAGGAGCAGCTCCTCTAAGGTCATGGTCTGACAAGGGCACGAATTCGCAAGGGAAATAGTCTGGCGGAGGGTTGAGTAAACTATCATAGCACTCCAGAGCTTCAGCATGCAGTCCTATTGAAGAAAAAATCATTGCCATGGCCTCTTTGATTAAGCAGTACTTGTAGAAGTCAGGGTCCAGTTCCAAGCGACTCAGGTGCTCGTAGTAAACTAAAATCCTTTCTTCGATTCCGTTAGCCACTCCTTCAGAAAGTCCGTTCATAAAGTCCACCCAGTAGTCTTCGCCTTCTGAGTCCTTCAGGTCTAGGAAAGTGCGTGTGCTGTGTGAATATAGCCGGTAGCACTTGCGGTACCCCGACATGCTGTGTAGGTCGCTTGCTATTTTGTCGTAGACTTTATTGAAGTGTTTGTGAGTGCGTGTGAGGTTGAAAAGTCCAGGTATGTAGAGCACTAACCACTCCACTCTTTGTTCACTCATTGTGTTGATCCATTCCCTCAGAATGTGCTTTTTTTCTCGCTTGTAGATGTCATAAGACTCACAGATTAAAACATAAACCCAAAGGTAAGGCTTCAAGTAAGAGTTTTCAGGACGCGAGTCCCAAGAAGCGTCTGCGTGGGGAATTATGTTGATTTCGAGTTTGTCAAGGATTTTGGACTCTTGGTGCTTGAGCACTACGTTCTGCAGAGGCAGTCTGGCTAGTATTTCTTTTCCTACGTAGTTCCAAACTCCTCCTTCGTCAAAGTATGCTACGGGAATGCAGTTAAGTTCCATTAATACTCACAATAAATTATTTATTTGAGGCTAAAGGGGGTCGAAGCAGAAGACCCTGTTCTTCGTTGAGGGCTTTGGAGTGTTTTTCTGTGTTGTAGCAAATGAGTTCTTTCCAGATGTCTTGGTGGGACTCTTGTATTTCAGTTTGGAATTCTTTTTGGAGTTCCTGGATTGCCTTGACTTCTGAGGCAAGTTGCTCTACTTTCTTAAAGAACTCTTGGGGAATGGCTTGTTTTTCAGAGGGTTTTTTAAGATCCTTTTTTAAGTTCTCGAGTTCTTCTTCTAGTTTGCTGTGGTGTCTGGAAATAGTTTCTTGGATGGTGCCTTCAGCTCTCTCTTCTACTATTTTGTAAAAAAAACTGACTTCTTTCTTCCCAAACAAACTCTTCAAAACAAACACTGTTACTCCTAAACTCAAAAGGTAGAAGACAGCTGCGTTGTAGAGAGGGTACGACCTAAGACTTAGGTAGGCTTTGCCTAATGCTTGTTCTGTGGCTAAAGCAAAGGATGTTAGGTACTCAAGAGGCACTTGGTAAAAGTCAGATTGGGACTGAACCGGCACGGCTTTTGAAGGGTTTTTGGGGTAACCCGAAGCAGCTAGTGAAACCAAACACAAAGCAAGCAAAGCCTTTTTCATCTTTATTTACATTAAGAAGCAAAGGGCGAATATCGACCCAAAAGACAAGGCCAAAATTCCGTCTTCGTCTTGGTCGGACTTGTCTTGGGTGTTTGATTCTTCAGAACTATTGAAGTTTGGAGCATCTTCTAGGTCACTGTTGTCGTTGGCTTCGTCAAACACTTGCCCGATGTCTTCTTCTAAAGACTTGTCAATGTCTTCTTTTACTGTTTCGTCTACTTGGTCCACTGACTCAGTTGGATCGCTAAACTCACTGGGCTCTAAACTTTCTACAGGACTCGACTCTGTAGCATTGGACTCCTTTACAAGCAAAGGAGTCGACTCTTCAATTATGATGTCTAAGTCTTCAGTTGAGTCTATTTCTTCTAAGCTCCCAGATGGGTAGTCAAAGTGTTCAGTGGTGTGCTCTTCTTCAAAGTATAAACTTCTTTCTTCTTCTTGTTCTGAATAACCCAGTCCGTAGCCCCTTAGGTTTGGTCCTTCTGAAAACCCAGTTTTGAACTCACTATGCTCCCAGTGGTAGACTCCTTCAGGAATACCTTCTATTTGGGTTTCTTCTGAGTATCCAACATCTAAAAACTCAGTCCCTAAGTTATGCTCCCACTCAGAGACTCCTTCTGGTTCTTCAGAGTCCAGTTCTTCGTATGTACTAAAGTAGTATTTAGATTCTACTTCTTCATTGTACTCAGTTGGATCAGTTGTGAACTTTTCTGAAATTCCGTCTAGTTTACTTGCAAAGCCATCAAAATACAGTTGCCTTTTGGAAGTTTGGGCAAAACTAAATACTGATAGGGTAAGTATTTGTACAAAAGCCTTTAAAAGCATTTTATAATGGGGTTTTCCGACTTTAATATACCTTTGAAGGAGAATTCCCATGGCAGTCCTGAGTTGAGTAAGGTCTCCTAACAAGCTAGATTAACTCAGTGGCATTCACGCCACATGATTATAATAAAAATGCCCAACCGGTGCCGGATTTATGTTGGTCGATTATCGCGAAGAACCCGAGTGCGTGACCTCGAAGGCGTCTTTGGCAGATACGGCCGGATCCGTGACCTCGAAATCAAGCACGACTACGCATTCATCGTAGGGACGAACTCAGGAGTACAAAGACCCGCGAGCTGCGGAAGAAGCTGTTGAAGACATGAACCGCCGTAGCCTCGACGGATCCCGCATCATTGTGGAGTTCGCAGGTGAAAGGCGCGAGAGGCGCAGAGGACCAAGCAGCAAGGACGTGTGTTACAACTGCGGCAAAACAGGCCACTGGTAAGGTCTATGCAGGGCCAACGAGTGCGAAGAAGGTGACTGGCGGGATAAGTGCTACAAGTGTGGAGGGTTCGGCCACGTGAAAAAAGACTGTCCTTCTAGCAGGAGTCGGTCTCCTAAACGCCATAGGAGCCGGTCCAGAGAAAAGTCTCCTTCTCCCAAACAACCGTCACCCCAACAGTAACCTTTACGCAGAGAGGAACAACTGGAGGAATATGAAGCTTAATTTATTCTTTTTATTCTAAATTAAACTAGAGAGGGTCAAAAACACCATGGTTCCGAAAGTCAACAAACCAGAGACAAAGGGCTTCATCACAAAAGCAAAGGGGTCGTCTTCTTCAAGTTTTCTACGAATTGGAAGCGAAACCCCCTGGAGAACTAGTTTTGGGTTGCTGGATTCTTTCTTTGGAGGTTCTCGGGTTTCAGGAGCTTCTTTTTGAGGGGGTTTGATGGGTTCTTGTTGAGACACAGAGGACTCTTCTGGAGTAGGTTGAGAGGGTTCTTGTTTTTGCTCTTCAGGTTGGTTGGCTTCTTGTTGGGACTCAGAAGACTCTTCTCTAGGAGGTTCGGAAGGTTCTTCTTTTTGTTCTTCAAGTACGTCGTACTCCTGGGAAAGATCTTCACTCTCTGACATTTTTTTGACAGTGATATTGTTGCCTTTGAAGTCTTTCTGATCAAGCATCAAAGCAGAACTCACAGAGTCTTCGTCTTGGAGCTTGATTAAAGCCTTTGCACCCAGAAGCTTGATTTCTTCCACACCAGCCACTGCTGAGAATTCTTGTTCGAGTTCTTCTTTAGTTGTTCCTTCTGGGAGATTACACACTTCCACTCCTAGCATATTTATTACATATAACTTAATGGAATTCTTCAGTGTCTCTACCCTACATTTACCTTCAAACTTACTAAACCTAGGAGTGGCTATTTCACCTTAAACTCCTGTTTAACTATTCAGAGTACACTTTGAATTGTCGAATAAATGGTCACTTCAGGTAATGCCTACCTAGACTTTTTGAAGGTTTTTTTTCTGATAGTCATACTGATTGTGGGGATCGTAGCTGGAATCATTCCTATAACAAGCAAGAGTTTCAAGGAGTCCTCTAAACTCAAAAGCATTGCTAATGCTTACGGAGCGGGGATATTTTTTACTGCAGGAGTCCTGCACTTGCTTCACGAAGCTGACGAGAAACTAGACGAATGGTGTGGAGGCCACTGCTCGTACCCTATGGCTTCGGTCATAACGGTTGGAAGCTACTTAGCTTTCTTTTTCCTCATAAAGGTTGTTTCTCCTAAAAAACTCCAGGAAACCTCCTTTGAAGGCCTTGAGTCCGAAATAGAGATGGACACGATTACTCCAGAAGCCACAAAAACGGAAGTTTGTAAATACTATAACAAATGCAGTGCTTACTGCTTGATGGCTGCATTGATAGTCCACAGCATAATTGCTGGAACTGCTTTGGGCATTCAAGGAACCCCAACTACAGTACTGCATGTGTTTTTGGGTGTGGTGTCTCACAAGTGGGCAGCATCCTTAGCACTGGGAGTGTTTTTCACCAAAACTTCGCTGACTCTTAGAAAAAGTTTATTCTTGATAGTGGTTTTTTCAGTTTCAACTCCTGTGGGGGTGGTGTTTGGTATGCTCATTGAAAGCCAAGGGAACTTACTGATCAACGGAGTGGTGTTGGCAATATCAGCAGGAACTTTTTTTTTCATCTTGATGTCTGAAGTCCTTGAAGAAGAGTTCAAAAGCCAAAAAGACAAGTACTCCAAGTTCCTTTTCTTGTTCATGGGGTCTTTAACCCTGGCACTGATTCTACTTATAAGCCACGATTAAGTTATCTATAAATTAGTTGCGAGAAGTCCACTTTTCTCTTTTGCCGTTCCTCCACTCCCCTTCACGTCTGTTGCCTGAAGCAGTGTAGTATACAGCTCTTCCGTGCTGTTTGCCGTTGAGCCACCCCCCTTCGTACTTCCTTCCGTCTGGCCAAATAAACACTCCGTAGCCTTCTTTTTTGTCGTTTTTGTACTCACCTTCGTAGCTCCTTCCGTCGTTCCAAGTGAACTTGCCTTTACCGTCCATCTTGTTGTTTTTCCAATCGCCTATGTACTTCCTTCCGTCTGACCAAGTGTAAGTGCCTTGTCCGTGAATATTATTGTCCAAAAACTCTCCATCGTAGGTACTTCCGTCAGCCCACTCAAACCTTCCTTTGCCTTGTTTTTTGCCTTGAGCATACTCTCCTTGGTACTTAGCTCCGTCTGGCCAAGTCTCAGTTCCTATGCCGTGCTGTTTGTCTTGCTCCCAGTTGCCTTCGTACTTAGCACCATCAGTGTGCAGGTACACTCCGTATCCGTGAGCTTTATCGTCTTTCCAGTCTCCTTGGTAGATGTCTCCGTCAGCATGGTAAAGTCTGCCGTTGCCGTTAGCTTTGTCGTTGACCCAGTAGCCTTCGTAGCGGGAGCCGTCGGCCCAGGACTGCACTCCGTAGCCGTGTCTTTCTCCTTGGGGGTTCCACTCCCCAGTGTACTTAATTCCTTCTTCGAGTTCCACAGTTCCTTTTTTCTCTTTGGGAACTGAGTCGTTTTTGGGAGGAGTGAGTTCCATAAGCACTACTTGGTTGGGTTTGCCTAGAGTTTCTTGGGAGTGGGGGCGCCAGGGCTGCTGGATTTCTTCGCCCTGAGGTGCAGGGTGGGTGGAGACTCTTTTGATAGGTTTCTTTTCAGCTGTAATTGAAACCCTTACAACTTCCCCGTGGTAGATTTCCTTTACTTTTTTTCTGTCTAGGAATCCCCTGAGGACGCTTTGGAGCTTTACAATAGAACCTATGTCTAAATTGAGGTCTAGGAGGTCCCTTTCTATGCCTTCGTCTATGGTAGCTTCTTTGCTGAAAAACTGCTGCTCGGGTTTTTCTTTTTCTACAGTGAATTGGTTTGCTTCGCAGGAATTGTTTTTGAAACAAGAACAGTTCGCTCCCATATATATTATTGTATATCATCTTTAAACTTAACTACACAACTGTCCAACTCATCTGGTTGTGCCATATTACAAGTTATAATAATTAAAAAGAGCAATGTCTCGGTCACCATGTCTCGCTTCCCCAGTTCCAAAACGAGGAAAAGCTTGCTACTCAGACCCGAGCACGCCGCTCTTTTGCCAGCAGTCCTCAGTGGTGGAGGCTGATTCTATATTATACGAACTCACTAACATCATTACAAACCCTAACGAAGAGGAGGACTTTCCCCTTCCAATCAGAACGAGTCTTTTTGACAGGATTCCTTCCCGTCCTCCTACCCGACACAGTACTAACCCTGTAGTTATGGACTCTACTTTCCAAGAAATTAACCATGTCCTGTGCTCACAGAATCAGCCAGTGCTTTAATAGTATAATTAATTTTTGATCTAACTAAGAACATTCTATTTTCCACAAACTTTAGTTAACCAATAATGCTATTATTTCGCACTGACCTGCATGGATCTACTTTACTGCATGTTGGAATGCAGTAGTTCACCCTAGTTTGTATAGTTTGTTTCAGTTAATATAAATGACCTCCAGAGACAAAGCCCAGTCCAAAGCCCAAACGGCTGCTTTGCAAATAATTAAAAACCCCAACCAGCGCAAGAAGTTCCAAAAACTAATGCTGGAGGGCGAAGAGTGGATTTTCAAACTGTGTGACCTCTACGGACCCTTTTCGGGGTATGAGTTAAATGAGTTCATCAGCACTTTCAAAGAAGCCAATAAAAAAGTTCCTAAAAGCAAAAGTCTTC
Source organism: Fabrea salina (assembly GCA_022984795.1). Lineage (NCBI taxonomy): Eukaryota > Ciliophora > Heterotrichea > Heterotrichida > Fabreidae > Fabrea > Fabrea salina. The sequence continues at coordinate 285,312 of JALIHJ010000016.1, read as the reverse complement.
CCAAGGCCTACGAAACCACCTCTTCTGAAATCAAAAGATTTGAGTCTAGTGCTGCAGCTTCCAAGTACGGTTCAGAAACAAGCCAAGAAACTGCTTCGAAAAACAAACTTATTGAACAAGCCACTAACGAGTTCTGCCAACAAGGAACTAAGTTTACCTTCAAAGCCAAACAAAGGTTCAAAGACATAAACCAGTTAATCCAAACTTACGGAGGAGACGTTCCTGAGTACGAAATACTCCACTTGCCCGAAAAAGAGTGCGAAGAAATCCAAAAGCCCCTTCCTCTCCACATAGACGAAAGGTTCGAAGCCTTTATCCTAGAAGAAATGCCTTCTGCTCCCGAAATTCACACTGAAACTAAAGAAAGACCTCCCTTTGTAAGTAAGTTTTCACTGCCTGACAAAAACACAAGGAAAGCCATGGTTGCAAAAAAACAAGCTACTGAAAAACACGAACCTGTAGACACTTCCAAACACAGGTTCAGGGAGGACTACGAACCTAAAGCTTATGGAAAATCTGACTTCATGCTGAGACTCCCTAAACCTGAAGCACCCAAACAAGAGTTAGTAACTGAACCACTAGAAAAATTCAAACCCCAAATAAAGGCTGAAAAAAAGCAACAAGAAGAACAGTTAAAGCTCAGAAGAACCTTTATTTCAGGCAACTACAGAGGAGAGTGGGAAGCTAAGTTCAAACCTACTTCCAAAACTATGGAAATGGGAACTAAAACCCACCACAAAGTTCTTCCTCGAGAAGACTACGTTCCTCCCTTTACTATGATTTTAAGAGACGATTAAATAAATGAAGGAATTACTCACCGCTTTTTTAACTGCCTTAGTCGCTGGTAGCTTTGCAGGCTGTGCTGTGGACTTGACTCTCTACCCCCTCGACTTTTTCAAAACCCGAATCCAGTCTAAGTCTTCCAAACCCTTTAAATTGTCCCAAGTTTACTCAGGCTTGTCCTGGACACTTTTGGCTTCAATGCCCTGTGCAGGCACTTTCTGGGGTGCTTACACACTAGCTAAGTACACTTTAGGGTCCCAGACACTAGCTGCCTTAGCAGGGTCACTAAGTGCTTCCATAGTAAGGAATCCCTTTGAAGTTCTTAAGCAGCAACTGCAAGCGGGTTACCAACAAACTCCACTGAATATTTTAAACACTCAAGGAATTAGTGGTTTGTACGTAGGTGTTGGGTCTCTAGTAATGAGGGAACTCCCCTTTGATACCTTGCAAATGGTAGTGTATGAGTTCTTGAAACAGAGTATGGACTTAGGACCCTTGAAAGGAGCAGTGTCTGGAAGTTTGGCAGCCTTTGTAACTACTCCAATAGACGTAGCTAAAACCCGAATAATGACAGACTCAGGCAAAGGAGTGTACAAAAACTTATTGCAAACTGTAAGTTTGGTTTACAAGGACGAAGGTTTAGCTAGTCTTTGGGCAGGTTGCTTAGTAAGGGTATTGTTTGCTACCTTTGGAGGGATGATCTTTTTCAATACTTATGAACTGGTATTCAGTATTATTAGTTATAATTAAGTGTTTTGATGTGAGTATTTTCTTATTTGGGGCCTCCTCGGAACAAACATGATCTTATTACCAGCGGACTTGGTAATGAACCTAGAGGTATGCTCGGTCTTTTTACTTGATTGAATGCAGTAAAGAGACTCCTGCCAGCATTGGTTTTCCAAAGAGTTTAAAACTAATTTCTGCCGGGGAGTTTCATTCAACTCCTCAGCGAAAGCTTTAGGTGTTTGGGTTTTGGGCTGCTGGTTTCTTGTTTCTGAGTAGGAGGGTTCATCGTCTGACTCCATTTTAGGATTCATATTTAATGAAGTCATTTTACCGAGAAATTAATCCATTATAATAAATGAACAAAAGGGGGCAGAATTCAAAACGAAGCGTTAAAAAGAGCACCGAAGAGTCTTCGAGCGTAGAAGACTCCTACTCCATCAACATAACACCTGTACAGAACTCACGTCAGTTACACCCAAACAAATTCAAAATTCCTGTAACTTCCAGACTCAACAAGTCTCACTACAAAAGCCAAACAGAGCGCTTGGACAGGAGCATTGAAAATATCACTTTGAAACTAGAAAAACTGCATAGCTTCAGAGAGAGTTTGGAAGAACTTGAGTTGTCTACTTCTGAGTCTTCACAAAGCTCATTTTCAAGGTCACCTGTAACTTCTTCTAGAAACGAGTCTCCTCTGCCTGCTTCAGACCACCCCAAGTGTAAAGAACACCCTTCGAGGTTCATGTCCAAAGGGGAAATCCAAAAGTACATAGGCATCAAGAAGAAAACCCCTTTCAAACCTGCTGAGTTAAGTGACTTAGACCTTGAAAGACAAGCCCAGGAAAGATTCGACTCTGTTTTTATGTAAATACTTCCATAAACTAACTTAAATGGGCAGAAAGAACAAAAAACTAGCAAAACTCCAGCAAGCGCAACTCGCTAGGGAAGTCCTTAGGAACCAAGAAAAACCCCCTTCCTACACACACTTGAGTTCCCACGAAAAAAGGATTGAAATAGCCCATGCTTGCACACTCTTGCTGTCCAACCCAGAACTTCAGCACCCCAAGTTAGCAGCTCTGCTCGAACTCACCAAGGACGAAGACCCTTATGTCCAAGCCCTTACTATAACTTCCCTGGCTTCGGTGTTTGTGGACATACTTCCTGGGTACAGAATAGCTCCCCTTACTCAAAGCAAAGGAATGCACTCCAGCGAAGTCAGAGCACTGCGCATGTACGAAGGCCTTTTACTTAAGTACTACGAAGAGTACCTTCAAGTCCTTAACAAACACTCCTCTGTAGGTTCGCTTTTGTGTGTGTGTAGACTCCTCAAAGCAGTTCCCCACTTCAACCACAGTGAAAAACTGCTTCAAATCGCCATTAAAAAGACAAAGCTTAAACCTGAAGCAGTGACTGAAGCCCTGAGGGAAATAATTACTGGCAAGGAACTTGAACTCAGGTACAGAGCAGTGCGCGAAATCCACCAGCACATTAAAGTTAACTCCTACAAAGAAGTTCCTACAGAACTCATAAACATTTTGGGAGAAATGGACTTAACTATTGTTGAAGAAGAAACTCCCAAACTGCCCAAGAAAAGGAACAAAGCCGAAAAACTAGTGGAAAAAGAACTAGAGGAGTCGCAAGCCCAAATGACCCAAAGAGAAAGAAACAAACACAACTACAAAACCCTCAAGGAGGTCCTGGCTGTTTACTTCCGAATTCTAAAGTACTTTCCTAGGTCCCACTTGCTCAAAAGTGTGCTTAGGGGGCTTACTAAATACACACAACTTCTGAACATTGAAATAATTAGTGACCTTGTAAAGACCTTGCTGGAACTCATCAAACACAACACAGTTACTGGAGAAAACTACTTGCAGTGCGTGCAGTCTTCAATACAGATCCTCAACACCTCCCAACTTGCACTTAACATTGAAGAGCGTTCCTTCGTGCACATACTCTACAAGGCTTTACTAAGTCCTCCAACTAGTTTGTCAGCGCAGCTGATATTTGTGCGGGCACTTTCTTGGTTGTTGCTCTACAAAAAGCAGTACTCCTACGAAATAGTGTGTGCTTTTCTCAAAAGGATTCTGCAAGTGAGTTTCCACTGTTCTGAAAACTTAATATGTGCTTTGTTGTGTTTGGTTAAAAAGATACTAGGCAAGTACCCCCGGACTCTGTCTCTGTTTGAAGACGACGAAGAGGCGGAAGTTTACAATGGAGAGTTAGAAGACCCTGCTTTGTCAAACGCCAGCACTAGCAGTGTGCTTAAAGAAATTGAACTCCTTAAAACAGTTGACTCATCTCAAGCCAGAACAATGATTAAGAACCTTACCAACATTCGTCAAGTTGACACTAAAAAACCTGAGGAGTACCTGAGTGCCAGCAGTGACTACTTTGAAAAAGCTTCGAAAAGTAAACTCTTGCATAAATAACTTAACCACCTTTAGTTAAATCAAATGGAAAGAGTGAAAAGAGTCAACACTTCGCTGGAGGAGTTGAGACAAAGTTCTCAAGAACGCAAGAAACAACCCACAAACTCCAACAGCAAAATACTTGTAAAAGCAGACCAGCTTTTGAAAAAGAACTCCCAGGACACTTTTGAGCCGTCCTTGATAAAAGCAGCTAAGTCAATTTCCCAGGAACGAAAAGAACTCTACAGAAGCTTTTTGGACGAAGTGAGTAGTTCTTCCGAGATCGAAGAAAAGAGTGAGACTGAAGAAGTAGATCTAGAAGAAGTTCTACACCACCTGCAAGAAAAGGTCAAACGGCCACTGAAAGTAGAAAAAAGGAAGTCAGGACTCCCTCCTGAAACGATTGCTGTTTACCAGAGAGGAGAACTTACTGTGTACCGAGTGTTAAATTAATGAACTAGGGTTCTGTCGGAACCAATGTTGGCCTATCTAGAGCCCAGCGCTCCAAAAAGGAGTTAGGTGGACTTTAGAGTTACGTTAGGAAGATCACTTAAAAGTTCGAGGAAAGTTCCATCTTGTTATAAAAATAAAATAAACGAGTTTTCTGATGAGAGGTAAACAAGATAGAAGTAGCGGATACTGGTCCGCAAGTTCAAGTGACCAAGACGATGTACAGAGAGGCTACTACTTCATGCCTTCATGGATGCAGTCGCCTCCTCCCGAATCCTTGCCACTGCCCGCGTTTTCGTGCAAGTCTTCGAACAGTTTCAAGTCTCCAACTTAATTTTAGCTTAGTTTAATTAAACCAAAGCTTAAGTCCAACAGTTAGACATAATTAAATGCAGTTTGTGTTAGTTTTCAGCGGGGCAGCTTTGTTGTGCACAGTGGCAGAGTTGCTTTTTGAAGACCTTTTGGAAGACTCCTCCGCTGACTTCATTGAAATGCTTCAGGAAGGCCGTAGTACCCTGATGGACCTTTTTTTCATAGCAGTGGGAGGAGTGACTGCAGTGTGTTTCCTTTTTATTTCAGGAGTGATTTACTTGGTCAGCAACAGAGAAGTAGGAGTGCTGGGAACCATTGCAGGTTACTTCGGAGCTGCCCTTTCAGGCTTTTTGAAGATGGTCATTGCCCACCCACGGCCTTTTTGGAAATACTCCAAGATAGCTGGGCTTTCCTGCCACAAAGACTTTGGAGCCCCTTCTGGACATGCTTTGAGTGTAGGGGCAGCTTTGATGACTTTAGGAGCTTTGTGGCTGGAGTCAGGCGAACAAATAACCCGCAAAGTTTGTGCACTGGGAATAGTTGGGTTCATCACTGCAATCGACAGGTCCTACTTAGGAGCTCACTTTTACTTCCAGGTAGTTTTGGGACTGTCTTACGGAGGCTTGATTGCAGCAGTGCTGCTTGAGCCAAAAGTAAGGGCTTTTGTGAGGAAACTTGCTTTTAACTGGAGACTTTTAGTTACAGTGAACGCAGGTATAGTAGTGTTTGTTAGTTGTGGGTTTTTGATGTACTTGTTCAGAGAGCCTTTTTGGGACAGTTCTTGGGAAGTTAACTTCAGCAACAACTGCAAGGGGAACTTGGACCTCGACGGGGCATTTGCAAAGAACATGAGTGAAGTTACTTTGTCTCTGTTTGTAGGGGGTTATTTACTGGGGTACTACTTCACTGAAAAGAACTTAGGAATGCCTGAGTACTCACACACACTAGCAGTGGTGTGCTTTTTTGGCTACTTAGGAGTGTTTGGACTGGGAGCTGTGCTGGAAAGAGTGGTGTTTGTGCTGTTGCCGGGGTTTTTGAAGATCCTGGCGATGTGCTTCAGCAGGTTTGCAGTAGGTTTAGCGATTTCTTACGGATTGCCGCTTTTGATAGGCAGCAAGCTGAGGATATCTTACACAGCGTTAGAACTTTCTAATCTTAACAAAAGTTACTAATAATCTTAAGTAATGAAGAACGAAGGTTCCATAGCACCTCAACTAGAAAATGAATTCAAAAAGGTGATGCAGGAGATTACTGTGATTAAACTGGACCAACAAGAAACTCAGAGAAAGTTCAACAGCTTGGAAACCAAAATAGGTGAGTTGAACGACAAGTGTGAAGAAATCAGAGAAAGCCTTTCACTAGCAGCCACTAGACAAGAACTAGAAAAAATCATTGACAAACTAAACTCCAAAGTGTCCTTGGAACTTTTCCTCAGTTTCCAAAACCAACTGGAGTTCTGTGCTAGTCAGGACGAAGTCCACAACCTTGATGAGCAGATTTCAAACCTACAAACTGAAATCAAAAGCATACAGACTGAGTCACTAAGTGGCCTTAAAGAAGAAGTCCAAAGAGAATTTGAGGAGAAGTTGCAAAAGATCCCCCAAAACTACCTTTCAGAATTGCCTTCGGTCATCTCTGAGGTAAAAAACTACATTTCAACAGTTGAAAACAAACTTGAAAGGTTAAAGGACCACCAAGCCAAACAAATGAAAGAAGCACTATCTAAAATCAGCTCCAAAACTAGCCGAAAGAACTTCCAAAAACTCCAAAACGAAGTTAACGAAAAAGTAGGCAACTCAGAATTTCTGAAAGTTAAAAACAACCTAACAGAGAGACTCAAAGATGAAAGTGACAGAGTTTCTAACTTGTTTTCCAAAGCCAAAAAGTTCTCAGAAGTACTTGAAAGGTTCGACGAACTCATAACGGACAAAGCTTCCAAAGATGACGTTACAGAACTCCAGTCTTCTTTAAAAACTTATTTAAAGTACTCCTTTTTCGAGTCTTTTTCCGAAAACGTTTGGAACAAACTCAAGGGCATGGAAAACTCTAACGAAGAACTTGACCGAGAAATCAAGCGTTTTGAAAAAGAAATACAAAACTTCTACTCAGAGTATAACTTGTTCAGAGTAGAACTGAACAAATTCTACAACTTGTACAGGTCAGTTGAAACCTTGAAGGAGGACATCGATTCCAAGGCTGACAAAACTGCAGTGTCTTGGATCACTAAGCACTCTGCAACCACCGAACAAACCAAGTCACTTGAAGGAAGCCTAGTTAAGTTCCAGAAACAACTAGAAGCCCACGTGTACCTCACTGCTGTGAACTTAAAAGCTGAAATAAAGGAGTTCGACTCCAAAGTAAGGACTGTGAGGGAGAAAATGGACATGTACAATAACTTTACTTCTTTGCTGAAGTGGGTAACTAACAGCAAACTCTCTGAACCCAAAGACTTCAGAAAAGCTACCAACCCCAAAAGAATTAAGTCCAAAAGAAACACTCCCGAGTTGTACACTCCTAAACCCAAACTCCTCAACTTCGAAGAAAGCAGTTCCCGAAGTCCCATTCCTAACCTTTTAGACTTGCCTCCTTTATAGTGTTAATTATGGAACTTAATGACTTCTGAAATGTTTAGCTTGGAAGTCCTTAGTTTAGAAGTGTTTTTGAATAACTTGCTTTTAATGCTGGTGAGTCTGTCAGTGATAGTAGAACTGTTGGAAGTGTTTATGAAGGTCTGGTCGTTTTTTTCCAGTCGTTCTTGAAGTAGTTCTATCTGTCTTCTGCAGTTGCTTTCGAGGACATTGACTCTTTTGTCCTGTTTAGTTTTCATTTTGAGCAGCACTGACTTAAGGTCCTGCAAATCCTTGCAAGGCAAGTTGAGTTGGGAGGGTTGAGGGTTGTTTCCTTGAAGTACTTCTAAAAGGGTGCTTGAGGCTTCTTTGAGGACTGAGTCTAGTTTAGAAGCTAGTTCTTCATTCCAGAAAGGCTGTACATAAGACGCCTGAAGGGAAAGAGTGGCTTGGTTGTCTTTGAGCATTTGGAGTTCTCCTTGGTAGCTTAGTTTTTCTTGCTTAAGCAAGTTTTTTTCTTCTAAAAGTTTGGCTTTCCTTTCGTTGAGTTTTTTGATTTCTTGGCGGACAAGGTTGTTTTTTGCTTCTACTTGGTCATACAAGCCCTTGAGTTCGGAGTTTTCAAGTTCCCAGTGACTGAGGATGTTTTCTTTTTGTTCTTGCAGAAAAGTTTGTTTCTGCAGAAGGTCTTGTTTTTGGGTCTTTATGTTTAGGCTGCGTTCTTCTTCTGACATTTTGAGTCTTTTGTTCAGAGACTCTACTTGTTGGTTTAACTTAAATTCCTTTTTTGCAAAGTTATTGTTTAGTTGTTCTAGTTGGCTGTGCAGAGTGTTTATGCTTCCGTGCATTGAGTCTCTTTCTTGGAGTGCTTCTTCAAGTTCTTGGTTTTTGGTTTCTTTGAGTTCCAACAGTCTGTTGATTTCTTTAGACATGTCACTTTGTTGTTCTTTTTGGAGCTCCACGCCTTCAAGTTTTTTGTTTAAGAGTTGGTTTTGCTGGTGCATTTTGTGTTTGGTAGCTTGCAGTTCAAATAGTTGGTGTCGTAGTTGAGCTACTTGATCTTCTACTTGCTTGTTGTGAAGCGCTTCAAGTGTTTTTTGGAGCATAGCTTGGTAGCGCTGGGACTCTTGGTCAAGTCCCGCTTTGGCTACTTCTTGTTCGGCCTCTTCAAGAATGTAGTTAGTTGGGGCTTTTAAGTCTCCAGACTGGATCTCTAACGGTGGGGGTTTGCTTTTGGTCCAGGACTCTGAAGACTGGAACAAAGCTTGGTACTGTCTGTAAAGTGCCCTGAACTTCTCAAGTTCCTCAGGAGTTGAAGCGAACTTTTGAAGGGGAGGCGGGGGAGTCTGGATTGGTTGTTGTGCTTTTCTGCGCAGAGTTTTGGACTCTTTCATATTTATTCATTTATTCCGCTGAGTTTCAAAAAGGTCTGGAGGTCTACGTAGTCGCCTAGTTTTTCGTGCAGTCCCAACTTCATTTCTTCGTCCACTGGAATCTTAAGTGACTCCTTCAGAACCCAAACATAGGTTTCGAAGGGTAGCACTCCTGATACCTGGTAGCTCTGGAAGGTCCTTTCTAAAAACTTGTTGTAGTGGTTAAGTGGAGCCCTTCTATCAACCTGGAGCATACTTTCTACGAACTCGTCCTCGCTGATGTGTGTTCTGCGTCCTGAATACTTTTCAAAAGCCTTAATTAGGGTGTGTTCCAACCGTTCTAGAGATTCTTGGGAGTCTGCACGAACTAAGTCCCTTTGCATATCCACTACGAACTTAGCTAAAGAAGCTACTTCGAGTTCAGTTGATTTTTGGGGGAACTGAAGCAAAGCCATTCTGTAGACTTCTCTGTACTGGTCTTCGTCTCCTATCATATTAGAGTTATTTAAATATAGTTGCACATACTACAGTTACTCCTGGAACAAAGACTCAACTTCTTCAGTAACTCTAAAGTCGTCTGCAATTTTCTTGAGCATTTCAGACACTTTGTCCTTGGGCAGGCAAAAACTTTCCATGATGTGGGCGTAGTTCATGAGTTGCGAAACAACGATGCTGCGTATTTTGCAACTTAAGTCTTGTGGAGTGTCGAACTCCGGAGAAAAAGAGTATTGCATGTAGGCTTCGAGTTCCTGAGCAATAGACAACATCACTAGTTCTTCCCAAACGCTTACGTGCTGCCACAAAGGATGGGTTTCTACTAGTCCTTGGAGGTACTCTTGGTCTTTGTTGTGGAAAGTTTGGGAGTAAATAATGCATTGTCTAGCTAGACGGAGGTCTTCTTGTTCTTCAATGCAGCTCAGTACTATGTTCATTAGTTCGCCTACCTTATTAAAGTTGGTCTCTGCAATCTGAAAGGCCCCGCAGCTTCGCTTTTTGTTTAGGAGTTCGACCCAGGTTTTTTTGGCTTCGTGGTCTTCTATGGTTTTTTTGAAGGCTTCTATTTCTTCAGAGGCAATTTCTTCTCCCTTCCAGCACTTTTCAACGATCCCTGACAAAAATTCTTTGGAAGAGTTTTGCATTTTATTAATCGATGAATCGAGAGCTACTTTGTAAACAGTTGGCTTAATTGTGAGTATTCAAGAAATAAACTTTATAGACCAATAGTTAATTTTAGGTTATTGAGTAGGATCCTGGTCGTCCTGAGTAGGTGGATCGGAAAAAAAGAAAGAGCAGGCTCTCTTCTCGTGGTTTCGAGACTGAGAAGGGTCTTTGGCTTTTGCTGGATTCAGCAAACTCTCTAAGTTCTTGACTCCAGAAACGGTGTTAGTTCTTTTACCTCTTCTTCTTTGGAATTCCATTTTACTTTTTACTGAATCTTGAACAAATTCAAGTTACTTTGGTTTAGTGCTGCCAGAAACTGTTTAATGGAAAGCATTAAATATAACTTAAATGCAAACCTCTGCAAAAATAAGTCCCTACGCTTGCTTGAACATTGACTGCAACTGGTCCGAGTGGATCAGGGCACTAAGAAGAGCAATTTACACCAAAGAAAACCCCAAAGAACTGGCCTTCAGGATTGCGAATTACTTTAGTTCCAAAGATAATGCCATTGTCACAATAAGTGTCAGAACAGCTTACAACTTGTTTCTGGACTGCTTGGACCTCCCGGCAGGCTCAGAAGTAATCATGAGTGCCATCAACATACCTGAGATGCTCAGAATCACAAGGATGCACGGTTTGGTACCTGTGCCGGTTGACCTTGATGTGGACACTTTAGCTACTACTCCTGAAAGAATTGAAGAAGCCATCACTTCCAGAACTAAAGCAGTTCTTATTTCTTTTGTGTACGGAGTGACTTACGACCTTGCAAACATTGCCAAAGTAACTTCTAAGCACAACCTTCTCTTGGTAGAAGACTGTGCTGAGGGATTTGCAGGTCCTAACTACAAAGGAGATCCCTCAGCTGACGTGACTTTTTTCAGCTTTGGACCTATCAAGCACGCGACTGCTTTTGGAGGAGGAGTTGTGGTTGTAAGAGGGAATGAAAACTTACTGGGCAAAATGAAACACACCCATTCCAACTACCCTACTCAGCGCAAATCAGTTTACTTGAAGAAGGTACTGAAGTACTCAATAGGGATTCTGGCACTTAACACTAGGTGGAGCAACAAGCTCATTAGAGTTACTTCTGGGAAACTTAAAATAGACTACAAGAAAAAAGTAGTAGGACTTATGAGGGGCTTTCCTCCAGGCAGGTCACTTGATATGTACAAGTTCCAGCCTTGCGCTCCTCTTTTGAGTTTCTTGTACAGACGGCTTAAGTACTTTGACGAAGAATTGTTTACTAGAGGCATGCAGAAAGTCGAAGCAGGAACTGAAGTTCTCCAGAAAGCGGGAGTGATAGTTCCTGGGAGTGCCCACAAACCAAGGAACTACTGGCTTTACCCCATTGTGGCTGAAAACACTTCTAAGGTGTATGACGAACTCAACTCAAAAGGCATTGACGCTTTTAGAGGAGTGTCCCAACTAGACAGAGTCAAAGCACCTGAAGGAAGTTCTTTTAAAGAACCCAGCAACGTCGAAGAGATGTTCCAAAAGCTAGTTTACTTGCCCATACACAAAGACGTTCCTGTGGATGACATCAAAGCTATGTGCCGAGAAATTGCTAGGATTGTGGGTCCTAAGTTATAAACTTAATAGAAATGGCTTGGTACGAACAAACCAAATCTTTAGTTGACCGCTTCAAAGAAAGAGTCAACTCCCAGAACTGGCACTTAGTTCAGATGCACAGTAACTTGTGCATTTACGAGATGCCAGGACCTTACAACTACCACATTGCCAAAGCCCAAACTAGATTTTCATGCCCGGCAGAAACAGCGTTTAGTGTTTTGTCAGACCCTAAAGTGGATAGGTGGAGGGGACCTTTAGAAGAGCTAAAAGTGTTGGACACCCAGGAGTCTTCAAAACTAGTTCACGCAAAGTTTGCCTGCAAGTGGCCTGTTGAAAAAAGGGATGTTGTTTTTGTTGAACTTGAGTGGAAAGAAGACGGAGTTGCTTACATTGTAGATAGAAGCGTCCAGGGAGTCCTAGAACAGTTCCCAGGCTATATCCGAGCTAGCCTTAACCTTGCTGGGTTCCAAGTTGTGCCTTTAGGCAGTGAATGTCAAGTCACTTACTTAGTAGACTACGACCCCAACAGCAGCATGCCTGATCAAATGAAGTCTAAGTTGCAAAAAAGCTTTGTGAAGCAACTTGCTGTTATAAACAGTTTGTGTAAATAACTTAATTAAGCGTTAGCTTCTCCAACAATACTGATCAACGAAGGTTCCAAAATAGAGTGGACTTTTTTAAAAGTTTCAACAAGTCTTCCTAAGTGCGTGACTCCTTGTACACACAAACACAGCATGCCTATAGGCCCCACTACGATTTTCCCCTGCTCGCCCTGCAGAATCATCATGTTCATTTCGTCACCTTCAAGTTGGTTTTCGGGATCACTTACAGGTCCATTGGCTTCGTAGTCGCACCAAATGGTAGAAATCAGGGCTCCTGTGGTGGTGGAGTCTTGGGGCTCTTTTGCACATGCGAGCAAGTACCCTTCTTTGTTCACCAAACTAATTGTTGCTTACAATAGGTTGTCTACTCCTTCTGAAAGGGCATTTTGGAAGGTCTGGGCGAGTGCTTTGGCGTTCAGCATAAAAATGGAAAACTTAGTGATAGAAAAGCCCAAGCCTGGAGTTGCAGTGGTTTGGCTCAACAGACCCAAAAAACTAAACGCTGTGAGCTTCAAAATGTTTGACGAAATCAAAGAAGCCTTTGAAACTCTTGAAAAAGACAAGGACGTAAGAGTCATAGTGCTTGCAGGCAAAGGCAAGGCCTTTACAGCTGGCATCGACTTAAATGACTTCCAAAGTCTAGGTCAGAACATGGGTCCTGACCCTGCTAGAATTGCTATCAACGCCTATTCTAAGATCAAAGACCTGCAAAACTCTGTAAACGCAATTGAGGACTGCGGAAAGCCTGTGATTGCAGCTGTGAGTGGCTACTGCTTAGGAGCTGGAGTAGACATAGTGTCTGCTTGCGACATAAGGTACGCCTCTAAAGACTCTGTGTTTTCCATCAAAGAAGTGTTTATAGGCTTAACTGCAGATTTAGGAACTCTGCAAAGACTGCCCAAAGTAGTGAAGAGTGACTCTTGGGTAAGGGAACTAGCCTACACTGGAAGGGACTTTGGAGTTCAGGAAGCCATGCAGCAAGGACTTCTTTCGAGAAGTTTCGAGTCGAGTTCGGAGCTCATGGAAGCTTCGCTGCAACTAGCTGAAACCATAGCTGAGAAAAGTCCGGTGGCTATACTTGGATGCAAGAGAAGCTTGGTCCACGGAAGAGACCACTCGGTGAAGGAAGGAATGGAGTTTATTGCTAACTGGAACTCTTGGGCTACTCAAGCACCTGACCTTGTAGAAGCCATTGTGTCTAGGCTCCAGAAGAAAAAACCGAACTTTCCTAAACTTTAAGTATAACTAAAATGGGGAAACTAGTGATTAAGCAGCACGTAAACATTCCACCTCAGATTTACAAGGAAGACACTGAAGAGGGTCCTTTTCACCCTAGCAGCAAAGTTGAAGAGTGGTTTTTGTTTTTGCTAAAAGTAGTTGCAGGGGTTTTATCAGTTTGGTGTTTTTTGGAGTTTTTCATTCGGTTACTAGACTGGCTGATTCTGTTCAACATTGCAAGGTACTTGATTTACTCACTTTTATTAGTTGCTGGGTACGAATTTTGGGTGCTGCCCAACATATTTGAGATGAGGTCGGGGTTTAAAAAGATGTTTGACCCTTTTTACTCAATTGACAAGGCTGAGAGTTCTTGCTGCTTGACTTTTTTAAGGGTCTTTTTTGGAGTTAGTTACTTGTTAGTAGTAACACTTTTCACCATAAGTTTCACCCAGTACTCAGTGTAATAATTAAGCTTAGTAACCATTTAAGGGTTGGTATCCAAAGACATTCCTCTAGTTTCTATAGGCAACATCAAAGCTATTGCCATCAAGCATCCACTCAGGAACAACATAAACGCAAAAGGGACCCAAATGCTCAGTTCCAAAAACACTCCAAAAATAAGGGGAGAAAAGAACGAAAGTCCTCTGCCCACTGCGTTCACGAAAGCAGTGGCCATTTCTCTGATGTGGGTTTCGTAGACTTCAGAAGTGTAAGGCCACAAAACAGAACACGCAACGTGGTTAAGGCCGCATATAACCATTATTGCAGGGATTCTGAACCCATTTGCTTCAACAAATATACACAACAAGTTAATCACTATAGAAGAAGTGTAGCAGATCTTCATGGTTCCTTTTCTGCCTACACTGGGCATCTCTATCAAAAACACAAAAGAAGCCACAATGCCAATCTCTATGCAGATGATGATGGCCATTAGCACCAAAGTGTCTATTTCTGTGTCGATTTCTTCAAGCAGTTTAGGCAGTAAGTAAAAAAACCCAAAGTAAGAGAAAAAGGTCAAAGTCCACTGAATCATAAGCAGAACAGTAGTTGTTTTGTGCTTTTCGTCAAACAAGAACTTAAACTTTTGACTGCCTCTTTCAGTGGGAGGATTAACTAAACAAACTCCCATTCTTTCCCTTTCGTTAAGAAAAGGCTTGTTGTTGCTTCGAGCAATATGGTCTAAACTTTCAATAGTGTTGATGCTGTAGCCTCTTTTCGAAGAAAACAAGGGACTCTCCACTACTTTAGTGAACATGCAAAGAATCCCTATTAGTATAGGAAGACTCACCAATACAATCAGAAGTCGCCACATCCCACCATCCAAGTCAGGAGTCAGTAGGGCTGCCAAACCTATTACGTACAACTGGCCCACTCCATAAGTCATTATAATTAGCATAATGAAGCTTCCGCGTTGTTTGGAAGGGCATGACTCTGCTGCCAGTGCTACTGCTGTAGGCATTGACATTGCTTGGACAAACCCTGTAAAAGCCCTTACCGTCACAAAACTCCAGAACTCAGGCATCAGTGCACTTAGCAAGCGCAGGGCCAAAGCCCCTATGTAAGTAAATTTTAAAACAGGAAGACGGCCCCAGTCATCTCCCCAAGTAGCAATAACTAAAAGCCCAAAGCTCATCCCCACAAAAATCACTCCTCCCATGGCTCCCACTCGGAAAGAGGAGAGGTCCCAGACTTCTTCTAGAATGTAGGTGATTAAAGATACTATAGCGACCTCAGCTCCCTCAGTTATTACTGCTATTGTTACTCCTACAGTAAGGAAAAAGTGGTACTTGCCGAACCCCAATCTGTCAAGAACGTTTTGCACACAAACCGCTGAGTCCTCTTTTTGGGATCTAGAAGTGGAGCTTCCTGCTTCAATGTTAGACTTCAGAGGAATTTTTTCTATATCAGACATTTATATTCGTTTTCACACAACTCAACTATTACTTAGTTATATTACTTTTTTGCCCGGTGTCTAAGGAAATACCTCTAGTTTCTATTGGCAGTAAGAACGCAATTCCTAGTAAGCAAACCCCTATGCTTAGTATCAGCAAGAAAGGAGCCCAAACTGCCGACTCAAGCAAGTAGCCAAAAACCAAGGGAGCAAAAAAGGCAACTGCTCTTCCAGCGGCATTTAAAAAAGCCACTCCCATTTCCCTTACTTCGGTTTCAAAAACCTCTGAAGTATAGGGCCAAAGCACACAAAAAGACCCGTGATTGAAAGCACTAATCACCATGATGGAAGGAACTAAAAGGTAGTTCTCAGGGACAAACAAACACACTCCGCAAAAGAACACTAAGACTCCGTAGCAAATCTTCATAGTGCCTTTTCTTCCCAAACTAGGAAGTTCAATTAAGTAAGTAGTGGCTGCTATTACAACCATTTCACAAACTATCACCAAACTAAGCAGCAAAAAGGTGCTTAGTTCTGAGTCGATGTCATCAAGCAACTGAGGCAACAAGTAAAAGAACCCAAAGTACACAAAAGTAGTCAGCACCCACTGCCCCATTAAAAGCAGAGTCATAAACTTGTGTGAGGAGTCAAACAGCACCTTAAACTTGTAAAACCCCTTTTCTTTGTGCAAAGGACTCAAAGCCCAAACTTCAGTTTTTTCGCCTTCAGTCATTTGGCTTTGGCCATTGGTCTCTGCAATGTATTCTAAACTTTCAACTGTGGTTTGGTTAAGTCCTCTTCTTGCAGAGGACATAGGACTCTCAACTACTTTCGTAAATAAAATAAGTATTCCTATTAATATTGGCAAAGCAGCTAAGACCAATAAAAGCCTCCACATTCCGCCATCTAAATCTGGAGTCAGGAGTGCTGCCAAACCTATTACATAGATTTGACCTACTCCGTAGTTGAATATTACAAACATTGTAAAGCTTCCTCTGTACTTTGAGGGGCACGACTCAACTGCAATGGCCACTACAGGAGGCATGGACATTGCTTGGACTACTCCTGTCAGTCCTCTGAAAACTACAAAACTCCAAAACTCAGGCATCACTGCACAAGCTAGTCTCAGAGCTAAAGCTCCGATGTAAGTTAACTTAAGTGCAGGAAGGCGACCCCAGTCATCACCCCAAGTGGCTATGATCAAAAGCCCAATGCTCATGCCTATGAATATAGCACCTCCTAAAAGTCCTAGTTCGGTGGAGGAAAGGTCCCAAACATCCTCTAATATGAAGGTAATCAGTGAAACTAGTGCCACTTCTGCTCCATCTGAAATTACTGCAATGGCTATTGCAAGACCTAGGACTACTTGGTACTTCCCAAAGCCTATTCTGTCAATAGTGCTTTGTACAACGTTCATTGAGTTTTCAGCATAGTGGGTTAGGTCTTCTGTTTCACCCTCGGACCTCAAAGGGGCCCTTTCAGAGTTGGACATTTATATTCGTTTTTTAGTATTTGCAGAACTTACTTTAAGTAAATATAACAACTTGTTAAGCAACTGTGTGGGATTCTTTCAGTCTTACTATTCCCAGAAATTGCCATGTTAAAGCAGAGAAACGTTGAAAACGTATAGTAAAATGTCTGAGTTGTGGAGCCAAAACCTATACTTATACAACAGCAAATTCACTGAGTTTGTAATCCAAGAAGCTAGGAGAATCAAGCAACAAAAAGGAGACCAATGCACCCACGAAGATTTTCATTACCTTGATACTCTCCATTGTAAAGGATTGTTTGGTCTTAAAAAATTCCTAGAAACTTACTTTTTTACCACAAAAGCTAAGGCCATAGACCTTGGCTGTGGAATAGGAGGCAACTCACGTTACCTTGCAGCTTCCAAGCAATGCCAAGTTTACTCAGTTGACTACCTAGATAACTATATTCAGTGTGCTGAGGAATTGACTTCGCTTTGTAGCTTAAGTGAGCTAATCCAATACGAGAGAGGAGACTTAAGATCCCAAATCCTCCCAGAAAACCAGTTCGACTTTGGGTTGTGCGTGGCTGTGTTTATGTACATTCCAGACGGAATTGAGGCTTTTAGAAATATTTTTAAAGCTCTTAAACCAGGAGGTGTGCTTTACTGGGAAGACTACTACTTGTTAAAGGAAAGGGAAGAATGCACTTCTGAGGAACTTCAATTAATGCAGGACTATCCTATGCCTGGAGTTCGCACTAAAAACACTTTGTTAAAGGAAATGAGCGAAGCGGGATTTGAAGTAGTTGAATGGAATGAGTACGGAAAGGACTGGTCTGAGTATGTTTGGGATAAGGCCGAAAGACTTTTCCAGACCAAAGACAACAACGACACAGACGAACCTCTTGACGGAATGACTCATTCTTGCGCTTACTTGAAGCCTAGAATAGTAAGAGACCTAGACCATTTTTCACCTGAAGAAGTTAAAACTAACTGGCCGAATGTAGACAAGGAACTCAATGCAGAAAATCTGATTTTCTGCACTCCTAAGTTCATGAGCGCTTCTAGAGCAGTTTTTAGGAAACCTTTGATTAGCTAATAATTATAGTAAAAACGTCCCTTTTAGTTCCTAAGCAAGCACTAAAAGCACCTTCAAAACCTCAGAACCCCTTGAATAAATAAGTAGGGGGTCCTAACTGCCACCAAGTTTAAAAGCCTGGGTCTGGACCATTTATAAATTCTTAACGAATAGTAATGCAAACTACTCCCAAAAAATCCTTTTTCTCGCCTCTGACAAAGCAACCCCAGTCCAAATCATCAAAAACTCCGCCTGCCACAACATCCTCAGGTGGAAGGTTCATTCCACACAGAGTTGCTTCTAATTTGAGTTCTGCATTCAGTAAAGCAGAACAAGAGAACTCACAAAACAACACCTTTTCTTCACTGGTGCACTCCCAGTTAATGCCTGATTCAGGGGCTAACTTATTTAGGTACAGCACTTCAATGACTCCTGAAAACAAAGAAAATTCCAACTTTGCTCCGCTGCTTATTCCAAGACAGTCCCAAGGAGCAATGCTCCGCAACATTCCTAAACTGCCTTTCAGAGTGCTGGACGCTCCTCAACTCCAAGACGACTTTTACTTAAATGTAGTGGACTGGTCGTCCTCTAACATACTTAGCGTAGGTTTAGGTGAAAATGTTTATCTGTGGGACGCTTCTAGTAATAAAGTCACTCCTTTGTGTTCTTTCGAGGGGGAACTTGTGTCCTCCCTAAGCTGGGCACCCTCAGGAATGCACTTAGCTGTAGGAACTACTTCAGGACAAGTTCTTTTGTACGACATCACCAGAAACAACGCCTTCAGGACACTTCAAGGACACACAGGAAGAGTTGGGGCTTTGTCTTGGAACAACTGGATGCTGAGTTCAGGTTCGCGGGACAAAACTATTTTACACAGAGACTTGCGGTCCCACAATAACATAACTGCCAAACTAACAGGCCACAAACAAGAAGTGTGTGGATTAAAGTGGTCGTGGGACGGAGAGCAGCTAGCTTCAGGAGGCAACGACAACATGCTAGTGGTTTGGAGTGCTGGAAGCATCAGCCCTGTGAGCAAGTTCACAGAGCACAACGCAGCAGTTAAAGCTTTAGCTTGGTCACCACAACAAAACGGACTGCTTGTTTCTGGAGGAGGAACTGCAGACCGCACTATACGGTTTTGGAACACCTGCACTAACGAAAATGTATTTACTGTAGACACTCAGTCCCAAGTGTGCAACCTTATGTTTTCGCGGAACACCAACGAGTTAGTGTCGACGCACGGGTACTCCCAGCACCAGATAAACATTTGGAAGTTGCCCAGCATGCAGAAGACAGGAGTTTTGATGGGACACACTTCGAGGGTGCTTTACTTGTCCATGTCTCCTGACTTCGAAACAATTGTGACTGGAGCTGGCGACGAAACTTTGAGGTTTTGGAAAGTGTTTCCAAGAGAGGACACTGAGAGCCCAGGTGGGTGTGGGTTGTGGCCTTGCATGACTGAGATGAGATAATGAACATACAATTTTAATTTAACATTGTAAAACGGATAACTAAAGAATTCTAAGAGTTGTATTAATAATGGGCTGCTGTAACTCAAGAGAGTCCCAAAGCAAGGTTGAATCGATACTGGTTCAAGAAGAGGCTATACTGGGATTTAGATCCAAAACTTCACAAAACATAGATTCTTCTTTGTACCGCTTCTCTTCAAAAAACACTCTCACAGAGAGGCAATTAAAAGCGGCAATGGAAGACCTAGAACTAAGTACGGAGTTTTTAGGGGACTTAAGTAGTTCACTAAATCTGTTTTTTCAAAACTTCAAAACAGAAATAGGGTACTCGTACTTTTCTTTGAGTTGTTTGGGAATACTGCTGAGTCAAGACCCACCTCACTTAAAAGCCAAAGCGCTTTTTAAGGTTTACGACAAAAAATGCACTGGGTACTTGGGACCCCTTGAACTCAAAAAAATGCAACTAAACATTTATAATGTTAGCACCGTGTGGTTACTGGGCCTTGTGAAGGCTAAGTGGGAAACCTACAAGTGGAAACTCAGAAGTTACGAAAGGAAACTTTTGGAAGCCAAAGACTGCGTTGGAGAGTACTTTTTACTAGTCTTGGGAAGTAGTGGCAAGATTTCCGAAGCGGAATTTGTCCATGCTTTCAGTGACTCTACTTTGAAAAAGTTCCTGACACCCTCCAGCTTCAGAGGGTTCTGTTTGGAAATGAACTTAGGTAAAACCCAACTCCTCAAGAACCCTAACACCTAACCAGCCATTTTTGTTTAAATAAGCTGCAATCAACCTGCTTAGGTGTCCCTAACCCTTTATAAACGTTTTATATTCAGTAAATTATAATCAAAAATGAAATCTGGCGCATCGATAGAAAAAGCTTTAGAAGACATCGGTTGGGGTCCTTACCAAACGTCCTTATTCATCAACACCACAAACGCCTGGAGCATTTGCCAATTTTGGCTGATGGCGATGTCGATTCTGATGTCTGACTACCAAGGACTTGACTCATTTCAAAAAAGCATGATGCCTGTGTCTTTGAACCTAGGCACCATCATAGGCTGTTACTTCTTTTCTTACATCAGCGACGCCTTGGGCCGCAAAGCCGCTTTCCAGTACTCCATTCTGGTCACGGCTTCTTCAGCCTTGTTGCTGGCTTTTTCACCAGGCTACTACAGTGTGTTGAGCTGTTTGGTGGCTTTGGGAATTGGGGTTGGCGGTGACTTTGCAGTGCCGGGGACGGTGCTGAGTGAGTTCATACCGCCCTCTAAGTCCAAAGCCTTGACAGTCATGAACGTGGCTTGGAGCATTGGAGGATCAATTTGTATTTTACTTGCTATAATATTGGAGATTACTTGGGACTTGTCCATAAGCAAGTGGAGGGCTTTGGTGGCTGCAGGGGCTGTGATGAGTTTTGTGCTTTGGTTCATGAGGCTAGAAACTCTTGAGTCTCCGAAGTACTTGCAAATCAGAAACGAAGACCCTTCTGAAGTACTTAAAGAAGTGGCTCGCAGGAACGGAAAGCCTTACTTTGAGTTCAACGGACCTTTGATGGACGACTACGAAGAAGGGGACATTACAGAGATGTCTCGTAAGTCTTCTTCTTTTTCAGCTTTGTTTTCTGTAGAGATGTTCCTCACCACAGTGCTGCTTACACTGCAGTTCGTTATGGTGGGCTTTGCAAACACAGGGTTTATTTTGTTCATGCCTCAGTTATTGCCTATAAACTCAACTTTGAGTTCTTACGGAATAATTCTGGTGCAGCAAATATGTGGAATGCCAGCAATGCTGCTTGCAGCTTATTTGGCAGACACGAAACTAGGAAGGAGGTGGACAGGGGCTGTTAGTCTTTTGATGGCTACTTTGTGCATTTACCCCTTTTTGAGTTCTTCTTCAGTGTTCTTTTTGTTCAGCTTCTCTTCACTAGTAAGCTGCTTCATGATGATGGGAGTGGCTGTGCTGTACACAATTCCGCAAGAACTGTTCCCTAGTCACTTGAAAGGAATTGGAGCTGGTTACTTGATGGGGGTAGCACGCATGATTGCGATGCTCACTCCAGTGCTAGCTAACTTTTTGTTCAGTTTGGGAGGGTCTTTCTTGTGCTTGAACGTGTTTGCTGTTGTGTTTGCAGTTTCAGGAACTATAAGTTTCATCCATGCCGAGACAAGACCTATAAAGAAATACCATATATCCTAATCCTTACTTCTGAGTCTTTTTATTTAATTAATTAATTAGTACATGAACGAGTTTTCTAGTTGGTGCATTTTAAAGTTGATTTGGTTTACAGACCTTTCAAGGGCGTTTAGAGTTTCGAACAAGTTGTCAGCTGTCATGTCAGACACTGAGTCAGACTCCCCAGTGAACCCAATAGAAACTTCTTCTAAAGAGTTCTCGATGTTCATGATTTGAGCTTGCAAGTTGGCGGTTTTTTCATAGATTTCGTTTTTTTCAAAGTTGCGTCTGTAAGTGCTTTCAATGGGCACTAAGACTTTGTCAAGTTCTCCTTCAAAGTTCTGTATGGCTTTGCTGAGTTCGTTTTGTTCAGACAGCATGATTTCTAAGTCATCATTCATTTGTTCGTGTTTCTGGAGGATGTCGTTTGTGGCTTTGGTGAGCATTATTAAGTCTTCTCTTATGTCAGTGTGTAACTTCGTGGACTTCACGTTTTCTTTTGCTAAGTGTTCGTAAGACTTAGCTTGGCTTTCAAGTTCCTGTTTCCACTCTTCAAAGCAGTCCTGAATTCTGCGTTTGCCAAGTATTTTCTTTTTGTTTTCTTCAAGTTTAGAACTTCTGGGCTGTGAAGACTGAGGAGGAGGGGGTTGTGTGGTGGGGTTTCCCATCACAAATCCTTGATTGGGTTGTGTTGCAAAGGGATTACTTGACATTTTCAATTAGGTATTAAAATGGGTCAGAAACTAGGTTGCTACACGGCGGACTGCTTAGAAGAAAAACTCGACAGGTGCTTTTCGGAGATCAGTGACAAGGTACTTGGGTCCTTTAACTCAGACAACATTGACTCTGAGAATGACATCAAGCAAGATACAATAGTTGTTACAAGTACTTCACCCTTAGTATTCAAAAAGGCGCTTCAAGTTACATCAAGCCCCCTTTTGATAGGGCTTGATGGGAATTCTTTGGTGAAGTTAAGCAGTATTGACTTTGAAAAACAAGATGAAAAGGTTTTTGATGAAGAAGTTGTTGACCTTTTCATGGACTCTGATGAAACCTTCGTTTTTCTGAAAACAACTGGTGAAAAAGTACTTAAGGTATCTGTGGACTCTTTTAAAGTTATAGACGAAATCGACTTTGAGGGTTTAATGATGAGCCCAACTGACAAAGCCTTTGTAAGAGCTCACACAACTCTTAAAGGCATAAAGTTAAAAAAACACCTTGACCAAGAAGAAACCCAAAATGACCCTTTTTTAAAGCACGCTCAAACTGGGAATTTTGCGGAATGTGGAACTTTTACTAACTCAGGAGAGTTGCTTTTTCTGGCTGACCCTGTGAACCCAAGCATCTATGTTTACAACTACCAAAAAAAGCAAGTAACTACTAAGCTAAAGGGCCACGAAAACAAAGTCGAGGTCTTGAAAGTTTCTAAAAGTGACAGGTTTGTTGCTTCTTGTTCTCAAGAGGCTGTTTGCGTCTGGGAAGTAGAGTCTTTGAAGCTTGTGAAGTACTTAAAAAGGAACTGCAAAAACCTTTGTTTCTCAGATCAAGAAGACCACTTGTTCTTAGTAACTCCTGACAACGAAATCCTTACAGTGGGAGTGCGTGATGAATTCTTGTATGAAATCCAGGCAGAAGCAAGCATCAACACCTTAGTTTTAACTCAAAACGACGAAAAACTATTAGTGTGTGGGGAAGAAGGAATCTCTGCTATTCAGAACGTGCTTAAAAACCCTAACTTAAAGGTGCTAGGAACTGAGCACTTGGAAGAGTACCTTGAGTACTTAGAGTCGGTTATTAGAAATCCTTACTGCGAGCATATGCCTGAGTTCGATAGTTGTGTTTTAAGTCCTTACATGGTGAGTACTCTGCACCTTTACTGTTACTACAACAGAATTGACTTACTAAAAGCTGCACTTGAAAAACAAGCCCCTTTCATAAGGGGCAACTACTCAGGCACGGTGCTTTCTCCATTCCAAATAGCCAACACCAAGAAGCACTTTGAAATCCTTGAGTGCCTAATAGAAAACTTAATGAGTCGTGGAGAAGAAAACCCTTGTCTTTACTACTTAGTTGAAGACTTCATCGACCACTTTGTAGCCTCAACCACGAGTAACGGAATAGCTCTTTACGAAAACTTAATGTGTCCAATAGAAACAGAGTACAAACAAGTTTGTTACGACTCAGTAAAATTGCCTATTCAAAAAGCTTCTAAAAAGCCCATCCAAGAGGAGTTCCAAGAAATCACGGCCAAGTCTCCAGAAACCTACGACAATGACATCCAAAACATGGAGAAAGGAGGCAGGTTTGTGAACTTCCGCAGTTCAAGAATCAAGTTTGACTTCCAAGTAGGGTCCAGAAAAAGCCTTTACACCCTGGAAAGTATAGTCAGTTGCAAGTACATGTACAATGAAAAGTTCAGAACGGAGTTCTTGCAAACGTTGCTAGACGAAAAGTGGCCTAAGGTCAAGCGCATTATTTTGTTTTCAGTCTTCAGCATGCTGGTTCAAGCCATTATGTATACAGTTTACGCAATCGACAGGTCAAACGAGTTTGCTGTTTACCTTGCAATAGTAGCTTCAGTTCCTAACATTGTTTTTGAAGTACTTAGGTACTTAACCATGTGGAGGTACTTTTCTTTACTATACACGATGTTCCAGTTACCAAGGCTGTTTGTTAACTACTTGCACTTTGTGTTGTTTTTAGCTGGCAGCAGTATAGAAGACACTGTGTTTAACATCAACTTGTTTGTAACCTTTATCTTGGGAATGGCAGCTTTTTTGCTGTTTAAAAGCACCAACCACATGAGTGTGCTGATTATAGAAATAGCCTTTGACATAGGCAAGTTTTTGATTTTTTTGTTTTACTTTATTTTGGGTTTCTCAGTTATTTTTGTGTCAGTTAGGGGAACCAGTGACAAGACCCTTGGACATGTTTTATACGACACTTACATGGTGAACATAGGTGAGTACGACGGGTTTGACTTTGGGAGTCTTGAAGGAGAGTCACTGTTGTTCCTTTTTGCAACTTTTATCAACGCAATCATTATGCTGAACCTTTTGATCTCAGTGGTGGGGGACACTTACGAAAGGATCAAGGAAGAAAAGGACGTAATAGCTTACAACTCAATTCTTTACGGAACTTACATGCTGGAGTCCTGCTTCTTCTGGAACAGAGACAAGTCTGACTTGAGGTACTTGTACAAGTGCGACGTTCCAGCTGAGCAAGCCAACTCTGAGTGGGAAGGCAGGCTTAAAGAAGTCAAGAAGTTCATTTCAAAGCAACTAGCTGACTCCAAGAACTAGTTAATGGTGAAGTTTAATAAAGATGAAACTAGTTTGGGTCTGTTTGGTCTTAGGACTTTCATGTGGAAATCAGTGTTTGGAAACAACTGCTTCGATATTGGGCAACCAAATAAACTCCTACAAAGAAGCAGCTGAAACCTGGTACAAAGACTGCAAAAGCACCTTGTCGGCTCTTCCCAAAGCCACCAACCAAGAATTCAAAGCACAACTCCTAGGTGCTAGGGCTGTGATCAATGCTTTAGAGCTACTTACAAGCAAAAGTTCGTGCTACTTGTCTTCGGAATGCACCGGTACTAAGTGTGTTGCTTGGGACGAAGCAGGGATTTGCACTGACAGAGTCTGTGACGATTTCGAGATCGTAGCTGACGCGCCCTTTAGGTGCTCTAAGTACTCTGCATTTTACTACTTAGCTTCTTCCGCAAGGGATGCCTATGGGTTCTACTCACTTACTGGACAAGAATTCGAAAAGAACCAAGAGTTGTTTGTTTTGGGACTCAAAGTTCTGGGAGACTTTATGAACTCCCTCATTTACGCTGACTTATGGCCTTCGGCCTTCGAAGCGTACCCAGACATTATGGAACTCATCAGGAAGTACCAAGAAGAAGAAGAAGACGACGGGTGGTGGTTCTACAAGTCCAAACTCCAAAGCGGAATTTCCTTTTCGTTCACTCGCAGTTGGTGTGTACTTGACGTTCCTAAGTTTGCTATTGATGTTTTGCTGCTCAACGAAGACTACCCAACTATGAACGATTCAGAGGTAGTCTCAAGCATTATGAACCTCATGAAAAACTTCGTTGAGAGAATTTACCTTTCTAGGTGTCTCTTCATTTAAATAACTCTTAAAATGGCTAAACGCAGTAAAGACAGTAATTATGCTTTGGCGCTTAAGGTGTCTGAGAAGACTGAAACAAGTCTCCAAACCCACAGTCTTCCAAGTAAAAGAAAACAACCTAATTCAGACAGAGTTCTCCGAAGCTGCAAAAAAAAACTCCTAAATCCAGAACAAATCACTCAAGAAGCAACCCAAGAAGATAAACCAACCCCACTGCTAACTATTGAAGACCCACTTCTTGAAGCAACTGTACTCAGAAGACCTTCTTCCCGCAACAAAAGTCCCTTTGTGATAGACATCAAATTAGGAATAAGGGAGTGCATAGCCCATGCACCTTCTTTAGACTTAGGAGGAAAATGCCTTCCTGGTTCAAAGGTTTTTGTGAAACCTGCCAGGGATCCCCAAGGCAACTTAGTAGGACCTGACGCTGTAGGCAAGTACAACACTCCTAAGTGTGAGTACATTTGTCAGTTAGTCCACGTGAGTGAACCTGAAAACGAACCTGAAGGAACTTACGTAGGAGCACACCCCTCACTAGGCGAAAAACTTGCATCCCAACTGCTAAAGCCAGGCTCCTCAGTGCCCTTTTTCCACTCAGAGCCCAAAGTCATTAAGCGAGTTAGAAAAGAAGTCAGCAACATCGCAGGCTGTGACATGAGAAGTGACTTTTTGTTAGAGTTCACTGACGGGTCGGCTTGTGTAGTGGAGGTAAAAACTGTTCCGGACTCTGACCGAAACCCCGAACTCTATTCAATAGAAGAACTAGAGTCAAGTCAACCACTGGTGGTTAGGGCTGCTTACTTTAGTAAGAAAAAGCCTTACGTTAGGTCAGCTATATTCCCTTGGGGCGGAGGCAAGCAGAAAGGCCCAGACGGAGAAAAAGTGGTTTCTGCAAGAGCAATTAAGCACATTAGTGAGTTGACTAAAATAGCTAAAGGGACTAAAAAAGAAACTTCTTACCCTAAACTTGAGTCAGCAGTGCTATTCATCATTGCAAGAAATGATGTAGAGCAGTTCCGCCCCAACCATGAAGCCTGCCCTACTTTTGCGAAGTATCTTAGAAAAGCACGCGATAACGGAGTAAAAGTTGCAGCTGTGAAGTTTAGGTATGACCTGGAAAAAGTAAGTTCAGGGTATAAGTGCAGTGTTTGTTTTGAGGGGCAGATTCCTATAGATTGGTCCTATTGCTAAGTGTGCCGTTAAGTTAAGTAAATTTACAAAAATGGCTGAATGGCTGGGATTCAAAGTGTATAAGTTGCTTATAAGTTGCTGTATGCTTGTTTTTATGCTTATTATACCCTAGTTTGTACTATTTCTGTCTAAATTTGAAAACAAAATTCTAAAAATCAAGTTATTATTATCCTGGTTTCTAAGTTAGCTTGATTGCATGTAATCAGCAGATATATGGTTTCCGACAGTTGAAGGGTCTTCTAAACCGACGTCACGGCAGAGTGCTTCAATTCCAACTCCCTTTTGTGGGTACTCAGCACAGATAGTTTGGTACTCTTGAATAGCAAGGTACAGTTGGTCTTGCTCCATAGTGTTGATGTATCCGCACTTTCCGATTTCACCTTTAGGAACGGGAGCTGCTAAGTTCCCGCCCCTCTTTTGGACCATTTTTTCTTGCGCTGCCCATACTGTTTTGTTGTTGAGAAGAACGTCGTGCCACAAACTCAACCCAAACGAAGTAATCAAGTTCAAAATCCTACTCATGTCCTTTTCAGAGATCCAACCCTCTTTGTAGCTCAAGTAAGCCCCAAAACCCATTCCAATAGCCACTGCATGGCCGTGGAGCAAACCTGCCTCAATCTCAAACCCAGGAGACCAGGTGTGTCCGAAAGCGTGGGGCCTGCATTGGTGAGTTTCGTACAAGTTGTCGTACTCAGCTTCTACGTAGCTCCTCATAGCTGCTCCAAGGATCTTCTGAGAAAGCGTACAAATCTCGTCTTCTCCGTCAGTGTCCAAAGTTCCGAAGCGAGTAGTGATGAGTCTTGCACCTGCTTGTTCAAGCAGGTTGAAAAGTTCGATGTCTTTGACACAAGCCATCTTGATGATTTCAGCAATGCCATGTCTAAGCCAGCCTTCCCTTAAGGTTTTGAAAAACGACCTGTCTGTGATCGAAAGAATTGGAGCGTGGTAAGCTCCAAATAAGTTCTTGTATCCAAAGCCGTCACAGCAAGTCCTGGGTGAAGGGCCAGCGTCAATTCCAGACACGATTGAAGTCGAAAGCATCACGTAAGGTGTGCTTCTGTGGTATAGCGCACAGGCTAACCCACCAGTGTCGGCCAAAACTCCTCCTCCAGCAATAAGCACAGGTTCTACACGAGAAACTCCAAGTCTTTTAAAGTCTCCAAGCATCTTTTCCACAGTGTGAATTCCCTTGTCTACCTCCATTGCGCGGTAAACTAGCTTTTCAAGGTGGATTCCGTGGTGATTGAAGTATGCTTCAATCTTGTCCCCAAAGTGGTTCTCCACGTTGTGGTCGATAAGGCACACACAACGGCCTGAAGAAATGTAAATATCTCTCAAAAGGGTTTGTTGGGGGTCCAAAGAGTTCTCAATAACTCTAATGGAAGTAAAGGTGCTGCAGCTCATAACAGCTTCTACGTTGAGGTCGTCAGGAGTGCTCACTACGTATCCTTTGCTTTCTCTGAAGCAAGATGTTGGGTACACGGAGTGGGGAGCTGTTTCGATAAGTCCGTTGCAGAGTTCTTCGTAGTACTTAGACTCTCCGCAAGCCACTAGGTGGTCCATTAGTTTGACCTTTCCTAAGTCTGTGCCGTGGATTCTGTTGGACAATTTGTACCACTCCTGTCCCGCGCTGGCATCAAAGGAGTTCAGCAATTCAGCAAGTAGTCCGAAGAACGAACTCAGGGATTGGTTGAGACAAGCCCTTAGTTTGCGGCATGAAGGCAGTCCTTGAATTGCTCCTGCTTGGGCGAATTCCTTGCCTAGTTCTTCGGAAAAGGCTTTGGTGGTCAGGATTGCGTCCAAAAAGTGTTTGAACTGCGAGCTGCAGAAGATGTCTTCGACTGCTTCCTGGATGGTTTTTTCGTGTGTTGGTTCGCAGTTGTACGATGAGATGAATTGCTTTATTGCGGAAGAAGTTTCAGCCATAATTATTCTAGAACCTGATTTTTTGAAAAAAAAGGCTTTGGTCAAATGGAAGAAACCTTCAGACAAAGGCTGCTTAATTCAGAGCAATCGTAAGGTTCTTAACAAGTGCTCACAGTTTTGGCCTTTTGACGGTTGAAAATGATTTAAGCTCTAAGTGAATATCAGCCCATTAATTCTAAATCAGTCAATTAGTTACATGCACTTCACGGGTGAACACAGCAACTTAAGAGGAATTTATTTAGCAATTTTATGGAATTTATGTGTTAAAAAAATTTTTTAACTCAGTTTTATGGCTAACACCCTCTTAACTGGAAATTCACTGGAAATTGAAACTAAAACTTAAATTAAATTAGTAAAAAGAGTTTCCAGAAGGTTCCATTTTGAGTTTTAATGCTTCCATAACGAGTGACTGTGAGTTTGTGAACCATGGCTCTCTAAAACTTAGTAAAAATAAATGTCAGAAAGAGTGGCTATCATAGGAGCAGGACCCTCTGGAATAGCACTCCTGCATTCCTTCCAAAGCGCAGCTAACAAAGGCCAAACCTTACCAGAGATAGTGTGCTTTGAAAAGCAAGAAGACTGGGGCGGGCTCTGGAACTACACCTGGAGAACGGGGACCGATGAGTACGGCGAGTTAGTGCACGGCAGCATGTACCGCCACCTCTGGTCGAACGGCCCTAAAGAAGCCTTGGAGTTTGCTGACTACACCTTCGAAGAACACTTTGGCAGGAGTATTCCCTCTTTTCCTCCTAGAGAGGTTTTAAGGGACTACATTATGGGAAGGGCTGAGAAAAGCAACATCAAAGGCTTTGTGCGTTTTAGAACCTCAGTGAGGAACGTAACTTATAACGAAGAAACTAAAAAGTTCACTGTAACCGCTTGCAACCTACTAAACCAAACCAACTACTCCGAAGTTTTTGACTACGTTGTGGTGGCAAGTGGTCACTTTTCTGTTCCCAACGTGCCTCGATTTGAGGGTTTTGAAACTTTTCCTGGAAGGATTCTGCACTCCCACGACTACAGAGACGCAAGCGAGTTCACAGGAAAAGACGTCTTGGTAATAGGAACCAGTTACTCAGGAGAGGATTTGGCTTTGCAGTGCTACAAGTTCGGAGCTAAGTCAGTTACCTTGAGCTACAGAACCAAACCTACAGGTTTCAAGTGGCCCGATAGGATTTCAGAAGTGCCTTTGCTCACAAGAGTCCAAAACAAAACAGCCTACTTCAAGGACGGCACTTCTAAAGAGGTAGACGCTATTTTGCTTTGCACAGGCTACCAGCACAGCTTCCCTTTCCTATCTAATGAGCTTAAATTGCAGTGCCAAAACAAACTATGGATTCCAGGTTTGTACAAAGGTGTGGTTTGGACCAAGAACCCTAAACTCTTGTACCTAGGAATGCAGGACCAGTTTTACACGTTTAACTTCTTCGATGTTGAGGCTTGGTACGCCAGAGACGTTTTACTTCAAAGAGTAAAGCTTCCTTCTAAGGAAGAGATGGAAGAGGATGACCTTTTGTGGCAGCAAAGAGAAGCCAAACTCCAAACTGACGAAGAAAAAATATACTTCCAGGGAGACCACGTCAAAGCTCTGCTTGCTGAAACTGACTACCCTGACTTCAATGTAGATGCCATCAACGAGTGCTTTGTAGAGTGGGAACACCACAAAGCAGAAAACATACTTACTTACAGGGACAAAGCTTTTAAGTCTGTGATGACTGGCACTGTCTCGCCTGTCCACCACACTGAGTGGCTGCAAGCTACTGATGACTCCAAAGAAGCATTTTTAGCTAATTAAAACTTTCCGACAATATAAATGTGGTTGTTATTTCTTCTAAGTAGCTCCTTTGGCTACTTCGTGAAAGTCTTTGAAGACGACTTTAAAAACTTAGATAACTGGGACATCGAAGTTAAAACTGGGCAAGAAACAGGAAACAACGAGTGGGAATACTACACCAACCGTCCTGAAAACGTTTTTATCAGGGACGGAAACACTCTTGTGCTTAAAGCCCAAAAAGAAGAGTACAAAGGCTACCACTACACTTCTGGAAGAATTCATTCCAAAAAGGAGTTTGGGCCTTACGGCTTCTTTAACGTCTACGCCAAAGTGCCCAAAGGAAACGGGCTTTGGCCTGCTATTTGGTTGCTTCCTGTGTATGACAGTCCTTACGGAACTTGGGCTGCTTGTGGAGAAATCGACATTATGGAGACTATTTGTCAAAATAACGAAGCTTACTCCACACTTCACTTTGGCCAGCCTTGGCCCAACAACAGGCAGTACCCTCCCCCAGGCCAGAACAACTACCCCTTTGGAATAGACTGGTCCGAACCTCACTGGTTTGGAGTGAACTGGCAACCTGACTACATTGATTTTTACTTCGACACTAGTGTAGTAAACGGGTCTTTTAAGGGTACTATTATTAAAACTATTGGCAAAGATCACTGGTACTCTGCAAATAAAGAAGGCAAACGGTACCCAGGAAACGCCCCTTTCAACGAACCTTTCAACATGATACTGAACTTAGCTGTAGGTGGGTCTTGGCCTTGCTCAGTTCCAGGTTGTTGTGACAACGTGCCTGAGTCTGCTGAGTTTGAGATCTACAAGGTCGAAGTTTGGGAGTACGCTCAGTAACTAATTAAACCAGAACTTAAATCTAGACTCTGAGCTAACTGGAGTCTTTAAGGCTTCCATCTAGAAGTCAAAAATGTTAATATACAATGTATTAATATACTGTGCATACGGCGTATTACAGATTCCGATAGAGCCGATTTCTCCTTTTGTATCTTTGTTTAAAGGAAATGCTTCAGTGTTTTTGAACAACATAGAAAACGTAAACTTTACTCAGATTCAGTATAAAGGAGAGGTTTCAGTAGGTACTCCACCGCAGCGCTTCAGTCTTATTTTCGACACTGGGTCTTCTGTAAGGGATATTTAGTGGATGTGGATAGCTTCTAAAAACTGCACTTACTGCCACAGTTCTTCTAGTCAATTCGATCCCAATGACTCAGTGACTTTTTCCGAGACAAACAAATACTTGATTTTGAGGTACGGGAAGGGCAATGCAGAAGGTTATATTTCAAACGACGTCGTCTGCATTGGAGACAACCTCAACTTGTCAGTGAAAAACCAAACCTTTGTTTTGGTAGTTAAAGACCAAGACTTTGGAACTATGCAAGCTGACGGAGTGTTGGGGTTGGGGTTCAAGCGGCTTTCTGATGGACAGTACACCCTTATGGACAGCCTCAAAGAACAAAAGATCATAGAAAACCAAGTCTTTGCAATATACTTAAGCGACAACGACTTTGGAGCTCTGGTTCCCAGGCCCAAGTCAAACATCATTATTGGCGGTTACGACTTGGAGGCCTATGCTGTTTCTAGCCAAGTTACAAGTGTGAAAGTCTTTTCGGAAACGGGGTACTGGGCAGTACCACTTAACTCAGTCAAGGTGGGTTCTGAAGAAATAAACTTGATCTCTGTGGTAGGTATTCTGGACACAGGAACTAGTTTAATCCAAGCTCCAGGAGCAGAACTCCTGGAAGTTATGGTAGCTATTTCGAGAAAAGGCGACTGTTACTCTTCTTACGGGTTTCTGGTTTGTGACTGTGGAGTGCATTACCAAATCAGCGACTACCCCCAAATCACTTTGGTGTTGGACGGGTCTCAGTTTACTTTGGAGCCCCAACAGTACTTTTGGAGGTACAACAATTTTTGCCAACTGTTGATGGTGAGCATTGGGAAGGGGAACTTTTGGTTATTAGGCGACGTGTTTCTAAGGAAGTACTACGCTATTTTTGACATGGAGCACAAAAAAGTTGGTTTGGTGCCCTCTATAAATAACCAAATCTCGGAACCAAACGAAAGCTGGAAAGTTATTTTGGGGTTTATTGGGGGAGTAGGGGCAGCTATTCTGGTTCTGGTTTTAATATTCCTTATTCACAAATGTAGAAGAAATAATAACTCTTAGTTAATTACAAATAATGGAGCCGCAGCAAATATTTCAAGAGTCGGTAAGTTTGTTTAGGAATGCTTTGTTTGAAGCAGTGACTAAAGAACTCATGAACGAGTTCGGCTACGACTGGGAACAAAAAGCACTCAACCCCCCAGGTTCAGACTCAATAATGACCCACAGAAAAAAGCCCCAGAGCTGGGACTTGATAGTTTTAATTCAAATTCTACACTCACACTGGGAAGGACTATTTGAAAAAAAACTAGGAAAAAAAATACCAAGAGCCGTGTTTACCTTGGTTAAGTTTTACCGGAACGCTTGGGCCCACCAACAAACTTTGAGCTTACGAGAAACTTACAGAGCTTTAGACTGCATGGAAGCTGTCATATCCGCTTTGGGCACCCAAAACGCAGACCTGGAAAAGCTAAGACTTTCTACCTTGTTCCAGTTAGCTCACTCAGAGTCCCAAGTGCCCCAGCCTAACGTTTGCCAGAACTGCAAAGTTCCAAAAGCCCCTCAAGAAACTGCTATTTGCTCACAGGGCTGTGTGGTGTGTTACTTTTGTTTGAACCAGCAGCTCAAAACTTCGGACTTTAGGTGTCCTGTATGCCACAGACAACTACTCCAAGAAGAAGTAAACCATATTGCTTTTACTCTTCAGTCTTTGTTTTAAATTAAGTCTTAATAAGTATGAAAAGGTCTAGAATGCTAACAAGGTCAGAGGAAACCCACGTCAAAACTCTGCTGGGAGAAATCAAGTCTGAAGTCCTCAAAAGAGGCCTTAGAGGCTTACTAGGACTAACTCGTCACTTCAGCCTTCGTGACGATTACGAAAGCCAACTTTTGACTCACGAAGAATTTCTGCAAGCACTTTACGACTATAGATTTAGCATCCGCGACCTTGAAGCAAACTTAATAGTGAGGTACTTCGACCCTGAAAACACAGGAGAAGTCAACTACATGGACTTGATCCATACTCTCAAAGGGAAACTGGGTCCTTACAGAACGCAAGTAGTTCAAGAAGTATTTAGGAAACTAGTGCCACAAGGAGAAATAAACGCTGAGCAACTTGTTTCGATGTACAACCCAACCCAGCACCCAGAAGCTGGGAAAGTAGACCCTCAAGACATCTATGAAGAATTCTTAGGCGCTTTCCAAATGCACCACTCTTTCATGGGCGACCCAGTTACAGAAGAAACCTTTTTGGACTTTTACTCCTATGTTTCCACTGGAATACAAAAAGATGCTTACTTTGAACTTGCAGTTAAAAACTGCTGGCTTCCAACACCAAAACCTAGAAAAAAATACCCTGTAGTCAAAGCCAAGAGCCCAGAACCCATGCTTCAAAAGTTCAGTGACAAAATTAAAGCTAGAGGACTCAGAGGAGTCGTGGGCTTGGCTAGGCAGTTTCACGTAATGGACGATGACTGCTCAGGGTTTCTGAGTTTCCAGGAGTTTGCTAAGTCTTGTCGGGACTTCAAACTAGGGTTTGATGATAGAGAGATCCTTTCTATTTTCGAAGCTATTGATACTGACCAGTCAGGCTACACTGAGTACCACGAGCTTTTGAAAGCTGTAGTGGGTAGTTTGAGTCTTCAAAGGAAAAACGTAGTTGACCAAGCCTGGGAAAAACTTGCTAGGTCCCGAGGGTGCCTTGACCTGAATGAACTCAAAGATAGTTTCCACGCCCACAAGCACCCCTATGTTAGAAGTGGCAAAAAGACCCAAGAAGAAGTTATGCTGGATTTTATGGATACCTTTGAAGTGCACCACAGAATTCTAACAAACTCAAAAGAAGTGACTTACGAGGAGTTTGTTGAGTACTATACTTTTCTGTCCTCCACATTGGAATCAGACGATACTTTCAGCGAAATAGTATTTGGTTGCTGGAACTTAAATCCTCCGAGTTCTAATCCCAACCACAAGCAGCAGTGGCTGCAGGACCATCACAGAGCTTACTTAGAAGGTTCTTTGCTGTCCTCTGCGCCGTTTGGAACCACTCCTTCGTTTCAGGGGTGGTCTACTTCCTCTAAAAGCTACTCCAACTACGGACTAGAAGTTCCTGCCGCAGGGATTCCAGTGCTGAACGTAGCTCCCAAAACTACTAAAACTGGGGAGCAAATAATCGCAAGTCTCAGAGAGAAAATAACCCTTAGAGGAAGGTACGCTTACATTAACTTAAAGAAACAACTTTTAGAGTACGATGAGAACGGAACCCAAGTGCTTGAACCGAGTGAGTTTGCAAAGTCCCTGAAAGACTTCAGACTCAAACTAGACGAAGAAGAAGTTAAGGCTGCGTTTAGGTACTGCGACATCGACAGGTCAGGAGGTGTGAGTGTGGAAGAAATTATAAAAAGGCTCAGAGGCGAAATGAACAGAGAAAGAAAAGAACTAGTGGTGAACGCCTTCGAGCACCTAGACAAGGACGGAGACTCAAAGGTTTATGTAGAAACCCTCAAAAAAGAATTCAACCCTAATGAGCACCCAGACGTTAAAAGTGGCAAGTGCTCCTCCGAAGAGGTTTACTACGACTTTCTGGACTCTTTTGAAAGCCACCACGAAGTGTTTACAGGCAACTTAAAGTCTAAAGTTGTGAGTGACGAAGAGTTTATAGAGTACTACTCGTGTGTGTCAGCTACTATACAAGACGAAAGGTACTTCCAACAGTGTTTAAAGAACGTTTGGGGAGTTTCAAGGCGTTAACTCTTAGTTATTGTTAAGCAGTGAAAACTTTATTTCCCTGAAGACTTTTTTGAGTTGGGGTCTTTCAGTTCTTTTTTCGCTTTGGATGTTTTGACCGTATTCACGGACGAAGTTAAACATTTCAGGCAGGGCTGTTTTGAAGTCGTAAGATAGCATTGAAGGGGGTTCGTAGTTGCTGGAGTTCTCAGGTTCGTAGATCTGGGGGATGTTTAGTTTGGGTTCGGTTTTATTTACAAGGCTTTTCGGAGAGGTTTTTTTGGAGTCTTTAGTTTTTATTGGTGGAAGGTTGCATTCTTTTTTTAGGTTGTCTAAAAGGAGTTCAGGTTTTCTGAGTTTAGTGTTGGCTGAAGCAGCTCTTGACTTTGATAGGAGTTCGTTTATGTACTTTTCGCGGGACTTAGTGTTTTTTTGGTAAGGTCTAGTTAGCGGCCTGATTTTTTTGTTTTTAGAAGTTCTGAGTCGTTTAGGCTGGAGGTACTCAGGTTCTTGGTATTTAATCAAGTAAGTCTGAGTGGGCTTTAAAAAGTTAGAAGAAGGGTTAATAGGGGGTTTAGGGTGCTCTGGTTTAGAGTACTCTGAAGGTTTAGGGTGTTCTGGTTTGGTTTTGGGTCGGTTGAAACCACCAGATTTGGGGCTTTGGAAGTTCAAGGAGCTTTCTTTTGCTAAAACAGGTTTAGTGCTTTTCCAGTTAGGAGTTCTTGGGGGTATGATCTTGCCAGTTGGAGTTTCTGCAGTGAACTTGATGCTTTGTTTTGTCCAAGAAGGCTCTGAAGTTTTGATAGTGAGCTTTTCTTTGAAGTTGTTGGTTTGTGGAAGCTGAGTTGCATTGTTTTCTTTGTTTAACTCTTCAAAGCTCTCTTCGTTTTGAGCTTGAATGAATTTTTCTTGAGGAGAGTTGTCTTCGAGTCCGTGCTTTTTTCTGATGGTTTTCCAGACAAACTTCTTTTTAAGTAAGAAGTTGTTTACTCTGATAGACTTAAGTCTTTCTTTAATAACTTCTAGTTTTTCAAACTTGGCTTTTTCTTGCAGCTTCTTTTGGTAAGTTTTTTGAGCTAAGAACCTTCTGGTGTGCTTTTGAATGACCTTTGCTGAGTGGATCTTTTGGTTCACTAGGTCTTTTGGAGTTGGGCTGAGTTCTTTCCTGGCTAAGAAACCTCTTAAGTTCTTTTGGATTGTTGTAGCTGCTTTGTGCCCAGTTTCTCCTAAACTTAGCCAAATGTCTTCTTCGAAGATTTCAACGTGTTGGTCTAAGAAGACTTCACGAAGACTTTCTTTAAGGAACTTCCGAACCAAGTACCCTCTTGAGTACCTTTGGATAGTGATTGCAGCTAGTTCAAACTCGTTTTCGACCTTAACTCTTTCTTGGTAGAGTTTTTGGATCTTCTTTTGTTTTTTGAGTTCTCTTTTCTTTTTAAGTTCCAGTTCAGCTTTGGCTTTTTCGTGTTTCTGGATTCTTTTTTCGATGAGGGACTTTTGTTTGTTTTCAAGTTGCTTTTTGTTCTTTTCTAAGAATTTTGATGGCGAGTTGGAATTTTTGGAGTGAAATTTGTTTTTGGGTCTTGTATAAGAAGGTTTGGGAGTTTCTGGTTCTTGGATAAGGGTTTCTTCTTGCTCTGAGTACCTTGCTTGCATTCTTGGGATGGAGTTGTCGTGGTCCATTTTAAATACTTACAAGAATTATTATTCAGTTTCTTTGAGTTTTTGGATTTCTGACTTTAGTATTTCAACTTCTTCAGTTTTGTTTCTAAGGAGCTTTTCAAGGTCTACGTTCTTCTCACTAAGCGAGTTCTGCTCTTCCAGGATAGAAACTTCTTTTTGGAGATCTTCTATTCCGTCTAAGAACTCTTGGTTCTCAACAGTCAAGAAGTTAACTTCGCTGAAGTAGTCTTCTAAGAAGCGTCTTTTTTGGTTGATTTTTTGCAGTCTAGAAGTTTGTAGGTTTATAAATTCTTTGATGAACTCAATAGATTCTGTAACTGAGTACTTTCTGTTTCCCTCTGTAGAAATAGTTTCCAGTGAAGCTTCGTAGTTGCTTAGTTTTTTTTGGAGTTTGTCTACTTTTTTGATCAGTTCTTGGTTTTTGGCTTTTTCCCTTGAAAGTTGTGTTTTTAGGTCTGACAACTGGGCTTGGTAATGCTTAGCGAGCTTTTCTTTTTCTTGAGAGAAGTTTTTAAGGTTCTTTTCAAGGACAAAAATAGTTTTTGTGGAGTCTTTGATTTTGTTTTCTTTTTGGGCTAACTTTTGTTGGTAGTCACTTATTTGGTCCTTCAACTTGGAGTTTTCTTGGGAGTACTTTTGGGTTTTTTTAGAGAGTGACTTAAGTTTTTGAGAGTCATCACTGTTTACAAAAACTTCTTTGTAGTTGTTTTTGAGTTCGTAGTACTTCTGAAGTACTTCTGAGTGTTTCCTTTTTTCAAAGTCAAATTCTGCTTGCAGTTGTTCTATTTGGGTTTCCATGTCTTGTATAACGAGTATTTTGTCGTTTTCTTTTTGCTTGGCTAGTTGTAGTTCTTGGTTCATTTTGAGGAGTAGTTGGTGAGTTTCCTTGTGACTGTTGATTTGTTTGCACTTTTCTAGTAACTCAGAGTGCTCTGAGGAGAGGTCACTAAGTTCTTTTTGTTTGTTCAAAAGTTCTTCTTTGAGTTTCTCGTTTTCGTTTTGAGCTTTCTGAAGCAGAGACTCTAGTTCTGGAAGGTAGCTGTCTGGTGTTTCTGAGGACAGTTCTTCAATTCTTTGTTCTAGTTTTTGGTTTTCAATTTGTAGTTCTTCGATCATAGTTTTCAGCTTCTTGTTTTCTTCAGCTATTAACTTTTTGTCAGTGGCTTTGCTTTTGAGTTGCATTTCTGTTTTGGTTTTGGATTTTGTTATGTAGGAGTACTTGATTTGGTACTCTTCTGCAAAACTCTTGAGTTGTTGGTTTTTGTTTTGTGCTTCTTTAAGTTTCTCTTTGAGTTTGTGCGTTTTGGTTAGTAAGCTTTCGTAGTCTGACTTGAGTTTTTGGTTTTCTTTTTCTAAGTGAGTTTTGGTTATTTTGCTGTCTAGTTTAAAGTTTTCTAGTTCAGTTTCTTGTTCGTCTTTTTGGGTTTTTAGTTGCTGTAGTTTGTTTTTAGCTTCAGTGAGTTGTAGGTCTTTGTCTTTGAGTTCTGAGTTTAAGGCTTCTAGTTTGCTTTCTAGTTTTATGAGTTCAGTTTTCAGTTTTTGGGCTTCAGGTAGTTTTTCGTAGCTAATAGACATAAAGGATTCGCTTTTTAGGCTTTTGGTGTCGAAGTTCTTTTTGATAAAGGACTTAGGTTCTAGTTCAGTTGGTTTGGTTGGCATTACCCTTGCTTTCATCTTAGCATCAGAAGTGTATCTTCTTTCTTTAGTTTTTTGGAGTAATTGGAATTCGTCGTCAGTTGGGCTGTGTCGAGTTCTATCACAAGGAGTGTTTTTTCTTTTGGGGAACTGTTGGGACTCGCCACTTGAAGGTTCTTCTGAAATAGAAGACTCGCATTTTAGGTCTTTGCTGTGGAACTTCTTTTCGATAAAGGACTTAGGTGGCTCTGGTTCAGTTGGCTCAATTGGTGTCATCATTGCTTCATAGACAGGAGCGTCTTCAATAGGAGTGTTTTTTCTTTTAGGGAACTCTTGGGACTCTTCATAGACAGGAGCGTCTTCAATAGGAGTGTTTTTTCTTTTAGGGAACTCTTGGGACTCTGACTCATCACTTGAAGAGTCAAAGTCAAGAATCTTTTTCTTGGGTTCTTTTTCATTTCCAACATCTTTTACATTGGTTTTTTTCTTTTTGATTGGGAACTCTTCTTCTTTGGGGGACTCTTTAGGCCCGTCAAAAACTTTACCATTTCGTTCTAAAGTTTTTACCTTTTTCATGAAATTTTCTCTAGAACTCTTGATTTTTGAGATGCGTCTTTTTTCCAGTGTTTCTTTTTGTTGAGTTGCAAAGCTCCCTACAAACCCAGAGTTACTGGTGCAGTCGACTGTGTAGGACTTCTGAAATGACTTATGAGGATTGGCATATGAAACCAGTAGTTCATAAACTTCCAAGTTAAATTTGTCTAGGTCCTCTTGAACTTTTTTTCTTAAGCAGTGGTAATCTTCTGTGACTCTTTTCAGTTGAGTTCTTAAACTTTCAAGTTGTTCACTCGACTGGTCTGTTTGGGTTCCACGTTCAACTGAATTAGGACTCTCAAAAGAGTTAAAACTTTCAAACTTAGAACTTCCGGGAAAAGCAGAGTGCAACTGAGCCAACAACTCAGGACTCTCAGCTTCTTGGGAGTAAGTGAGCTCGTCCGATGACACCGGCTCAGAAATTGAATTCCGAATAGTTCTGTCTGACTTAAGTGACTCGTAGAGTTGTTTCAAGCTTTCAAGCCGAACACTGCTGTTAGGATTTAGTTTGTCTTTTAAGGCTTTTATTGGAATTGACTTGCGTAAGAACTCAGTCTTTTCGTCCATATTATAAATGATTAGTGAACACACAGTTCAGGAGGCCCACGACAACCTAGAAAACTTTCCAGAGGACTTACCTCAAGAAAATGAATCTTTAGTAGCGCTAGGAAGGTCATTGCTGGTTTCTTTTGTTCAAGAAAACATTACAGGACCTAGTCTTTCACTAAGTAGAGTTGATTGCGATGAGTTAGGTTTAGAGGGCGAAGAACCGATATCTTACTTGATAGGCAGCAACTACTTGCTCAAAGCCACCGAGGTCTTTTACTCAGTGCCTTCTGGTCCCAGCTCAACTTTTTACCTTTGGAGAGGAAGGTGTGCTTACATACACCAGCAAACTCTAACTCACGCCGTAGAAACCCTTATGAACACTTCAATAGAAAGCTACGAACTAGCACTAGAACACTTGGAAGGCAATGACAAAGCCCTTGCTTGTGTGGAGTACAGCAATGTGCTTCTGTACTACAACAAGTATGAAGAAGCTGAACAAGCCCTTATGAAAGCCCAAGAAACCACTAAACTAAGTTACTCACTTACAGGCAAAATGGGAGTGCGAACTAAGTTCCAGAAAGAGAAGAAAGCCCAGTTAGTTCTTGACGTAGACAGCCAAAACTTAACTGAGCAAGAAACTAAGCAGCCTGAAAGTGTACCTTTGGACGAAGAAGACATCATGCTAGAAACTCCTAAAATTGATGAACACACTGTTGAAAGCATTCCTTTGGTGGACCAAGTTATTTTGCTAGGGTGGGTGAACTACTTACTCAAAGCAAAACCAAAAGATGAAATAAACTCTGAAGTAATTGGGGCTTACTTAGACGTAATGCTGAGTAAGTCTTTGAACTGGCTGGTTTACTCACAAGCTTTGCTTTTCCGTTCTAAGAACCAGTTTACTTCTTACAGGTTCAAAGAAAGAAGTGCTCTTCAAATACAAACACTTCTAGACCAGTACAACGACCCAGACCCACCTGCACACGAAAGACTCAAGTACGTGTTTGCCCTAAACTACCCTTTGAGGCACTGGATGATAGTTGAACTTGGAGAAATGTTTATGAAGTTAGGCGCAGTTATGAGTGCCTACCAAGAATTTGAACAAGTAAGCATGTGGGAAGAAGCAATTGAGTGCCTCATCATGGGCAACAAACCCAACCAAGCCATTAAGTTGGCTAAAGAAAGACTCGAAGTTTTGGAGTCCCCTAGAATTTTGTGTGCTTTAGCAGACGTTACACGAGAAATTGTTTACTACGAAAGAGCGTGGGAAGTTTCTAACCACAGGTACGCAAGAGCTCAGAGGTCCCTTGGAAAACACTACTTTGGCCTGGGAAACCTTGAAGAGTGCATTCAGCACTTCAAACAAGCCCTTGAAGTTAATGGTTTGTACCCAGGAATATGGTTCACTTACTCTTGTGCACTCATGAAACTTGAAAGGTGGGAAGAAGCTACTTACGCTTTGCAGAGGATGGTCAGGGTAGACTCTTCGGTTTCTGAGGGCTGGAACAACCTGGCTGCTGTGTACATGCGCCGCAACATGCTTAAAGAAGCCTTTTCAGCTATGTCTTACGGAGTCAAAAACGACAGACAAAACTGGAAAATGTGGGAAAACCTACTAATGCTGAGTGTCCAAATAGAAGAGTTCCCCCAAGCTTTAGAAGCTATAAGGCACTTGCTGAGACTTGACCAAACAAGACTGTTTGACTCTCAACTCTTTAAAATAATCAACACATACGCAAGAGAGAGTTTGAGAGTCCAAGAAGTGTTCAGACTCTACACAGAAGTTCTGAGGAAACTAAGCAGTAACTATCAAATCTGGGAGGTCTACGCAGACTTCCTAGCTGAAAACAGAGACCACTCAGAAGAGTTCAACATTGAAAAAGTACTAGACGCCAAAATAAAAGCTTGCAGAAACTTAATGAAGCCTGGCTGGGACAGAGACCCTGGTTTGTGCGAAGAAGCTCTTAGACTGCTCAAACAACTTGCGAACACCTACAACTTAACTGAAAGCCAAAAGAAAAAAACTGAAGGTAGGATGTTTATTAGCAACGCAGTTGTCAAGATACAAAGCACACTTGGTCGCGAAGTTGAAATAAAGTTTTAAACACATAACTAATTAAATGGACCCTGAACTCCTCTCATACGTTCCCACTAACACAACATACGCACTTTCAGTGTGCAACCACCCATCAGTGCCTGTTTCAGTGGCAATAGCTTCTTTCATTGAAACCCAGCACAACGCTATTCAAGTGCTGACTTGTTCAAACGACACTTTGAACCTTACTTGCGAAGTAGAACATACTTACCCGCCCACAAAACTTATGTGGAGTCCAGACACTTCAGGGTCAACTCCTCCTCTATTAGCTTCATCTGGAGATTCTCTTAGAATTTGGAACTACACCTCTGACTTAAGCCTCAAGTCCAGACTTTTAGTTGAAGACAAAAAAGACTCCCCCCCTCCACTTACTAGTTTAGACTGGAACTCAACTAACTTCAACCTTATTGGAACTTCCAGCATTGACACAACCTGCACTATTTGGGACTTGGAAAAAGAAACTGCCAGGGCACAGTTGATTGCTCACGACAAAGAAGTTTATGACATAGCCTTTGCAAAGGGAGTCAACGTGTTCAGTACAGCTGGGGGCGATGGGTCAGTGAGGCAGTTCGACTTAAGGGACTTGCAGGACTCAGCTATTTTGTACGAAAGACAGGACTTCACTCCTTGTTTAAGACTGGCTTGGAGCAAGCACGACCCTAACTACTTAGCAACTATCATAATGGACACTGCTTCAGTGATCATTATAGACCTGAGGCAGTTGTCAAGTCCTGTAGTGCAGTTGCTTGGACACAACCAGTACGTAAACGCTATGGCTTGGTCTCCTTCTTCGGGAAAGCACATCCTTACAGGAGGAGACGACCACCAAGCCTTGATTTGGGAAGTCGACCAAGCGCCTTCTGTAAGTCCATCACTGGTTTACACTAGTGAGTCTGAAATCAACAACGTTTCTTGGTCTGCTTTGCACCCGGATATTGTTTCATTTGCTTCAAACAACGAAATTAAAGTTTTGAAAGTTTAAGTTTTCAAATAGGCTAGAATTAATCACTAAATCCATACTTAGCTTCCATTTCGTGTCTTTTTCTGTGCTTTTTTAAACTGTCGTGGGAGATCCTGGCTCCGCAGCCAGGGCACTCAAAGTAGTTGAGGCCGAAGTGGGAGTTTACATGTTGTCTCCACTGGCTAGCTTTGATGTGGTAG
Source organism: Fabrea salina (assembly GCA_022984795.1). Taxonomy (NCBI): domain Eukaryota; phylum Ciliophora; class Heterotrichea; order Heterotrichida; family Fabreidae; genus Fabrea; species Fabrea salina. The sequence goes on along the minus strand of JALIHJ010000016.1, from coordinate 242,479 downwards.
TCGCATACTCTGCAGTGTTTGAGCTTTGCATAAGTCCTGACTACTTCTGGGTTTTGGTTGTCCTCTTCAAAAAGGGAGTTTAAGAACTCTTTGGAAACTCCTAATTCTTTTTCTAAGTTAGGTTTTTGTTCATTTAGCTTTTTTAAGTAACTAATGGAAGCTAGTCTGAAAGGAGAAGTTTCTAAGAACAAAGAGTACTCCAGAAGTTTCTCTCTAGAGTGCCCAAGCAATTCAAAGCCTTTGCTGAAACTTGTTAAGTAGCAGTAGTCAACCACTCCTAAAGGATCGTTTTTCATAGCCCCTTTATATTAACTAGATAAATAAAGATGTTGGGAGCACTCGTTCTGTTCTTAGTAGAATTACTCTTCTTGGTAGTTTACCCCTTCTACATGACTTTGCGGACCCTTGAAAAATCCCACACCAACTTTGGGGAGCTCTACACTTCCTGGACTTTTTACTGGGTGATGTTTTCAATCCTCAGTGCAGTGGAGTGGTATGTGGGTTTTTATTTCATCAGACTGCTCAGAATAGTGGCTTTGGGTGTGTTGGCACTTCCCAAGCTGGACGCTTCTTCAAAGGTTTTTGCGTTAGTTAACGAACAAGGACTTGCTAAAATTAGGGACCTTTCTGCAAGTCTCAAGAGTATGGCTAAGGATAAATTGGCTTAATTATAATCAACTGAGTTAAACGTGGGGTTGTTAGTATAAAATGGCCCTTTTTCAAAGAATTAGTCGCAGGTTTGCTGACTTAAGAGTTTTAGACCTAACTCCCACTGAAGGAATCATCACAAACACTAAAAGTAACACCTAAACAGACAACATCCTAACTATTGAAGGTCTTAAAGACGCCAAAAAAGGAAGCTTTATAAAGGTTGGAGACCAAGTTGGGTGGGTTTACGCACTTATGAAGGACAGTGCTTACGCGTGCGTTTTATCAAGTCAACCGTCGAATCCTTACGGAGACGTTTCACTCATAAACAACTTCCAATTGAAAGTTCCAACAGACTCTAGGGGAGAGTTCATTTTGCCTTTTGAAAAACTCGAAAGCGGAACTGACTTTAAATCCCTCTTAGGTGCAAAGCCCCCTTTGAAGCACCTTCCGAACCACAAACTGCTTCAGACAGGCTACCTCCAGTTGGACTTGTTTAGTCCAGTTAGTTACGGACATTCAGCTGTGTTTTTTGGCAGGTCAAATTCAGGAAAAACCCAAGTGGCTTTGAGTGCAGCTAAGGAGTTCCTGAACCAAGGCAGTAACCACAAAGTTGTGCTGGTGTTACCTAATTCTTCCAAGAACAACATAGGAATCTTTAACCAACTCAAGCACGACAACTTAGTATGTTACGGAGCCAAAAGCAACAGCTCAGACGTTTCCCAGTACTTCGGGCCTTTTATGGCTCTAGCCCACGCTTGCTACCTCCGCGACAAAGGAAACCACGTTTTGTTTATTTTGGACGACTTACTTCACCACACCTTTAAAGAAAAAAGCTTGTTTGACCCCTACAAACTTGTAAACTTTACTTAGATGCCTTCACATATCACCAACCTTGTATATGAGAACTCAAAACACTTAACTTCAGAGTCGTCGTTGACTTCGGTATTTTTGTTAGATGAAAACACTGAAGACGAGACTCACAGTGCCTTGTCTTTTGGACTTGGTGTGCACTTGAGGTCTTTGGTTGACAGGGTAGTTAACTTCTCCTCCGAAGCAAATTTATTCAAAGAAAAAAAACCAGTTTTGGAGTTTACTAAGTGCGAGTGGATGCAAGTTGCGTACCTCCCACCTATTCTCAAGCAGCTCCGCAGTGAGTACATACAGATCTTCAAAGAAGTCCAAGAAATGAAGTTCACAGAAGACATCAGGAACAAACTAGGCATTTTCTCAGAGCCTTGGGAAAAGTACCTTCTTCTGGACTCAGAGTACTACTTAAGGCTGCTTGACCAAAACACACCTATGCCTCAGTGGCAACAAGTAGTTTTCTTACAATACGTTTTAAACTCCGTCAAAGAAGAAAGCGTTTCAAGGCTAAGTGGATCTATGGAAACTATCCGCACACACTTTTTGGAGTTTGCCAACAACTCAAAAGACGAAACCTTAAAAGCACTTAAAACAGACATTGACTCAGTAGAACCAGGAACTGCGCTTGAAAACTTGAACACAAACTTTAACGCAGCCTTCAACGAGTACCTCAAGGAACAGAACTTACTCAAGAGCTACAAAGAAGACTACGACTCTTTGATGCCAGGCCACGCTAAAGGAGAGTCTACCTCGCTCCCCAAAGACAGGCCAGCTAAGCACCGCAGTGTTTTCCAAGGAGTGATGAGTAACATGAACCCCCTAAAATAAATTAATTTCGTCAGCTGCTATAATTCTAGGAATTTAAAATGTCCAGGTCAAAGTCCAAAGAAAAACTCAAAACGCCTCAGGAAGAACTTGAAGACCTCAAAAAGAAACTTTCTGTACTCGAAGGCGAACGCAAAGCTATGTTCGAAAACTCCAACTTGACTCTCCACCAAAACCGAGAAACCATTGCTCAGCTCCAAAAAGAACACAAAGAACTCCGATCAGACTTACGCAGCCAAACCAAGCAGTACGCCTCCACTTCTGGAAAACCCAAAGGCGACGAGTTCCAAGAAAGCATAAAACTCCGCAGACGTCTAGACCAACTCAAAGGGACTTACACGCAGAAACAAAAACAGTTCAAAGACATGCAAGACAAACTCAAAGAAATGACTGCTGAGCAAAAAGGTAGCATGATGAACGAAGATGCTCCACTAATGCGGCAAATCCGCATTTTGGAAAACCGCCTTGACAAAGCCATGATTAAGTACAACGAAGCACAAAGCATCAGGAAGACTTACGAACAAATAGTGAAACAACTCAAAGAAGAAAGAGTAGCTTACGACAACCAACTAGCAGCCATAGAAAAGTCTTTAAAAGGCAAAGAACAAGACTTCGAAGAACTCTTACTGCTAAGACACGACGCCAACCACGCCAAAGAAACATCCGAAGCAGAGTTGCTGCGGTTTGAAGCCCAAGTAACTATTGAAAGAATGACTAGAAAGAAAAATGTAGAAGAGAAAAAAGACGAAGTCAAAGAACGAGTAGAAATGACACAACAACTCGAAGCCAACGAACAACTAGGCCAAGAAAGCCAAACCAAAGAACGAATACAGAGTCCAGGGTTCTATAAAGAAACCAGCAAAGAAGAGTTATTCAAAGAAGAAAAACAAAAAATCAAGAGTTACGAAGAAGCTTTTAGAAAAATCAAAGAAGCCACTGGCGTAAGCGATGTAAACGAAATCATCCAGAAATTCACCACTCAAGAAGAAACCGCCAGGAACCTCGAAAACCTCCAAAAAGAGTACCAAGAAAAACTAGAGTACTTGTCTGAACAAAAAACTCACTTGCAACAAAGAGTCCACTCCCTTAAGTTTTCTTCTTCAAACGAAACTGAGTCCCGCAAACAGCTTGACGACCTTGAAAGCGACATTAACCTTGCCACAGCTAACTACGAAAAAACTAAGGAAAAGTACGAAAGAGTCATGGACCACTTCATAAACATCAAAGCAGGAATTGAGCACATTGCTGAACTCTTAGAAAGTTACAAACTCCCTAGCCAACCCAACATCCAAGTTTCAGACGAAACTCTTTTTGAAGCTGTTGAGCAGTGCCAACACAAACTCAGGATGGTCTACACTGAAATCAAAAGCACAGAAGTCTTCAAACTCCTAGAAAAAGAAGGCACCAAACTTTCCAAACCAACTGACACTGCTGAAAGGACCTCAGCTTTGCTAAAAACTATTTACTCTGTGCCTGAGTTGTCTGAAGCTGCGTTTAACCTTGAAAAAAGCAACGCTTATAACTGCCGAGTGAAACTAGACAAGGAAGAAGACAACTTTGCAGATGATGCTTTAGAAGAAGAACTCGAAAACACTACTGAAAGAGAACGCGTCCGCAGAGAAACTCGGTTTGACAAACTTGCCAAGATCAACCCCAAACGAATCAAAAGTGCTTCTATGCAACGGAGGAGAAACCCATAAATTAACTTTAACCCTTTAAGGTAATATGTCATTTTTAGAAGATTACATACAAAACGTGGCTTACTTGCCCAGTGAAACAGTGAGGTCACTTGAACTCATAAGACTGCTTGACGACAAAGTCCAAGAGTTAACACACGAGCTGAATTCTTTGACTTCAGCTTACTTTGCGTCAATTTCTTCGAAACAAGAAAACAACGAGCTGCTCCAGAAAATCCAAGAAAAACAGAAAGAAGCCCTTGACCTTTCAGACGAAAAAATAGTTATCTCAAAACAACTCATCGAGATGGTTGAAGAACAGATGAGCAAACTCAACATTGACTTAGAACAGTTCAAAAAGAAACTAAAAGTAGATGCTGAAGAAGACTACTCAAGAGTCAAAAAGAGAGGCGACCGAATGCAGTCTTTAGGGTCTAACTTCATTGAAGAAATCTCAATGATCTACGGAGAAGAAGAAGACGACATGCAGATGGGGGATGAGTCAGAAAAGAAGTACTGCTACTGCATGAAGCCTTCTTACGGAGACATGGTGGCTTGTGACAATCCTAGGTGTCCTAGAGAGTGGTTTCATTTTGAGTGTGTTGGACTCGTTAGCAAACCTAAAGGTCACTGGTACTGCCCTGACTGCCTTAATGACAAAAGATATACTTAATGGTTAGAAGTGTTATTTCGTTGCCTTTTCAAGGGCTGTGAGTCTCTTTGCATAGGGGGTATTTGTGCTTGGTACTGAGGACCTACTCGTGGCTGTTTGGGTTCTTTAGGGGGTTGCAGGTACTTTTTATCCATTTTATTTACCTACCAAAAAATCCTTTAATAGTTGAGAAAATTCCTTTGGGCTTGATGCGGTCTTGCAAGTTGGGGTACTCAATGGAGTCAAAAGCCAAGTCGAAAAAGACTGGTTTGCACTGCACAGGTTCTAGACTAGGAGGGAATAAGTGTGTTTGTTCAGTGAGACTGAGTTTAGAAATGTCAGGTGGGCTTCCCCTTATAGCTAGACCTGCTTGGAGTTTTACCATCAATTCCCTTACTTCGTGGGAAGTGTTGTTGAGTTCCGCACACCTCTGCAGAAGAGCGTAAGCTTCTAGCAACTTGTCGTTGTAAAGGTGAACTAGTGCCATGTAGTAAGCACGTTTTCCCCTGATTTCGTTTTCTTTTTCCTGGTCGCCTAGTTCTCTAACGCTGTTTAGAATGGTGTCGTAAATTTTAACGATTTCTTGTGGCTTTCCTTTAGGCTTGGCTCCTTTTATGACTGAGTCTACTTCGCTTGAGTCGAACTTTTGAATGGAGAGTTCAGCTAAGTGAAGGTTCCTTTCAACGATTCTGGACTTCTTCATCTGCTGCACAGCTTCCAACAACTGTCCCCAGACGTTTGCTTCGCCTATGTCCCCTAAACTGGCTTTTTCGTCTTTTTCTTTTTTAATCCACTTAATTGCTTCGTCAAAGTGTGCAAAGGCTTCAGTGTACATGTCAAGTTTTTTGTGGACTTTTTGCATGGCTAAAAAGACTTCTTCGGCTTTTTGCAGGGCTGTTCTGGCTTTTTCGTTCTTCACAGTGTAAGTTTTGTCTCGGAAAGTGATTTCCCCAGCAGACTGGAGTTTTTGTTGTCGAGCTTCTGCTAGCAAAGACTCTATTTGTGCGTCTAGTAACTGGGCTTCAGGTGTTTGGGAGTACCTCAGGGCTAGTAGTTCTTCAGTAGACACCTCGTTTCCAAGTTGGTGTTGACAGTACATAATCATTGGTTCTAGGTGGGTTAGTTTCTCATTAATGCCCACTACTTCAATTGAGTCAGCCACTTCTCTTAACTTTCCCAAAACAGCTTGGGCAGCCAAAAACTGGTCCCTTGCACTTTCCCAAGCTTGTTCTTCTAGGTATAAGTTGCCAGTCATCATTGCCCGGTAAGCCTGTCCTTCTAAGGTGCTTTTTACGTCTCCTACAGAGTTGATGCACTCTTCGAGTTTGTCTGCCCACTTGACAGCTTTGCGCAGACGAGTAAGAAGGTGCCTTTTGGTTTTTGAAGAAATGCTTGAAGACAGGTGCTGTCGCAACTGCATTGCATAAGCCCAAGCCCTTTCTGAGTTGAAAAGAAGCATTTGCAAAAACCTAGGGTCCTGGCACTGTTCGGGGGTGATTTCTTTGTGCTCGAACTTGCCTCTGCCTAGCATGAAGTCAACTGCTTCTCGGAGTCTGCGCAGTCTCTTTGCACAGTACCTTCTGTACCTAAGGTAGTCGTTGTGCCTTAGTCCGTTTTGGGTCTGGGCTGTTTTCACAGTTGATATGATCTCTACTTTCACCATTGTTATTAAACCATCAAAGATATAACTTTATTTAGCCTGTCAATGAACTCTGTAACTTTGTGTTTAAGCGAACTTAAGCTTTTTTCTGAGTCAAGGTTGGACTGTTGGACGTAGTCAAGTTCTTGTCTGATTCTGCTTTTCCAGTTACTAACTTTTTCTTGGTTGAGCTGAACTCGTTTTTTAAGTCTTTCTTCAAACTTTTCTTTTAAGTACTCCATTTCTTGGTCTTTTTTTTCAAGTAGTTGTTTGTAAAACTGAGTTTCGCTAGAAAAACTGCTGGAGATGTCGTTAAGTTCTTGTTGGAGTTTGGCGTTTACTTGGTTTAAGTTAGAGTCTTGTTCAATGCTTTCTTTTACTTTTAAAGAAAGGACTTCTTTTTCTCCCAAAACTTGAGTGTAGTTCTTTTTTAGGTCTTTTATAGTAGATTCTAGTTGTGAAAGCATTCTTTGTAGTTTTTTTCTGTCTTGGTTTAGTTCGTAGACTTCTTCGTCTTTGCAACTAACCATTTGGTAGTAGTATTCTTTTAGTTGGGTGTTTTCTGCGTTGAGTTGTTCAACTAAGTTGTTTTTTTCAGTTTTGAGTTTTTGAATTTCTTGTTCGTAGTTGTTTTCTAACTCACTTAGTTGGGTTTTTAAGTTGGTTTCTTTGTGAGTGTTTTCTTGGTAAGTGTTTTGGAGGTAAGTAAGTTCTTCTTGGAGTTGGTGGATGTGTTGGTCTTTAGACACTAACTCTTCTGCCTTTTTAGTAACTTCGAACTTCAAAGCTGCACAGTGTTGTTTTAACTCACTGAAACTTTCGTGGTGTTCTGAACTAGAAGTTTTGAGTCTTTGGAGTTCTAGTTCTAGTTCAGAAAGTGCTTTGTTTCTGTCTTCAAGTGACTTTTTGGTTTTTTCAAGTTCAATTCTAAAGTAGCTTTCGTTGTCAGAGACACTTTGGAGTTTGCGTTCTAAGCTAGTTTGTATTCTTTCTTTTTCTTTGTATTCTTGTTCTAGTTGTTTTTTAAGGTTGCTGTTTTGCTTTTCAAGTGACAAAATGTTGTTTTTACTCATGATTAACTTGTTTTCGTAGTCTTTGATTTCTTCTGAAGACTTAGTGTTTGCCTTTTTAACTTGCAAACGACCTTCACTTACTTGGTCACTTAAGTACTTGTTTTTTTGCTTTAACTCAGAAACTTGTTTTTGTAAAGCTTTGTTTTGTGTGGAGAGTTGATTGTTGGTTTGAGTTAACTCTTCAAGGTTTGATTTCAAATTTTGGTTTTCTTCTGAGAAAGCACTTAGTTTACTCTGAGCAGTTTCTACAGCTTGGTTCCACTCAGTAGTGGTTGTTTCGTACTTGTTGACTTCTTCTCTGAGTTCTTGAATATAGTTTTCAAGGCTTTCAACAGTTCCCTGGTAGTGCTTTTTTTGTTCGCTGAGGTGTTGGTTCAGTTCGTCTATTTGGTTTTGGAGGTGTTTTTTCTTTTGTTCTAAGCGGTTTGTTTTTTCTAAGTAGTTGGAAGAGTCGTACTGGAGTTCAGAGAACTTTTCTTCTAAGAGTTCGTAGTTCTCTTCAAGGGTTTTGTAGTCTTGGAAAAGGGTTTTGTTTTGTTCTTCGGACTTAACACGCAAAGACTTTTCATGCGAAAGTTCTTTGTCTAGTTCTTCAATGGTGTCTCTGCACTTGCGCAGCAGGTACTCCTTTCCTCCGTCTTGGTCCAACAGCACATGGTCTATTTTGTCCATTTAAACTTATTACTGTAATTCAAGTACTAAGTACCTGCACATAGGACAGGTATTTTTGATTCTGAACCAGTCCGTAACGCATTTTTTATGGAAGATGTGTGTGCAGGGCAGCATTAGTATGTTTGAGTTTTTTTCGAAACTGTTTTTACAAACACAGCATTCAGAACACCTTTCAGGCACTTCTTCGTAGTGTAAAGTCGGACACTGCTCCATAGCTTCTGAACTTGCAGGACTAGCAATTGGGTTCAAAGCAACTCCTACAAGCATAATGTTGAAGTCCCCCTGAATCACTTCGGTTTCAGGAACAAATTCTCTAGGGTGGGGTTCTCCCTGTTCTATTTTTTCAATAAGTTCACTTTGGCAGTAGAAGCAAACTAAGTCTTCTTGGTCTTGGTCCTCAAATTCCCTTCTGCACTCATGACACCAGTAAGCATTCCATTCTGACATTTAAATTTAAACGTATTTACATTTGGAGTGAAAATCTACAAATAGGGCAACTGTTGTGCACTCTTAGCCAGTTCACAATACAGTCTTTGTGGAACACGTGTGTGCAAGGCAGCATAAGTATTTGGGAGTTCCTGTCCAGGCTTTCTTGGCATATACTGCACTCCCTGAACTCGATTGGAACACTTTCTAGAGGCACAATAGGACACTTGTTGATCATTTCTTCAGTAGCACCTCTTGACTCTGATAGTCTGAACCTTACTAGAATTATGTACACAGGTAAGCCTCTTAAGTAAGTAATCAGAACAACATGCAATGGAAAACTCGGCATTTCTGGCAAAAAGTTCCTAGGGTGTTCCTGGCCCTCAAGGACCTCCTCAATTAGTTCGCTTCCGCATATTGGACAAACCTCACTTCTTTGGCTTTCAAACTGGACTTGGCAGGCATGGCACCAGTACAGCATTTAAATTATACTAGTTAATTAGAAAGGATGTTCTTTCTACAAGTAGGGCAGCTTCCCTTAACTGAAGTCCAGGACTCAATGCAGGAATAGTGGAAAGTGTGCTTGCAAGGAAGCTTCACACACTGGTCTTCTTCGTAAATCTCATCCAAGCATATAGGGCAGGTAACTGTACAAGGAGCTCGGTCAATGAACTCGTTCAGTTGTTCAGGAGAAATCTAAGTAAGCTTTACTGGGTTAGGTTGGGTTTCTGGGACTCTAAAGTATCGAATTATTATTGAAAAGTAACAAATGCAAAGTATCGCTAACAAAAGGTACTTCAAGCAGTTAATAGAAACCAGAATGATAGAAACTATTCCAACTAAGGATTTTGCACACTGCTCTTCAGAAAACACTTCAATTGCAAGCAGCACCATTATGACCAGTCTTAAACTAAATAAAGCTTACCATTCAAAGCTAAGCTGAGCTGCTTTGATTACATAAGGGTGGATGTTGACGTTTTCTCTGCAAAAGCGGTAAGGCAGCATAGAACTCAGCAACAACAATTCGTAAACCAAAGAACCAGAGTACAAAATCAAGTATATTTCTGTTGACTCGGAGCACTCGTTTTTCTGGTGAGTTAGGGATAATATAATCACAATTACTAATAACATCGTGTAAGAAGCGTACAAAAAGAACGAAGCACTCCTAATACTTCTACTTTGGGGATTCTCATTAGGCCCATTCATATTTGTAATATTATACTCTCTAGGTTTAGTTAGTTCTTTGTTCGGTAGAAATAGGGTCTATGATTTCTCCTCTGCGAGTAATTACTTCAGGTGCTGTGAGTTGCTGGTGCACTCTTCTGGAGTTCCACTCTTTGCCTACAGGGATTCGGTGGACAGCTTCGTACTGTTTGGCGTTTCTGTAGGGGAAAGGAACTTCTTTGACGTAGTACTGGGCAGCGCGTTTGTCTCTTTCTTGGTTAAGAATGACTTTGTTTGTTTTGAAGACTTTAGGCCCAGTTTGTGTTTGGGGGGGTTGTATGCCTGCTCCTGCCCAAGAACCCCAGCCTACTTTGAGTTTGGGTTCTTTGAGTTTTTTCTCTTCTTCTTCTTTAGCCCATTCTTCAGCTGCTACTTGGTCGATCTCTTCCATTTCGTCTAGTTCAAAAGCCTGGTTGATGAGTTCTTGTTGTTTGGGGTTTTGCTGTTTGGGTTTTTTGTTGGGTTGTTCTTGTCCTGAGAACTTAAAACGTGACTCAGGTTCAGGAACTTCCTCTTCCCTTTCTCTTTTGGTGGAGCTCTGCATGAACTTCATGCCTAGAATTCCTTTGTTTTCTAAAGACTCAGCAAAGAGTTCTTCTTCGTCTTCTGAACTTGATCCAAAGGTAAGTGCTCCTTCACTGTTGAGTTTGGAAGTGTTCATGATTCTTTGTTTGAGTGCTTCGTTTTGGGCTAAGAGTTCGTTTCTTTTGTCTTTGTCGTTCTTTGCGTACCTAAGTACGCTTTGTTTGAACTTAGACTTGGTGTGCTTAAGAGTAATTCTTTCTTGGATGCGGAGTTTTTCTTCTTTGTCTTTGAGTTCTTCTTCGTCAAGAGGCACTTGGTTCCTGAGTTTTTGTTTCTTTTTGATTTTATGGTAGAGTTTGCTTTTGATCTTTGCAGTGCGTTTTTGTTTCAAGTACTCATGGAACATGTCACTGCGGTTCTTAGCACGTTCTTTGGAGTTGTCAATGACTTCAACTTCTTGGTTGACTCCTAGGGCTTTGTCTATTTGTGCCCGTAAAGGGTTGTCTGAAGGTGCTGAGGCTATGGCTTCAAGTGTGGGGAGAGGAACTTGGCTCCTAGTTAAGTCTAGTTGTGCAGCAGACCTGTTTGAGGATACAGTTTCTTGCCACTTGCTGATTTCTGTGTTGGCTAAGTCGTAAGCAGCTTCTTTTTCGAGTTTTTCTTGTGTGTGTTTTGAGTGGGTTTTAAGGTTCTTAGTTGACCTTTCGTAGGTTTCCAAGCGTTTTTTCAGGGCGCTTTTGGAGTTAGCTGAAACTTTGTCTTGTTGGTCTATAAGGTCAATTAACTCAGACACATCCACCTTTTGGTTACTCATAAATGAATTATTAGTTAAGGCATGCTGGAAAACAAGTAGTTGGCTGCAAGTTCTTTGTTTTTGTCACAGCAAAGGTAAGCTTCGAGAGCTTGTTGCACAGTGAAGCCTAAGTTAGTTAAGTCCTTGACGTCTTTTTCTTCTTGTTGGGTTAGTTCTAAACGAGTCCCCTCTTCTTCGTCTCCTTTTATAAGTTGCAGAAACTCTTCTTGGTTGTCCATGATTAAGGTGTAGAGTTCAGGGTTCACTGTTTCGAGCTGGTTAAGAAAATTCTCGAACTCTTCAGGGTTCTGTTGGATCACTGAAACTATTTCTTGGAACTGGGGGTTGTCTTTTAAGAAGTCAAAAGTTCCTGTTTCCTTTCCAGAAAGCACTTCTAAAGCCCTGTCAAAGTTGTTGTTGGCACTTTGCAGGGCCTCCTCAGCTTGTTCTTTTTCAAAGCCCATACTAACTAGTTTGTTTAAGGCTGCTTGCTGGGTGGACTTTTTGTTTGTCATCAGAACTAGTGGGTCGCCTTGTGAGATTTGGTAGTCAGATATTGTTTTGTCGTCTTCAAGGATTCTTCCTCTGTATATGAGTTTTTGTTGTTCTACTGGAAAAGAAAGTTGTTGGTTTATAGTTTCCTTTAAGTTTAGTATAGTCATGGAGGGTTCTACAGTTAAGTTTGACTCTTTCCCGTTCAGTTCTTTTAGTTTAATTTCCATTTTAGTATAACATGGAGACTGCTACACTCTTTTACCAGCCAGACAAGTTCGACATTACTTCTTTGATGGCACAGACTTGGGCAGTTCTAGGCCAAATAGATAACTTCAACTCAGTTCCTTGCAAGTACTCTACTACAGCCGCAGGGTCTTTGCCAGTCATTGTTTACAAGCACTATGTGATCCCCAAAGACCGCATTCTGAACTTCTTAAACTCAGCAGCTAGCTTTAACTTCAGTTTAAGTACAGAGCAAATCCACAAGACTGAGCTTTTGCAAGAACTCTGCCAAAGCAGACTCCACCCTTCCACTTTGTTCATGCACGAAATGCTTCCTCCTGAAGACTGGAAGTCCAAACTAGTTTACTACTTAAAGTTGCCAAACAGACTAAGTCTAAACGCGCACTTAGAGAAGCAACACAACATCACTGGAAAGCGAGAAGCCTTTATCCAAGCTAACTCTGTCCACAAACTTTTAAGCGAAGAACTCTCAGACAAGCCTTTCTTTTTTTCTGAGACTCCTAAAAGTGTTGACTTGATAGTTTACTGCTACTTGTTAGAAGAACTCCACTACTTGAAAGGAACTCCTCATGTCGTAGATTCTCTCTACAACTTTCGAAACCTAGTTGAGTTCTTAAAAAGAACGGGCAACCTTATAGAGCACCTTAAAGAATCAAAACCAGTATGCGACACTGTGTTTAACTATCTGGACAAACCTGAAACAGTTGCCCAAACACCCCTTAAAATACAGTTAGTTGAAAGGCCAGAGTTACTTAACTCCATAAAGTTCAGGTCAGGAATTCAACTTCCACCCAAAAGAAAAGAAACTTACGAAGAGTCTTTTGAAAGAAGGATGTATGTCACCGGAATCTCTGCAACCATTTTGCTCGTCTTAATACTAACCAAAAATTAGCTTACACTATAGACTTTAACATTTCAAGTTTAGCTTGGATTGACTCCACATACATGTTACCTGCAGCTTCAATTGCTTTAAGGTTGTTTTTGTGGTTGTGGGCTAAATTAGACGAAATAGTTTCATAAGACTTAGCCTGTTTCTCAAGCTTTTCTGAGGACTTGTATAGTTTTTGTAAGTCAAATGACTTATTTTCGTAGTCCAAAGCGTTTTTCCAGTTGACTTTGATTGGTTTAAACTCTTTTTCAGTGTACTTATAAGCTTCTCTTGCTTTTCTTCTTTCAGCTAAGTAGTCGTAGCCTTTGTTCACAGTTGAACTTGACTCTTTCCTTTTGAATTCGTGCGACTGAGCAACTTTCCTTTTCTTTAAGTTGAGTGACTCGTTGATTCGCCCAGGAGAGTAGTAGTTCCTTTCAAAAGTCTTGATTTCAGAGTACCTAGCATGGCTTTCCCTTAAGCTTTTTTCAGTGTCGCTTTCAGTTAGGACTCTGGTGTTTCTGATCTTTTTCTTGTTTTCAGAGATGAACTCAGCTTTGGTTTGGTCTAGTTGGGGTTTGAAAACTTGTCTGACCATTTCTCCGTAAATTCTTCCTTTTACAGGCAGTTCCTGTTTAGACTTTGCTTTTTGTTCTTTTTGAGTCTTTTCTTCTTGGTCTTCTTCTTCTATGATGTCAGCTACTCTAGGTCGGTAGAACTTAAGTCCTGCTTCGTGGGTTTTTTGTTCAAGTCTTGACATTTTCATTTTGGTTTGGCGGCGAGTGTCTTGTTCCGAAAGGACTTGGAAGTAGGTGCTTTCGTGTTCGGAAATCTTTTTCATGTCCATGGGGGCTAGGTATTCTCTTTTCTTAGCGAGTTCTTGTTTCTTTTTTTCGAGTTCAGGAATCACGTGGTGGCTGTAGAACTTTTCTTCGAGTTTTTGGAACAAAGGTTTGGAGTTCTTTACTTTTTTCCAGGCTCCTTGTGTGACTTCTTTGAGTTTTTGTCTTTCGTGTTTTCTTTGTTCGAGTTTTTGCTGCATGTTGAGTATGTTTTTTTGGACTCTTTCGGATTCTTTTAGTTGTTTTTCTTTTTTGTGGTTTTCTTCTTGTTCGAGTTGTTTCATTAACTTGTTTTTAACGTTTTCGATGTTGCAGAGTCTTAGTTCTTGGAACCTTTTCTTTTCCTGTTTCATTTTTTTCAAAAATTTAATTCTTTCTTCTTCGTTGATGATTGACCTAACTGAGTGTTGTCGTTTGGAGTCTGAAGAGTCTTTGGTTTTCATAGACCCTTCTAAACTCTTGAACTTTGTGCGGAATTGTTTTTTCACTGAGTTATCGCGAGTTTTTGATTCTTGTTTTACTGTAGCTTTTTGCGTTAGAATTTTTTTCCGGATTTTAGACTGGATTTCTTTGGAACCTAAGTTTATGGCTGCTTTTGCTAAGTCAATGTCTTTTTGTTTGAGTGAAGAAAGTTTATCAGATAAGTAGCTTTTTAAATCCATTTATTTAATATTAAAAGGAATAGGTTATAAGAAGTTAGGTTACTTCTTAAGTTTCTCGATCATTTCAGGAACTACTTTAAAAACATCACCCACTAGTCCGTAGTCTGCCACTTCAAAAATAGGAGCTTCGCCGTCAGTGTTAATGGCCACTATTACTTTGGAATCCTTCATTCCAGCTAAGTGCTGAATTGCCCCTGACACTCCTAAAGCTATGTATAGGTCAGGAGCAACTATTTTGCCAGTCTGGCCAACTTGCAAGTCGTTGGGGCAGTAGTGAGCGTCAACTGCAGCTCGAGTAGCACCTACAGCGCCTCCGAGGACCTCTGCTAGGTCTTCAGCAATGTGGAAGTTTTCAGGTCCTTTAAGTCCCCTTCCTCCAGTTACCACTATTTTGGCTGTTCCTAAGTCAGGTCTTTCGGACTTTTGAACCTCTTCTTTGATGAACTTGATTTTTTGCGACAGATTAGTTTCCAGTGAAACCTTTTCAACTGGGGCTGCTTCGTCCACCACCTCGTTCTGGTCAAAAGCTGTTGCCCGGATAGTCAGTAACTTAAGTTCTTGGTGAGCCCCAATAGTGAATATTGCATTTCCAGCGTAACCTGGGCGTTTGAAGCACTCTTCGTTCATGATTTTGGTGATTTCTGAAATGGGCTGCACGTTAAGTATTCCTCCCAGTCGAGGAATGACGTCCCTTGAAAAATTAGAAGAGGCTGCTAGAATGCGTTTGTAGTTGTTTTGTTTCTGAATGGCAGCAATTGCGTCTGCTACTGAGTCAGCAGTGTGGTGCTTTAGTTCGTCCCTATCCCAAAGCAGTACCTTTGAGACACTTTTTATTTTAGAGGCTTCATCAGCCACACTGCTGCAGTCTTTTCCAGCCACAAGCAAGGTAGTTTCCTCTTCGAAGAAACTTGCTGCGTTGACTGCGTTGTAGACTCCAGGAGCTAACTTGGCGTTGTTATGCTCTGCGAGGACTAAAGAAGAAAAGGCCTTTCGCATTACTGATCTCATTTTTATATTATAATAACTTGCATTCACAGTTTTCTCTTGAAGATTTTTTACTTGGTTGCTCTTGAGGCTCTTCAGTGTACTGAGGTTCCTTTTGGTCTTCCATTTGCTGGAGCATGATTTCTTCTAGCCTTTTCTGGATGTTTTTTCTGGCAAGGTTTTTGTCAAACCTACTCAATGGGGTTTTGGGCTCAGGGCTTTCGACAAAGGATGACTTGTCTATAGATTTGCGGGTGATTACACTGTTCATGTAATTTATTTTGCTATCGTTGGTAGTTTCAATAGTTTCCAGAGCAATTAAGTTCTTTTGCATGAAAATGAGACTAAATGCATCTGAAACTCTGTTTCCGTAACTGAAATGCTCATAAGACTTGATACTTCGCATTAGTTCATCAGAAACAGTTTCTGGTTCTATTTCAATATAACTTCTCTTTAGTTTCCTGAGTTTGTGTTTAGTAAAACTTTTGAAAGGAAAAACTAAATTCGAAAACTTGGTGTAGCAAGACCTGAAGTATCTTTTGGCTTCTTCGTGTATACACATGTCCCACAAAAAACTTGTAAGGGTGCTTTTGTCTAGGTGCTTCAAGTAAGATTCTACACTGTTTAGCACTTCGTCTGCAGAGTCGCTTAAATTGTTCTGCGAAGTGTCAAACAACAGCTCTTCGTTGTGGTAAATGTTTTCTTCGTTGACAAATGTGATTTTTAACGTCTTCCAGCAATCCATTTGTTCTTGGGATTCTGAAATATCTACTATCACTCCGTAAGAACAGGGGTCCTGGACTGACTGCTTTAGCTGGAGTATTTCTTTGTCAAACCTCGGCGAGGTCAGTAGTTCGTTCAAAAAATCCATTATTATTCTAGAGTGCCCAGTGAAATGGTTACTTGGAATCAGGGCATTTTGGATTCGTTTATTCCAAATAAAGAAACTTAAAATGGTAGCTTTTACATAGACCGAGCGCCTAAAAGTAGGAGTTAATGACCCACAACTCAGAAGAACATTCCAAGGACATAGAGGAGCCATTACTGCAGTGGACCTTAACCCCAACCTCAAGCAAGTTTTGTCCTGTTCAGAAGACTCTACACTGCAAGTTTGGCATTTCAAACCTGACAAGCGCCCATTTAAATTCACTGGCCACAAGTCTGCAGTCACTGACGCCTGTTACTCGCCAAACGGAGACTTAATAGCTTCAGCTTCCAAAGACCAGACTGTGCGTCTTTGGCAAAACTCAGTTCAGTCGAAGTCTGTAGTTTTACGCGCCCACAATGCGGCAGTTCGAAGTGTGTGTTTTTCCTGTGACGGAGAACTGTTACTCACTTGCTCAGACGACAAGTCCATTAAAGTTTGGAGTGTAGCTGACCGCAAGTTCCAGTACTCCCTTTTAGGCCACGCTAATTGGGTTCGCGGAGCTAGGTTCAGTCCTGACGCCAGGATGGTGGTTTCAGGAAGCGACGACAAAACTGTGCGTTTGTGGGACGTGAATTCAAAGGAGTGCCTTCACAGTTTTCCAGACCACACTTCAGTAGTTCACTCAGTGCAGTTCCACCCTGACGGAACTTGTGTAGCTGCAGGAAGTGCAGACAGGAAAATCAAGATTTGGGACGTAAGGTCTAGGAGACTTTTGCAGCACTACGACGCACACGCAGACGCTGTTAGACAGATTTCTTTTCACCCAAGTGGAATGTACATGCTTTCTGCGTCTGCAGACGCCACCTTGAAAATTTGGGACTTAAGACAGGGACATATCTTGTACTCACTCTACGGCCACGAAAGAGCAGCTACTGCAGCTAAGTTTTCAGACACTGGGGAGTACTTTGTGTCGGGAGGAGCAGACAACTTAGTCATGGTTTGGAAGTCCAATATAGAACTTAACGAAGAACCTGACATAGAACTTGCAAGACCCTCCACTGCTAAAAAGTCGCCTGAGGTCAGTGCTTCAGTTTCCAGACCCCGCACTGCTTACAAACAGTCTGAGAAACCTGAAAAGCCTAAAAAGCTTGTTGAGAAGTCCCAAGAAAGCACCCTGCAAGAAGTAGACAATGTAAAAACAGAAGGACTTCCACAAGAAGTCAAAGAAACAGTAGACAAGATAGTGAACCAGATGGACATAATCACCAAAACGTTGGTTTTGCTCGAGCAAAGAGTGACTAAGTTCGAAGACCACATCATGTTTTTGTCTGCTAACATCAGTGGAAAGTCGAAACCAAC
Organism: Fabrea salina; assembly: GCA_022984795.1. Taxonomy (NCBI): domain Eukaryota; phylum Ciliophora; class Heterotrichea; order Heterotrichida; family Fabreidae; genus Fabrea; species Fabrea salina. The sequence continues at coordinate 225,138 of JALIHJ010000016.1, read as the reverse complement.
TGAAGAATAAACTAATTCTTATTAAGAGAAAAAGTTTTCAGTTATGTAATACACTGAGTCAATTCCAAATATACTACATAAGCTGTAAACTACAGGGTTGGGGACAAGTAGTTCTCCAGACTCAAAAGATCTTAAGTGGTTCAGAGTAAGTTTAGGAAAGTCTTTATTGAGCTCTTTCAGGAGCTTTGCCTTAGTCATTTTGCTGGCTTTTCTGATTGTGTGGGTGATTGAGCCTCTCAAAAGAACTTCTTCTGTTCTTGCTTTTTTCATAACTTGTAAAATACTGAAAACTAAGTTTTGCACAGAAGGAGTCTTTGAAAGCTCTTGGAACTGCTCTCTGAAACGGTGTTTTTGCTCAATAAAGTTTTCAAAAGCTTCCACTGAAAAACTTAAGAACTTTTGGAGTCGGTTTTTCTCTTTTTGGCTGATTGCTTCGTTAGCCAGTACAGCTGCTCTTAAAGCTTGCTTTAGGTATACTCCTTCTTCTGTTCCGTGGATTCCTTGTTTGAGTTCAGCCAAAAAGGAGTTTAGCATTTGGGTAATTTCAAATTGAACAGAAAGGTTAGTTTGGATAGAACTATACCTGATGGTCTTTAAAACTTCTGAGACTTTTTTGCTGCATGAGTTTTTAAAGGTGTTTAAGACCAAATTTAAGTATTTTTCTTCAGGACTGCGTAAGAACTGAGTAACTGCAGCTTTGTACATTTCCAAAACTAAGTTCATGCAGTTTTTGTTGAGTTCTTCTTTGGTTTTTTGCAGTTTGTCTTGGTTGACTTCAATGATGTTTAACATGTACTGCACAAAAAAGTTAAGGGCTTTGTGGGGCAATGTTTCTCCTGCTGCTGTTTGGTTAAGTAACTCCGCAAGTACCTTTTTTAGCTTTTGGTTTTTAATAGTGCCTTCAATGCTTGTATCTACTAAGTTCACGCACTCTGGAAGGTTGATGGTGGAGTTCTGGTACCTGTACAAGTCAGTGCCTTCTAAGTAAACAAAGCCTTGAGGCCTTTCTGCTTTTTGCTTTGAGTAAGCAACGTAGCTGGTTTTTTCGTAAGCAATCACACAAGGGGAAGTGCTACTGTGGCATGCGTTTCTTTTTAGTATTATTTGTCCTTTTTTCCTGTCCTGCATAATTATTTTCTTGGGCGAACGTGCTTGTGCCCTTGCTTGGACTATTTCAAAGTGGTATTTGGTGTTCCAGCAAGCTATTAGTTGCAAAAACGCAAGGTCTACTCTTCTTAGAATGTGCTCTTCTATGTGGCTTCTATAAATTGCAATGACTTGGTAGGGTTCCAGTAGTATTTGGCACCTAACTATGAAAGCTTTTGAAGGCAGGTAGTTTTTGGTGTTGGGGTCTGTGTGATCGATGAACAGAGGATCACTCAGAGATATAGAGTCGTTGTTTTTCAGCGAGTATTGTTTTCTCCCATGAACTGATTTTTCCATTTAATTATAGATTAGCCTTTGACTGCTGGGAGATTTTCTATGTGGGTAATGGCTTCCTGATAGTTAATAATTGCGCTTTGACTTAATTCCTTGACTTCTTGGTCAGAGTGCGCTAGAAGCCTTTGCAAACTGTCTATAAGTCCTACGTTTTGTGACCTGTAAATTATGTTGTGTTCAGTTTTGGCCCAGAAAAAGAAATCAGACAGCATCAGCAAGCACTTTTTCAAAGCCCTATTTGATGGAGGAGAACACAAAATGGAGTCAATAAAGATTAGCCCGTCTGTAGATACAAAGTTTTGTCTGGCTTCTGAGTACTCTCCTCTTAAGAGTCCACTCAAACACCCTACGTAGAGTTCTTTGAGCTTAAGGTCTTCTGTGTGGTTGATAGCTGCAGTAAGGGCCTCGATTGCGTTTTCTTCGTAAGCAGCTTTTTGAACATAGGGGTTGTTTTGCACTCCGCTTTGGAACACAGTAGCAGCCATTTTCTTGACTTGGTAAAAGGAAGACCCTACCATGCACCTTATGAGACTGCCCATTCCGCCCATCTTAACTAGGTTCCTAGCAGTCTCTAGGTTTTCTATCATGTCTATGAGTTGGTTCAGAATTTCTTCTTTTATGAGCTTTTCTTCTTCTTTGCCCTCTTCGTGCATGCCTAGCACTTCTGTGGCTTTTTTAAGTATTTTGGTTTCGTCCAAACACATGCTTTCTAAGGCTTCTTTTAGCCAGTTTTTAGTTTCTTGGTCCATCTCAGAAAACCTACTTTGTCCAGGTCCGTCGCAGTAAGATAGTGACCAGTTTAGCAAGCCTGCCCAATTCATTTATATGACTGAAGAAAACACCTGGGTTAACTATGTAGGTGTGGCTGCTAGCAGTGAAGGACCTGGGACCTCAGTAGGCAACCTTTCAAGCAACGAAAAGTACAGCCCTGCTTCTTGGGAGTCAGGAAGGTTCTCGGAGTTTCCAGTAGAAGTAGTGATCCAACTAAACCATAGAACTCAACTTTCCCACTTAGTTGTTTCTTCTAAACCTGAAAAAGTGATTCCTGAATTAGAAGTTTACGTTGGAGATGGGTTGTACGGGTCGTTTGTGGACTCCAACTACCACTTTGCAGGGAAGACTGAGTTCATAACGCAACAAAGCAAACAAATTTCAATCTACGGAATAGGCAACTTCTTAAAACTAGTTTTTACTAAAAAACCCAAACCGAACCCCCAGAATCCCCACGGACAAGTGAGTCTAGGCGTTTTGAGAGTTTGGGGAAAGCCTATTTCTTACAACGCCAAACTAAGCCAAGTAGGGAGTTCCAAGTCAAAAGACGACACTGTAGACAAGATCTTAATGAGCATGGGAGTGCCTTTAGAACTACTTATGTGGTCTAAAGAAGACCACAACTCCTACAGGTACGCCCCCATAGACGAAGACACCAGAGAAACCATAATAGAACTAGACTCTAGAAGGAACCAAGCCTACGAAAAAGAAGACTTTGGAGCTCTGAAGCACATTACCAACGACATAAAGATACTTCTAGAGATCGGAACTCAGCTTCTGCAGCTAAAACGAGACCTAAGCATCACAGTTGCAAAAGAAGACTACGACACTGCAATTGCTCTTAAAAACAAAATAACTCTACTTGAAAAGCAAAGAGACGAAATCGACGCACTTTACGAAACCCAAAGGTACGAAAAACTAGTTACTATGGAAAAAGTCTCAGAAGCGCACATGGCTATGGTAAACAGACTGCTGGAAGAAGAACAACTCCGAGCCGACATGCTCAAGAAACAAAGAGAAGACGAGTACGAAAAACAAAGAAAGTACCTTGAAGAACTCGAAAGAAAACGCCAAATGGAAGAAAGAATAGTCAAGCGCAAAGCACCCCCTCCCAAACCTAGAAAAAAATCACCTGAAAAAAAAGAAGAAGACACCTACAAAAAAAACGAAGGAGACGACGACTTAGAACCCTACTTAAGGCCTCTGCTCAACGAAGCTGGAGGCAAACTAGATATCGCTGATGTAGACACCCTTAAAAGAGTAGAAGCTAGGAAAATACTTGCTGTTTTAGGTGTGAAGATCTGGTCGTGTTTGTACAGTGAAAACTGGCGCCACAGAGAAGCAGCCATCCGAGCTGTCCTTGAGTTCTTAGAAGCTCCGTTAATTAGAAGGTACCAAAACGACACCCGGGGACTGTTCAAAGCAGCTGTGGAAGCAGCAGTAATTGCTTGTGGCGACAAAGTACTGCCTATTTACTTCACTGGACTCAAAGTCATGATTACAGCCATGTCTCCTCCTATATGCGACAACAAAGTCACTCCTAAAATGATTAACGAAGCCATGAAGTCCTTTATACCAATACTGATCACTAAAGTTTCAGAACTGAACTCCAGGGCACGCGACGTGTCCATGCATACTTTGATAGAGCTCTTTAGACACCCCCAAGTGAAAATAGGTCCCTTAGTAGACTACATTATGAAAATCACTACTGAAGGTCCAGTGGCCAAACAGCCCTGGCGCTTGCTGCTTTGTCGCTTCGAAATATTACTCCACATAATCCAAGAGTACGGAGTTAACCACAATCAGTGGAACTGGCAAGACGTTTTCCATAAGTTAGTAGTTCCTTGTTTGAGTCACGCAAGTTCAGACGTGCGGCAAACTTGTGTAGAAGTGATTGTTTCAATGTACCAAGTGCTAAGAATGCAACTAAGAGTTGAAGTAGACGGACTTGGCAAAAGCATAAAGCCACAACTCAGCCAAACCATTTACCAAAAAATGCTTGCAATAGACCAGCAACAACCTATGCAGCCTATAAAAGAAGAACCAGCCGAGCACTCCCCACAACAAAGCCGAAGGAACTGGAGCAAACTCAAAGAAATGATCACCAGCATTGCACAGCAAAGTCCCAAGAAATAGTGTTACTAAATTAAAACTTCGGAAGAGGAGGCAGTTTAACTGGAATCTTAGGAGAACTGTCCTTGAAAATGCTCTTCTGGGTGTCTTTTTTGAGCTTGTGCGACAACCTAAGTGAAGGAGAAGGCGTCAAGGAGGTTTTCTGGGATTGTTTGGGTTTGTCAACACTCATGATGTGGACGTTTTCTTTATCGAAGTCGTTTCTGTCAGCACTTAAGTTGCGGGAGTTGTTGTATTTAGCAGCTGGAAGTCTATGCTTCAAGCAACGCAAGTTAGGTGGAAGTCTGATGCTTTTTATGAGTTCTCCGTTGATTTTTTCTGCCTGTTCAACAACTTCGCCTTCGCTGTTCTTAACAACAAGGCTGTGACTTAGCAGTTTTTCAGCAGAGGGTCTGTGCTTAGGCTTGACTTGGAGCATCATTTTGATGATTGCGTAGAGTTCTGCTGAGTAAAAAAGAGGGAGTTTAGGAATCGTCCCACGAGTGACTTTTCTGTACAAGCTTTTCATGTCGCTGGCTTGGAAAGGAGGGTGCAGGGCAGCTAACTCGAAGATCACACAACCTAAACTCCAAATGTCGCTTTTGCTGTTGTAGGGGCAGTCTTTCCACACCTCAGGAGAAGCGTAGTAAGGAGTGCCTGTTTGGGTGTAAGCTAGTCCGTTGACTATTTTGGCCACATTTAAGTCTCCTAAAAGGACTCTTTCGTCACTACCTACAAAAATGTTGGCACTTTTGATGTCTCTGTGGAGGATGTGCAAGTCGTGGAGGGCTTTAAGCCCTTTGAGACTTTGTATCAGTATTCTCCAGATTTCTCTTTCAGGGAAGTGGGTTTTGGTTTTCTTGTGAGTTTTGATTTTGGCGTTCAAGTCGCCTTTTTCGGCGTACTCTAGCACGATGCACAAGTACCCGCACTCTTCGTCTATGAATGCTTCTTTGTAAGAAATAACGTTTTCGTGGGAGATCGAAGCTAGGATTCTAATCTCATTAAGGGCATTCTGCTTCTCTCTAGAAGACATAGAGTCGAATTTCACCTTTTTGAGTGCGTAGAGTTTGTCGTCGCTTTTCCTAAGGACTTTGTAAACCCCTGCAAAAGAACCCTCTCCGAGTTTTTCTAAAACTCGAAACTCAGACATAGACATTTTGAATTTAAATTATGAAACTAGGTATGGAAGCACTAAATATGCACTAACTAATTGAGTTAAGCCCTTTTGGCTGTTTGCATATAAAAATTAATGCGCAAAGTCAGCAAGAAAGATGGAAAAGATAAAAATAACAAAACTACAGAACACGACACAAGCTTCACCCCTGGAACACTTATTCTCGCCCAAAACAAACAAGGCGAGTGGCGCGACGCCCGTGTAGTCGAACTAAGACCTAGCAGAGCTTACAAACACAAGAAAGTAGAAGAAAACCTAGAGTTCTACGTCCACTACGAAGGAATGAACAGAAGGTGGGACGAGTGGGTCAACTTCCACAGAATTAAAGTCTGGGAACCTGGTGCCAGGAAACAAGACTACAACCACCCTGTTCTCGAACACGACGAACACGAAGGGCTGGACGAAAGGAACCTTGCAAAGCACGAAGAGTCAACTAAGTTCAAAACAATCAGCTTCGTAGAAATAGGCAAGTTCCGGTGCGAAACGTGGTACTTCTCTCCTTTTCCAGACTACTTCCAAAACATAGACACCCTTTACATATGCGAGTTTTGTTTGTCTTTTTTCAGGAGCAAAGACGAACTAATTAGGCACTCTGAGCGCTGCCACCTACAGCACCCTATGGGCAACGAGATCTACAGAGAAGGAAACATTGCTGTGTTCGAAATCGACGGAGGTCGCAACGTAACTTATTGCGAGAACCTGTGCTTCATTTCAAAGCTGTTTCTGGACCACAAGAACTTAGGCTTTGACGTAGAACCCTTTTTGTTTTACGTGCTCACAGAAGTAGACGAGTACGGGTGTCACTTTGCAGGTTACTTTTCGAAAGAAAAAGACTCCCAACAAGGCAACAACTTGTCGTGCATTTTAGTGATGCCTTTTATGCAGAGGAAAGGTTTTGGCAAGTTCTTGATTTCTTTGTCTTACGAACTTTCGAAAAAGGAACAGAAAATGGGAACTCCTGAAAGACCCCTTTCTGACTTGGGCTACGCTTCTTATTTCAGTTGGTGGACTGCTGAAATCATAGACGTGCTTCTGGAAAACCAAGGCCAGCAGTTGTCCATCAACGACATTTCCCAAAAAACCTACATCAAGCCTGTAGACGTTTTGGAGGTACTTGAAAAACTCAATATCCTAAGGTACTCCCAAGGCAGTCACGTTTTGTACTCCAACACTGAGTACTTGCAACAACTCAAAAAAAACACTGGCAAACCTGGAAGGTCTGTGTACCCTGACAAACTCCACTGGACGCCTCTTAAAATAATTGCTTAAATGGATCACTTAACTTCTTGGTGGGACCACTTAAGGTCTTACGCTCTGTGGTACAGAAGAATGGCTTACTACTACATAGGGTTCAAAATGCACGAGTTGAGACTAGCCACTCCTTCAAGACACACCAGTGCTAAGCTTTCAGCTGTTAAGACAAACGACATTCCAACTATCCAGACCAAAGTGTTTTCAGGGGAGTGGGGAGTAGACGACGTAGTCAGTGTTAACAACATGACTACTATTCTCCACGAAGCAGTTGTTATGGACCGCAGAGAAATTGCACAGTTTGCCTTGAGACAAGGAGCTGACCCCAACATTAGAGACAGAAACGGAATGACTCCTTTGATTAAAGCTGCTGCCTTAGGAAGGGAGTTTATGGTTGTTGAACTGCTTAAGTGCGGCGTGAACCCTGGACAGCGTGACCCTCACGGCTTCAATGCTTACCAAAAAGCTATGTTGCACGAAGAATGGAAGGTCGCTGAGTTGCTGAGTCAGGTCAGAGAAGTTAAGGGCGAAACTAAGTGGATGTGGCCTCCTGAAATATAATAAATAAAATAAAATGTTTGTTAACGAAGCGAACAAAATAGTGCTGGTGATTTCGATTGACCTTGGAAACACAAAAGACGACATCACTGTGAGAGCAAAAGACAGTCCTGAAGCACTGGCAAAAATCTTCTGCGCTAAGCATGGACTAGATGCTAGTATTCAAAGTTCCATAACCCAGCAAATCAAAGCTAACCTTGAGCAGCACAAACCTCAAAGGAAGCCAAACTTAGCACAAAACTCTTTTTTGAAGAAGACTCAAAGGAAACCAAGTCCACAATCCCCTTTAGGAAACAGACTTTACCAAAATGCTTTTAAAATCCAAGCTAAAAAAGAAAAGCTTTCAAACCAGATAAATTCTCAACGTCAAGAAAACGAACTAAAAGCCGCTACTTTTAAACCTAAAATCATAAGATCAACCAATGAATCAGTAGTTAACTCTCAGAAAGTTCTCGAAAAACAAACTAAAATCCAAAGAATCAAAACTCAGCTAGAGCAAAAAGAAATGGCAGAGTGCACTTTCAAACCTAAAATCAGAAGCCAAACTCCAGCTGAAGCCTCAACAGACAGGTTCTCCAAACTGTATCAAGATGCCCAAAACCGCAGACAAAGAAGCAAACAACTTACTGAAAGTTTCTACGAAGAAAATTACACCTTCACGCCTAGAACACTGTCTAAAAAAAGAATCAACACTGAAAAAAGCATTGAAAGACTTAAAGGGTACTACTACAATGCTACCAAGGAACTTAATACCAGAAAGCGCACTTATAACTCTACCGACAGTGGACTGTTTAAACCCAGTATTAAAAGAGGACCTAAAGTCAAAAGAGAAACTGACGTGTGGTCTGACCTTTACTCCAGAAGAACTAAAAGTTCACGAAGACCATTCCAAACTCCTCCTAAAAGCAACGTCAATCCCAAGTCACTCAGAATTCTGGAAAAACTAAAAATGGCCAAATTCCACAGGATCTTTAAAGCACTTAACCCTAAAGAAGGCAAAATCAACTATGAAACTATTGTTTCTGGTGATTTAGACTGTGACCTGCTCAAAGTGATTAATCCTTTAGTAGAAGAAATCAAAAAGTCCGAAGAAGAACTAACCTTTGAGGAGTTTTGTGCAGCTTTGGAAACCCTTATGAAAAAACTGACTCCTGAAGAAAAGAACTACTTAGTAGTTGGAAGCCAAAAGTCTTCAAAACTTAACTTAAGCCTAGGAAGCATTTCTCCAATCAACAAAAGATACTCCAAAGAAGAAGTTACCACTGAAACTGACTTTGAAGAAGTGCTTAAAACTCCAGAAAAGACCTTTAGAAACCTAGACCTAGAAATTTCTGACTTCCCTTAAATAACTTTCCGAAATAAAACTATAAAATGGCTCTGCAAGTGACTAAATTGCTATTTCACTGTCACTAATTAGAGTCTCTTGGAGTGCCCAAGAAGTCTTCGGTGACTAGATTAATAGTTTTTTAGACAGCTCAGTTTCTGAGTTCACCAAAAAACTTACATCAGCTAAATTAATGACTTCAAATAATTAAGGAACATGGCTTTTTCGTTATTCAAAGAAGGAAAATACTCTGAAGCAGTCAGCGAACTTTCTAAAAACCATACAGAAGCCACGCACAACGTTTTAATAGCCCAGTACTACCAGAGCAAAGCCAAAGACCCTGACTGGCTTCTGGAAAAGCTGCTTTCGCTGCCAGAGTCCTCTCCTAAGTGTTCTTATAATCGCGCAGTGCTGTCTTATTTCAAACAGCACTACGGAGCTGTTTTAGTATACTTGCAGCCTCTTTACAAAAGCATAGACTCCATAGAAGACTTCCTAGGCATAAAAATCTGCTTGCTCCTGGTAGAAGCTTGCTTCGCGCTACAAATGGTAGACGAAGCAGGCAAGGTGCTCGAAACCCTTGAAACCTCAGGCCTCTACTCACAGCTACTCAAAGATGCACCTGAAAAAGGCCAGTTCACTCCTTTGCTGCTGGGAGGATGCGTCGAAGAAGAAGACACCACTGAAATCTGCAGAGGAGAGTACGAGTTCTTGGTAAAGTCACAAAGGTGCAGGTACCACATTTTGCTAAACGAAGCCGAAGCTGCCCGCAAGGCCCTTAACGCAGCTGAAACTGCTTGGGAAGAGGTCAACCCTGACGACTACGACGAAGAAATATTTGGACACATGCACTCTCAAAGCGTAGTGATGAAGCACTACTTAGGAGCCGAAATAGCTTACACAGAAGGTAACTTAAACTCTACCTTAGTGCAACTCAACCAAGCCCAAATAGACATTTTGGCAGTGCTGCAAGGAAGGTCGCACCCTTCTTGTCTTCCAAGCAAACAGAGAATTTCACACCCCATTTATCACTACAACAACTTAGGGTGCATTCACATTCGTTTGGGGCGTGCCAAACTAGCCCGGTTTTACTTCAACCAAGCTATATCTTCTTTGTCGTCCACAGCTTCAGTGGACACTTCAAGGCCTCTTTACAGTGTGACTTCGCATTCTTCCAACCGGAGGTCAGAACTCCTTTACAACTCAGCTTTGTCTTTGCTGAACTCGCACAAACCTAAACAAGCCCTAGAGTGCCTCTGTGAAATTGCAGGCCTCATGCAAGGAAACGCTTTGTTTTGGTACAGAATGGCTCAGTGCCAGGTGCTGATACACTTGCAAGGACTTGAAGCTGGAAGACGCCAAATGCTCAGTGATGTAGTTGTGTCTCAAAACAAAGACCTTTTGATGCTACCTGCTAAAGCAACTTACAGTTTCAAAGAAGAAGAAGAACAAGTTCGGGAAGAAACTAGCTTAGAAAAGGCCCTTAAGTGCCTGAGGAACTGCTTAGTTGTCGTTAAAGACGAAGAACTCAAAGAGTATGCTTTGCTTCTGCAAGCTTTTGTGTGCATGGATACCCAACCACAGTGCGCTCTTTCTTCAGCACAGCAACTCTTGCATATGGACGTTTCTGACTCCCATAGGTTCATTGCAACTGTGTATGCAGCTGAAGCACTTTTGCTCCTGGGCAAACCTAGACAAGCCATAGAGTACCTTTCGCACAGTCCTAAAGAACTTAAACTTAGGTGCCACTCCACTTTGTCGCCCTCTGCTGCAGTGTTTAGTGACGAAGTTTCTTCTAAGTACGTGCAGTCGCTGAACTTAGCTTCTGCACTTTTGTACGCCAACAACTTAAGCCAGGCTGTGCAGAGTTTAAACACAGCTATGAACATGATTGGGCTCTCTTCAAGGGCTCCAGACCAACCCTCGCAGCCAGTGCCCGCTCCTGTCATAAACCTTGCAGTCTACATTGCCTTAAAACAAGGAAACCACAAACTAGCTACTTCAATTGTAACTACAAGGAATGTATATGCGGGAATGGACTTCTTTAAAAAGTAATTAAGATGGACAGGTTGTCTTTACTCAAACAACACCTTGAAAACACCCTTTTGGTAGAAGACTACCCTCAGTCAAAGCTAATCACACTCAACAGGCCTCAAAAACTGAATGCTTTGAACTCAGAAATGATGCAAGGAATCACTTTAGCCTGTCAAGAAGCCACTTCCAAAAACATCATTTTCAGGGGTTCGAACGGGCACTTGTCAGCAGGCGGCGACGTAATCTCCTTAGTTACTTACCCTTTTACTGTAACTGAGTTTTACCGTTCAATCAACTACTGCTTCAACGAACTCCAGAAACACAAAGGCAAAGTCATAAGTATTGCAGAAGGCTACACTTTAGGAGGAGGAGCTGCTTTGTGCATGGCTTCTAACTTAAGAGTGTTTACTCCTTCAACTAAGTTTGCAATGCCAGAAAACTCCATTGGCTTTGTTCCAGATGTAGGTGCAGGACACTTTTTTTCGCACCTGCCGTGTGAAGCAGTGGGACTTTACCTAATGCTGACTGGAGTGACTATAGACGGAAACGACTGTTACTGGGCAGGCATAGCTCACTACTACGTTAAAGAAGTCGAAACATTGGTTGGAGAACTTAAAACTGCAGAGGACCCCCAAGCAGTAATTGAAAAGCACCATGAGTTCCCTCCCAGAGAAGCTAGTTTCATAGTTAAGAACTGGCCAGAAATTGAAGCAGTGTTTTCAAACGTGAACTGCGTGGAAGAAGTTCTGCAAAGACTAGCTGTAGCCAACACTCCTTTCAAAGAAAAAACTTTTAGGGAGGTCTGCAAACTTTGCCCTCTTTCTTTAAAGGTTTGTTTTAGGGCTTTTAAAAGGGCCAAAACCATTACTTACAAAGAGTGTTTGGAACAAGACTACAACTTGGCTGTGCAGATGTGCTTAAGGAGAAGTCTGAACTACTCAAGAGCTGTGCACCAAAAGTTCATTAAAAAAGACAAACAAGACCCTCAGTGGCAGCCTTCTTCCATAACTGAAGTCACAGAAGAGATGCTGGACGTGCTTTTCTCTAACCCAGAAGGTCCTTTTCTTAAACTTAACAGTTAGTGTTAAAAGTCTTCAGTGCTCATGGCAACTAAAGCTTCAGCTTCTGTTCTGCATATTGGGCACTTCTTGTTAATTTGTGTCCTTAAGAAGTTTCCGCAAGTCACACAAAGACACATGTGGCAGCAAGGAATCACTACAGTGTCGCGTTTGTTTACTAAGCACACAGCGCAGTACTTGTTGTCTTCTTCAGCGTCTGTGGGCTTTCCGTAAACTTCTTTGATTTCAAAGACCTTTGAATCTATTTCAAAGCGTTGCTGAATGAGTTTGGGATAGTACAGGTTGGAAGTTTGTCTAAAGGACAGCATAGTAGTTTCAGAAACGTTTTCTGACTTTATTTGCAAAACCAAAGGGACTTTGCGGCCGTCTAAAAAACTAAGTTCTGCTGGAGTGGAGATGGAAGTGTCTATAGGTATTTTGTTTTCCGAAAAAACCTGGCCTATTCCTTCTGTTAACTCGAAGGTTTGAGGAACTGGGTACTTGGAATCTGAACAACTGAATTCATTATTGCTTTCAGTAGCAAAGTGGTAAACTTTTAAGTTGCAAGGAACCAAACAATCGTAAATAAAGACTAGTGAGTACACTTTCGAAAAAGAAGAGTGGGGTTCTAAAGATATTGACTCTGCTCGAATATGGAAGTTGCTGCTAGCTGTTGCTATAGGAGTCATTATGGGCTGGTCTTCTTCTGAGTCTATAAGTGGTTGGTTAGGTGACTGAGGGGCTTGGCTAGGGTGTTCTTGGTTCTGGACAGCAGTGTTTGTGTTACCCATTACTGAAGATTATTAATGGTTAGTTGTGAAAACGAGTATAGGGGATTCCAGGGGTTCCCAAGGCCTAGGCAAGACAGGTTCTTCCCTGATGTAGTTGGTAGCTGGGTTCACGTGGACTGGCATCTTAAGAACCAGTGGGTCTTTTTTGCAAAGTATATCATAATACATGTAGAACTCTATCAGGTACTCCGAGTAGATAAGTGGAGAAGAGTTACTTCCGGGGTTGTTATCTCCTGCGTCTGTGGAAACCCGAGTAAAAAACTCAAAGTCTTTGTCAAAAACCAAGTTGCTGTGTGGGCCTATCCAGGTAGGCCGGGCTTCGTTTTCTATGAGTTTGTCTATAGTTATGTTTTCGTTTTCTAGTTTGAAGTGAAGTTTAAACTTTATTTGGGTAGCTATTTTGTAAATAGATGCAGAACAGTTGGAGTTGTTGGGCTGGAGTTTGTACTTAAGAACACCGCCTACTTGGGTGTGGTCCTCCCCAGTTACTTGCAACTTGTAAATAGTAGAGCCTTTAGAAGTGCAGCAACACCCAGGAATGCCTTCATTCAGCTCCAAACAAGCTGAAGGTTTAGTTCGGGTATTTTTGTTCCTTACAGTGAACCCGCGAGAGTGACTCAGACTTAAGTTGGGGTTGGAAGGGACTTCAAGGGACAAACTCATTTCATAAAACACCTGGGCCTTTACAACTCTGCCTTTGGAGTCTTCTCCAATGTACGAAAAGCTCGCAGGGGCAAACTGCGGGAGTTTAAAAGTAAAAGGAAACACGTACTGGCCTTCTTGCAGTCCGCCTTCCCAATTACCAACGTTATTTTCGAGTGTAAATATACTGGACGAAGCTGAACGGTTTAGGCCTTTGGGGTCTTGGAGTTGGACTTCTTCTAGTCCTTTTGACCTAAAGATTAGCTTTGAAGGTGGGTAATTATCTGGAACATTCACAAGGATTTCTCCTGTAACTTTTTCGCCGGCAGTGTAGTAGTAACAGTCCACTACTATAAAAACTAATCCTTTTTGAGGTATTATGCTTTCTAGCTTAGTATTGTCACTTGACATTAGTATTTTATTGGAGGAACATTCTTAAGTTAATTTATTTTCCTTTTCTTGAGTTGGTTTTTCAGCATGAGTTTGTTTCCGTCTCTGTCTCTTTTGAATTTGTTGTCTGTAGGGTCTATTCCGTACTTGGGGTCGGTGTAGAGTTTTTTGAACCTTTGGTCGTCTAAGTTAGGTTTGAACTCTGTAGGTTCTGTGTTATCCACAAGTAACTCGTAACTAGCTGCTAGTTTTTTGTCTTTGTGCAACTTGATTTTTTGCTTAACTGTTTCTTTGTGTGCTTTTCGTTTTTGTTTTTTCTTGTCAGATTTTTCTTTTAGGTGTTTTTCCCAGACAGTTTCAGGTTCTTCTTGTTCGAGTTTTTCAGCAATGTCGTCAAAAGCCGAGTTAAACTTTATTTCAAGGTCAACGTTCTCAGGTTTGAGTTTGTTGAACTGGCTTACTTTTTTAGTTTGGGTTTGGTTTGGAAGTGAAAGTTCAGTTTCAGAGTCACTTGGAGTAGCAAGGTAGTTCGAAAAGTCCAATTCGTCTAAGTCGTCTGCTGCAAAGGCTGAGTGGAACAGTGACTCCTTTTCAGGGGGGTTTTCGTCCCAAGTTAGTTGTACCTTGGAGTGTTGTAGAGCTTTTGTGTAAAAGTTGTTGAATTTGTAGTTTTTAGGAATTTCAGTGCAGACTTCAGTAGGCTCGTAAGGCAGCTCTAGTTCGTCAGGTATAAACCTTAAGTCCAGTAAATTGCTAGTTCTTTCAACTTCAAGTCCGTCGCATTCCATGTACACTTTGTTTGCAGACTCTACTGTGTCGAAGACTGCAACTGCGTAGTAGTACTTTAACTGTTCCATTTCGTACTTCCTAAGTTTGTCTTCATCAACTTCTTCTCCGTTCTGGAACTCCCCAGTTGGGCCCTTTTGGGCTTCTTCTTCCATGCGTTTTTTGCCGAACTCAGAAGGGTAAATACTTACGCTTTGGATGCTGCCTGGACAGAAGCTCCTGAACAAGCAGTAAAGGTCCCCAGCCTTGATGATTTTCCAGTCGCAGTTGAGAACAGCAATGCGTTTAGTAGGTTCGGTTTCTGGAGGAGCTTCATTGGATTCCCAAAGGTCTTCTTTGTTTTCAAGGGTGTCTAGTTGTTCTTCTTCGCTGCTTTCAACTTCCCACTTGAAGTTTCCTTGTTCGTCAACGCAGCCTTCATACAAGTCTTCGAGTGGGTTTTCTTGTTCTGTTACTTGTTTTCCCCTTTCGTCTACTTTAGCTGGAAGGGGTCCTTGGAAAGCTTGTTCGGTAAACATCCTTTTAAAGCGATCATCGACTTGGATCTTTTGTTCCTGTTGAGGAAGTGTTCGGAAGCGAGGGTCAGAGTGTATTTTCTTGAACCTTGGGTCTTCAGTGGCTTTTTGTTTCTTTCCCATATTTATAGCCGTAGCATCGGCAATTAGTTAGGAGTGTGCAAAGCATGTGGAAGTATAATTCAAAATGTCTATCATAAAGCAGTACGCAAGACTGCAGAAGTCCTGTGGAAAAGTATTCAACTATCAAGTGCATTCAATACTTGTCTCTGACAACCTAGAAAAGTTGCACTTTACAGTAGAGCCTTTAGATGGGCTTTGGAAAGGCGGTAGATATCAGTTCGTAGCTACTTTGGAAGAGTACCCCTATTGTGCTCCAGTTGTTCACTGCGTTACTCCGATTAAGCACCCCAACATATCTTTTAAGAAAGGACTTTGCCTTAACTTACTCGATATGTGGAACCAGTCCCACACCCTTGAAGACCTTTTGCAAGCTGTACTTTTTTTATTTTATGAACCTAACTTTGAAGACCCACTAACTCCCGAGTTTTACTCCAACAAGCTTGAAGTCACCAAAACTCTAATTGAACAGTCTGTCAAGTTGCAAATTGAAACCCGCAGAACCGAAGAAGACACCAGAGTTGACTTCGTTACTAACTTTGTGTCAAAGGTTATGAAAGGTGTTTTGTACTCAGAAGTTGTTGAAAGTTGTAATTTGCAGTAATTAATATTAATGGAAGAAAGCATAACAGAGGGCGTTAGGTTGTGTGTAGAGAGTTGGTCGGCTTTTGAACTAGCTGAGGACATGGGCTGGGGAGAAACCTCACACAAACAGTTGCTTTTAGACGAACTCACAGACATAGTTCTGCACTGCCACATTGACGAAGAAAAACTAGAAGACTACTTGCAGGAGTTCATGGAAGTCAACTACAACGTGGTTCTTGAAGACGACTCAGCTAAAGACATTGCCAAGATCCTAGTGAACTTGTACGAAGAGTCCAAAGCTGGGAGAACTGAACAACTCGAAGCACTTAGGAGAATCAAGCAAAACAAAGCCAAACCCCAACAACCTACACAAGAAAGCATGGACATTGAGCCTGCAGTTCCTATAGTGGACGAAGACGGTTTTGAAGTAGTTCAATCGAAGAAAAAGAAAAGACATAATTAAGATTAACGCAACTGGAAAGCACCTGCTATTTCAGTCTCAGTGATGTTGTGGTTGAGTGCTTGGAGTTCCTGGAGTTCTCTAGAAGCTTCGCCTCTTTGCTGTTCAATTCCTGGTTCGAACTTTCCGCTTTCTTGGAACTTCGGGGACATAATTGAGCCTTCCCGGGGTCTGTAGAAGTAAGGCTGGATGTAAGAGTCGTCAAAGTTTTGGATGAACTTCTTTACCTTAGAGCAAGGGTGAGAAGTAACTTCCTCAGTTTCTGTGAATCTAGGCGTTATAAAAGTACACAGAAGTACTTGGAAAGCAATTGCTACTGCTGCAGTGTTGACTGTTTGGGAATCACCGAAGTTCACAGCCAAAGCAAAAGCCCCAGCTCCGTTGAAGTTTAAAATGCTCATACTTAAAGTTTCTTTGACTGAGTTAGGCTTGAGTGAAGCCACACGTAAAGATAAGTTAGCTAAAAGGTCAGCTTTAAGTCTGCTCAGCACAAGAACCAAAGGAAACACCAAAGTAAACACTGTATAAGATTCTGCTGCTGTTACAAGTTGAAATCCTACTAAAACAAAGCCAACTACCTCTGCAATTCCTGAGAAGCTTGAAAGTGAGTTGCTTAAAGAAACACGAGAAAGGTCAGACACTTTGTAATACTTAGAAATAACTACTCCAGCTAGTAAGGCTACTACTCCAGGAGCCAGTTGCAGTGATTCCCCCAAAAAGTAAGCCAAAAAGCACAATAGCAAAGGAAAGTAAATTTCTAAAGGTGCCCAGATCTTGGCTTTAGGCAAACATATGAACAAAAAACTAACCAGAATCCCCAGTGCCAGTCCAAGTATTACACTTGCAGAAGACATTCCAAAGTACAGCCCTAGTAAGTTGCCTAAGTTGTCTTTTTCGTGCGAAAAAGAACAAACAAAGGGCATAAAAATCAGCCAACTAAAGAAACTTTTTCCGTAAACTAATATTGACATGTCGGGGTTCTTAGAAACGCTTAAGTTGCCTGACTCAAGTATCCCCAACACCCCAACAATGGAAACCATCACTTCAAAGTCAAGTTCCTTAAACACTTCTAGCTTAGCTAGGCCAAACACAGTCATTGCAACAAACCCTATGTTCAAAAAGCTCCCTATGAAACTTAACTGAATGATCATACCTATGTTATCGTAAAACAACCCCCTGTAAGTGTTCAGAGCTTTTTCAGAAACTAGTGTTGGAAGAATCGCCAGGTACAAAGCTGGCTTTGAAAGGGCAAAGGCTTCTTGGTTTAAATACTTGATTAAGACTCCAAGTATAACTCCAGCTACCAGTCCTAAGTTTTTTTCTTTCAGTAAACTTAGTTTCCTGTACGAACAAATAGCAGAAACGTAAGCAACAAACAGCACAACTCCTAGAATAATTGCTACTTCAGAAGTTTTTTCCATTTTAATTCAGACATTCTAAATCTGCTTAAAAGCTTAAAAAGAACCCTTTACAGTTGACAAACTTTTTGCTTCGTGCTTTTGAGTTTTTGTTTTTTTAATACAGAAACAGTCCTTGCTTCCGCTTTGAGTCGTTTCAGGAGCTTCAGACAAACTTATGCTTGACAGAAGTGTTATTCCTAGGTTTCCCCAGTCAGAGTCTTCTTGGTCTAGCAGCATCGAAGCCCTGTCTGAAGCGTTGCTTTCGGCTACTGAGTAACCCCTTTCTCTTTCTTCAGGCTTGTAAGCAAACCTTTCTCTAGTAGTTTTATTTTTGATGACGTTCGTGATCTGCACATAAGCCACTGGAACTATCATCAAAAGAGATATTCCGCATAGGACCACTATCATGATAGCTCCTGTTAAGTTTACTGGAATCAAGTGTCTAAGTAAAGGTTCTCTTCCAATGTAAAGCAAATCCAGACAGTCCAAAATTCCCAAAGTGAAGTGGTACAAAAAGTCCACTAAACAAACTATGATGAACGAAAAAAACACTTTGAAGTTTTTTTCTCCTACGCAGTTGTGAATCCAAGGACAGTGGTGGTCGAACTTTCTAACGCACCTGTTACAGTGCTGGCAGTGCCTTGCGTGCTTAGGTCTTTTCACCTCACAGTAAGGACACACGTACTCAGGCAAGTACTTTTCATACAGGTCCAAAAAACCCATTTCGGGGTTTGGTTGTATAAATCCAGGGTCCCTTTTGCTCACGCTGATGAAAAAAAACAAAGTAAGGCAAAACAACAACAAAGAACAGATTCCGAATTCAAGAGGGTAGTCTGGGAAGAGAAACAAAAAAATCAAGGCGTATCTAAACATGAACAAAGCAATGTAAATGATAAACCTAGTGTAGGAGTTCTTTACGGGTTCCAAAGTAGACTTGCAAGGGTTCATTTTCTGCAGAAAGAAAGGCTTAACCAAAATAGGAATGAGATCATAGGCACTTCTGATCTTAGCAATGTCTAAAGGAGTAGACCCGTGGGAGTCAACAGCCTCCCGTCTAGCTCCTTTCATCAACAAGTACCTTACAATTCTGTAGTTGTTTGAGTAAGCTGCTAGGTGCAGGGGCGTGTAGCCTTCTTTGTCTCTTTCGTCTAGTTGGGGCGTCCAAGCTATCAAAAGCCCTCCTATTGTTTCTTGGCCCTCTAAAGCTGCCAGGTGGAGTGGAGTGCGTCCATTTATGTCCGGTTCACTTGCAGACAGGTGAACTTCTTTTAAGAAGTAAGTGATCAAAGGAATCAAGCCTAGAATTGCGCAAATATGCACTGGACCGTGGAGTTGTTGGTCCTTGATGTTGGGGTCAGCATTCAGTTTTATGTATTCCTTAACTAGGTTCTAATTGGCATTTACTCTACGATTGTGCTTGACTGCAAGTAAAAGAGGTGACCTTTTTTCAGTGTTTGTTTGTTTGTTAAGCATAGAACTGATGACTTGTTTGTAGTCAGTAGGGTGTCTTTTTTGGATTTCTTCCTCTAAAATTGACAAGTATTCAATCAACTTAGACTCCCTGACTATGCAGCATGAAAGATCGTGGAACACGTTGTAGCCAGCTGAGTCTTGTATTTGGTAAATTTCTACAGTAGCCTTTTGCAGAGTTGCTTGGAGTTGTTTGGTGTCTAAAGTCTGCATAGCTATGTTAAGCGATGCCTTGATGTCGTTCCCACTCTCCATTTATACGAATGCTTCAACTGTAAGGCCGATAAAATGAAGCACAAAAGAGACTCCTCCTTAGTTCCACTTTTAACCCAAGTAACGGAGTTCCTGGACTCTGAGCACTTACTAGAAACAGGACCCCCACCAGTGGAGCCTCAAGTTGAAGAAGTTAAGACTCAAACCTCAAAGAAAGTAGTTAACTTCTCTTCAATTGAAACAGACGTTGAACTGAGAAAAGAAGACAGCAGAGTTTCTTTGGACAGTGAACACTACAGAAAGCAGATAGAACGCTGGGTGACTCCTACGCCTCCTCCACAACCCAAAACTGAATTTGAGTTCATGGGAACTGCTGGCAAACAGAAGTTTTGGGAAGTGTGGTGCAAACCCAACACCTTCAAAGAAAGAGGCCAGGACGTCCGTGAAATTTACTTGCGGGAATGCAAAAAGCAAAACCTTCTGCCGCACCCTTCTCACATTGTGCAGGACTCGCACCCTGCTTCTTTTAAGCTTTCAGGAGTGGGACTGACTCCTAACTACGTGGTTGTAATAACTGCTACGGTTTCTGCAATGCCTTTTCCCCTAGAAAAAATAGACTTGTCTTCCAACTCACTTACTTCTTTTTCAGGCACAAAGATACTTGAAGCACTTAAGGGGTACTCTGCAAGTTTGAAAACTGTCAACTTTGCAAACAACAAGTTAGGTCCAGACTGGGTAGAAAAGCTTATTGACCTTTTTAAGGTTTGCAAAAGCATAAAAACTCTGAATGTTTCAGGGAACTACGTTGGTGACCAAGCTGCTTCAAACTTAGTAAACGGACTAATACTTCAAGACCAACTTAAAAACCTCCACTTAAGTAAATGTGGACTAAACCAAAGTCCAGGGGGAAGAGTACTAGCAGAGTCTCTTAAAAACTTGTTTAAGACTCACCGCAACTTGAAAGCAGTTGATCTCAGTTGGAACCACTTCCAAGGAGAAGCTGCTGGAACTGTAGTTAAGGGGCTTAAAAAGTCCCGGAGTATCGAAAGTGTCAACTTTAAAAACAACTTGCTAGGAAAAGGTAACCCCCCTGCTTGTGACCAGTTCAACAAGTTGTTTGCTGTTAACAACAAAATCAAAGCACTAAACCTTTCAAACAACTTTATTGGACACAGGTCAGCAATTATGCTGGCTTACTACTTAACTAAAAGCCAAAGTTTGGAAGAACTTAAAATCGAAGGCAACCCTATAGGAGACTCAGGAGTCCAAAAGTTACTTCAGTCTCTAGAAGAAGTTAAACTTGACTTGTTGATGGACCAAGCCATGGAGTCTTTCCAAAGCAACTTACCAGAACCCTCCTATGAGTTTGACCTTTCATCTGAACTAGAAAGAACTTACCTGTATAGGAAACTGGACTTGGCTTACTCAGGCAAACTGAAGATCGAGAATTTAACTGTTGACGGCCACGAAGTTAAAGTTCCTGAGAGTCCCAACGAAAACGGAGTCTGGGACCTGCCTGGGTCTGGCTTAGCAAAGTTGGAAGTTTGGGGTGAGGAGTCTTCTCAGAAACTAATGGACAACTTAGTTTTTGGAAGTTACTGCAATGTTTTCCAAAAAAACACAAAGAAACCTGAAATCAAACTTCAGTTAGTAAAAGCAATTTGTGACAGGTACTATATGTGGGGCTACCAAGCGCAGAAGTTCCTAAGTTACTTTAAAAAGGGGTCTGCAGAACAAGAAATAGCTGCTACTTTTATAGTGCCTAGAATAATAGGCTTAAAAAGTATTGAAGCAACTCTGAAGACGCTAACTGACACCTTTGTCAAAAACATCCTTGAGAGAACAGGGAGCGTTTTTGGGTTTAGTGAAAAGAGCCCTAACGGAAGGTACTCACTCGACCTAGGGAACAGGCTGCACAGAGAAGTGCTGGAAAGACTATTTAAACTAAACAAGTCTTGGAAACCCCTAGAAGAACTCAGTGCCTTTAGGAACGTTGTTTACGGAGGGTTCAAAATCGACAACCTTGAAACCTGGAAAGTGCCCCAACAAGGAGTTTTGGAACTTGACTTCTCAATGATTACTGCTCTTAGTAGTGAACTTAGTTCCCAAAAAGTCATTGACTCTGTGAAGTACTTTCTGAAGAACTCCACAGCTTCTGTGAAAACCAAACTGGTTGTGTTGAAGCTAATAGCTCCAGAACTAACTTTTACTACAGAGAGTCTGTGCGACTTTGTCCAAGAAGTATCACTAGACTCTACATGGGTAGAGGAAGCCCTTGTCACTTGTGCTTCGCGCTGCAAAGACTACCAACAGCTTCACTACTTCAAAAAGTTCCTCAAAAGCATTGAGCAATCTCACATTGGAGAGTCACTTACAAAGCGCTTGGGAGTGTTGAAGGTTTTTAGCCCACACGACACTGAAGGAATTTACAAGCTGGACTTAAGTGAGTTTGAAGAGCGCGAAATTGCTAAGATTCTGCTTAAGATAGGTCTGGAAGAAGGCTTGGGAGAAGGCAGTCTGCTTACTTTTGACTCGGAGCCCTCAGAAATCACCCAAGAAGTTATAGACAACCTGCCTTACCAAGGGAACTTAAACATTGTATTCTTTACTATTCAGAGACAAGAAGAACTCAGAAACAACTTTTTGGAAACTCTTAAGTCTTACTATTAAATCTTTTCCAGTTCTTCCCAGTTTTTGCGGTTTTTTTCAATACTTTCTACGAATTCACTGACTTCAGGTAAAAAGCTCTCAAGTTCTTTCCAAAGAGGGTAGATCACAAAATCTATGAACCCTACTTGATTGCGTTTGATTTGGTCGATTTCGTTCCCCACTCTAAGGTGCTCTGAAACAGGCAGGCCCCTTTGTTCTTCTTGCCAAACTTGGTTGTTGAACTCCTGAATGATTTTGAGTGACCACACTGTAGCCAAGTCAAACTTAAGAGTGGGGTTGCCTACGTCTGCAGAGTGCAGAACCATGTCCATAAAGGCTTGTCTGTGTTCAGGGTTTTCTTGGTTGAAGGAGGGCATTTTTTCTTTGAAGCTCTGCATGACCTGGGGGTGCTTGGCCATGTCTGTAGCTAGGATTGTGGGAATTATGAGTTTGCGCATTTTGGTCTTTTCTTCTGGACCTAGTGAAGTCAATACATCGCACCCGTCTAACTCCAAAAACTGAATAAGCGTAGCTGCGTGGTGGTTTTCTAGAACAGAAATGTCGTTGTACCTAACAGCAAGACTGTGTCTTGAGTTCACTAAAAAATTGTTGGTGACTGCTGGGTGGTTTAAGTCGTGCCCTAAAGCCGAGAGCAAGAGCCCCAGTCTTTCAGTTCTGTTGATGAACCTTCCATATTTGTCTGACTTCTCGCCAATAGCAAAGATCATTTGAGTAACTGAGAAAGCGTGGTAAAAGTTGTGGAAGGGGTTGTCTTGGTAGTTCTCTGAAATAGCATAAATTAGCCGTTGGAGTTTTAAAACATCTAAGTTAAACATAGGAATGAAGTCAGAAAATATCTGAAGTAGGCATGTTCTGAGTTCATCTTTGGACTTACTTAAAGAAGAAAAATCCTTGTTCCTCAAGTCATCCAACTTCACCGGATCAGGGCTGAAAGGATTTGACTCGTTGTAAATAAAGTTCTTAAGCGTAGAAAAGTACAAAGGCGACAGTATGTCGTCGTGGATGGCCGAAAGCCAACTTTTGCGTCTGTCCTGATCTATGCTTCTCAAATTGTTGAAGGTTTGACGAATTAAATCCATTTCTGCGTCACTAACCTGCCCTGGGTTTTCTGCAGCGAGCTGACGCAACTTAACGATGATTCTTTGTTCTTGTTCGCCTGGCTGGCCGGGAACCCCAGCCTTAGGCTTACGGTTGGAAACTGTGCACCCTATTTTGAAAATATAAGAATTATGGTTATTAGAGAGACTGACCTTTCAGGAACTGGTTGATCATGTAGTGGGCTTGTGGTCGCTTCCACTGAGGAACCATGTGGCCTGCTCCTTTTACAGTCACAAATGTCAGTCCGTCGTACTCGATGTTATACCCTGCTACTTGGTTGTCTACCCACCATGAGGCATAGTCTCTTTTGACTCCCAAGTTCAACTTTTCTTGAATCCACTCTCTGCTTCCGATGAAAGGAACTGAGCCGTCTGTATCGCCTGAGTACACCATAACTCTTAGTCCTGACTTAATCAAGTGAGGGTAGGTGTAGAGTGACCCGTGCTGAAAGTCGTCATGGTAGTCCAGGTCTACACAGAACTCCCAAACAGGAGCATCTGCAGGAATGTGGAATGCTTCTCTTACTGTTGAGTTTCTGAAGTATTCGTAAGCACCTTTCCAAGCACAGCATGGAGGAATCACCTCAAGTTTGGGGTTTTTCTTGAAGAGCCAACTAAAGTAGATTCGGTGGTCCTTCTTAGCAGTTTCTTCGTTGTTATGAATGCAAGGGCCGTATATGTTGTAGATGTTAATTCCAGGAACAACGGTTTCATAAATAGTAGCAATATCATCTTGGCAAGGCTTACTATTTAAGTCACTGAACCCAGCTTTGTCATCAATGCGTCCACAGTCTTCAGTGATCCTGTCGTACCAGTGGTAGTTGAAAAGAGAGTGAGTCCAGGCCCACTTGATAAAAGCTGGGTCACAGTCTATATTCCAGTCAGTCACTCCGTTTCCTACAGCTATTCCCTGGAGGTTGATTTTGTCAAAAAGAGTATAGCTATTGTAAAGCAGTATGTTGTAAGCAAGTGTAGGTACGTAGATTCCAGCGTAACTCTCTCCTGTGATGTAAAAGTCGTGGTTCTTAAACTCAGGGAAGTCTCTGAAAAACTGCAAAAGGGCCACTAAGTTGTCGTGGGCAGTGATTTGGTCGTTGGTTTTGTTGTTTGATTTGTCTCCCATTTTTGAGAAGCCCACCCCTGCAGGTGCTTCTAAGTAAATAACTGAAGCATTAGTGTTCCAGGACCATTGGTTCTTTTGCAAGGTGGTACCTTCGTCAGGGAACACGTAAGGGCCGTGCTCATAAATAAACCCGTCAAGAGAAGAACACCCTGGACCTCCGTTGAGCCACAATACCAAAGGGTCATTTGCTGGGTCGTTTTGACTCTCCACCAAAATGTAATGGAGCGATTTGCCATTGGAATTAGGAATGTCCAAGTACCCTGAGTACATAGCATAGTTTAGGGTTTCGTTGACCCAAGGCATCTTTTCAACGAAGTCCCTAGGCCTTGCACCTAGACCGCAGCCTATAAGTAGTATGACTTGCCACATTGAATTTATTCAACATATTCATGCTGGAAACTTATTATCTAGTTACTTAATATTTAATCTCAATGGCTTTTTCTGAGCGGACCTTGTCCAAAGCAAGTTTGCCGGAACTTAATATTTTATTGTTCCCAAGGTTCAATTTAGTGATTCTGGTTTTGCGCAGCACATTAGCAATTGAAATAGCTCCAGGGTCTTCAAACTGGTTTCCAACCAAAATTATTTTCTGGATTATAGTTCCAGGCAAAACTTTAGCTAGTACTGCTGCACCTTCTTTGCCCATTCTATTGTTAGACAAGTTCAGTGTAGTAACTACAGTTTCAGGCAAAACAGGGGCTAGTATTTCAACTCCTTCTAAGCCTAGTTCGTTATTGAACAGCTGAAGAGTTCTAACTCTACTCGTTGGAAGGTTTTCTGCCAAGGCCTTTGCACCTGCTTTTCCAATTAAGTTGTTTGAAAGGTCCAAAACTTGCAGTTCTGACTCAGAAAGCTTTTTCACAAGTGACCTAATGTCATTGTTTTCCAGTCTGCAGTTGGAAAGGTGGAGAGATGTGAGTTGTGACTTAGCCAAAGCACTTCCTAACTCCTTGCAAGCACCCTTAGAAACAGGGTTCCACCTAAGATTGAGAGTGTCCAGAGGACAGGTTTCAAGTGAACGTGAAATAGCCACTATGCCTTCGTATTCAATTTGGTTGTTTTGGAGGGACAGTGTAGTAACTTTAGAGTGAGGCAGTGCTTTGGCAATAGCTACTGCTCCTGAGTCCCCTATTTGGTTTTCTTTTAACTGAAGTACTGTGATTTGGGTTTCTGGAAGAACCTTTGCCAGCCAAACAGCTGCTTGGTCTCCTAGTGAGTTTCCAGAAAGCTGCAATTTGGTGAGGTTCCTGCTAGGAAGTTCGTCAACTAAAGTTTCTATATCTTCGTAACAAAGTTTATCGTGGTAAATGCCCAGTTCTGTTTGGTATTTGTTATCAAGTAGTTCTTTGATTTTAAAGTTAAGTTCCTCTGCAGAACTTATTGAGTCTGCAGACTCGCCTTCTGGTTCTAAAGTCCCTTTAAAATCAGAATCTACACTCTCAAACCCCACAAGTTCTTTGATTCTTTCGGTTTCCAAAATTTCAAAATTAAAACTTTCGGAAAAGCACTTGAACCGAGTCAAGGGGTTTGCAAGCTGAACTTGCATTCTGGAGCACTCCTTCGAAGTTGACTGGATCTTACCAATAGCTTCTTCACGCATTTTCAGAGCCTCCTGAACCAAGGCTTCGCTTTTCTGAACCACTATGAGTTTTTGGTCCCGACAAGACTTTTTTAGAGCGTCCAGACGTTCCATAATCGTTTCGAAGCCTACTTTTTCAGGCTTGTGAAAAATATGCTCCCTCATGACTTCTGCACAAGTGCAAATGTAAACAGATGGGGTTTTGCAGGTGCATTTCAATTTTACTCCTCCACACCCAGGGGCTTTACACGCTTGATCCATATTAAGCTATAAATATTTTAAATATGAAGAGATAGCACATCGCAAACAATGCATAACTCTTAATGACCCTAGCAAATAGCCAGTGACAAAATTACTTATTCTTTAGGTTCTTCTTCCTTCTTTTTCTGCCAATACTCATCCATTTCTTGGTCTAGGTGCTTAGAAGCTACTTCCCCGCCCCAGTAAAGCTCAAGTTCTTTGTCAAGCTCGTCCTTAGACTTGGTTCTGGTCTTTTTGCTTTTGCCAAACCTAGGCTTAGCTTGGGTTTTGGGGACACTGCGTGTTGGCTTTCCCCTTCCACGTCCTCTGCCTCCTCCTCTCCTTTCCCGGTTGTATCGTCCTCGGACCATTTTTTTCTAATAACCTGAATCTTTGGGGTAGTTTAGAGCCCAAAATATTACATATATTAAAAAATGCAATTTTACACCTCTCAGGTTCCAGAAAAAACAAGCCACATTAAAGTAGTTACAAGCATCCAAGTTCAACCAGAAAAAAAAAATACAGGTGAAGTTTCGGAAAAGCCTAAAGACAGCTTAAAAGACCTTGAAGAGTCCTCTGATCTGCAGTACTCCGAAGAAAGTTTCACCTTTATGCTGAGTTCCTCAAGGTGGAACGCCCAAAACACCTTGCCTGAATTCCCTAAGTTCCAAAACTACGAAGTATTTCAGTACTGCGAAAAGAATTCGAATTTCATACCGCAATCTATCGAGTGCCTAGAACTCAGTCCCTCTGAAAAGCCCAAAAACTTGCAACTCCGAAACATTGAAAACTCAGCCTCTACACAAATAGACTCATACGAGTCAATCATTTTGAAACAGGCTGAACTGAACCTTGACGAAACCTTAATTCCTTCTGAGGATGAAACTGAGTACGAAGTGCTTGATATTCCAGAGGGCAGTTTCAGTGACGGCCATGCCCAGTACGTAAGGTCTTGTGTTGCTAAAAACACCACTGCTTCTAAAAACCTGTTTACTAAACCCCTGGAAAACAAACCTTCTATACACCCTAGAGTAGTTTTGGAGTCCCGCGAAGAACCAGTTCCCTGCACTAGTTTTCGCGCCAACCTTCACCAACTAAAAAGTTGTTTGCTTGAAGGCCAAATATCTATGCTGAGCTTTTCGTCAGAGCACTGTGCACTGCTCAAAAAAGGAGTGGTGGAAGTAGTGGGCAACGCAAGTTCTGGAATGAATGCTCTTAGTTGTTTAAGAGTCCCTAAGCCTATTGCTTTGCCTAAGCAAATTTCTTATGTTGCTTGCGGGGGCTTCCACACAATGTGCATTTCTAACGATGGAGAACTGTTTGCTTTTGGAAAAAATGACAAAGGCCAACTAGGCATTCCTACTAAACACAACCCTCAGTTTTCTTACTTAGAGCCAGTAAAAGTTCCTTACTTTGAATTTACTAAAGTAAATAGTTTGGCTTGTGGAGAAGCACACACTCTAGTTTTAACTCAAACTGGAAAAGTATTTAGCTTTGGCTGGGGAGAGTACGGACAGTTAGGAATTCCTAAAAGCAAACTAGTAAAAAGTATCAGTGAAGTTCCTACAGAAGTAGAAGACCTCCAAGGAATCCAAGTAGTTAAAGTAGGAGCAGGACTTTTGTTTTCAGGGTGCTTAAGTGAAACAGGCCAAGTGTTGCTGTGGGGAAACGGCACTTGTGGGCAGTTGGGCCAAGGAGAGTGGTTTTTAGACTCAGATTACCCTGTGAAAGTAGACGAACTAAGACACGAGTTCATTAAAGACCTAGCTTGTGGCAAAGACAACGTAGTTTGCGAAAGTGAAGAAGGAGTAGTTTACGGGTGGGGAAGAGACAGTTCTGGCAGAGTCAGGTGGGAATGTGAAGTGCTCAGGAACTTTGATAATTTATACTTTTTTGCTGACATTAAACTAACTTAATTGATTTAAAAATAATGGAAAAGTCTCCAATGCACTCTAGTTCTCCAAAACTCACTTCCCACTTAATTCAGTGCAACTGCAACCAAGCCACCAAACCTTTGCTTTCACGTGCAATTTCGTCTTTATTTGAAACCCAGTCTTCAGAGTCGTGTTGGAGGGCAAAAGAGTGGCTTTCAAAGTTCCCAGAGCCTAACTCCCAAGTGTACTACGACTTAGTATCTTTGCCACTGACTACTGCTTCGCAGAGTCTTAAGCAAATACAACTTGACCTTCCCAGAACCTTTCCTGACGAGCCTTACTTTTCACAGAACAGTCCTGGAAGAGAAGCTATGAGGCGGATACTTATAGCTTACTGCAAGTACGACAACAACTTAGGCTACGCCCAAGGAATGAACTTCATAGTGGGGTCTTTGTTGTGGCACGCTAGTGAAGTAGACGCTTTTTGGTTATTTGTAGCACTAATGGAGGACTTTGAAATGCGGGACATTTACTTGCCCAATTTGCCTGGACTTTACAAACACTGCCAAATCATTCAGTTAGTGATGATGGAGTTTTTGCCTAAGCTGCACTTATTGTTTGCTGAGCACAGAATAAATTGCGAAATGTACTGCACAGAGTGGTGCTTTTCTTTGTTTGCAGGCGTAGTTCCTGTGACAGAAATGGTCAACGTACTGGACAACTTTTACAGGTTTGGCTGGGTGTTTTTTTATAGATTTGTGATTGCTTTGCTGAGTTACATGGAAGATAAACTCCTCAGAGCCCGGGACTCTACAGAGGTGTTGGGGCCTTTGAAGATCTGCAGAAAGTCCCAAAAAGAGTGGAAGCAGTTCTTAGGCCAACTTGAAGAAGGCATCAACTGGAGAAAACTCATTGAGAGGGCCAATGTGTTTCAGATTGATGAGAGTTATATTAGGTACCTTTTGTTTAACTTTGATGAAAGCAACGCAAGGTTCAAACTACGCAGGCTTACTACACACTGATAATAACTTTAGTTTGTAAATACTAGTTATCTGTTATTTTAAAGGTTTCCACCTCTGAGTTTTCCGTGTAGACAAAAGCATGATCTTCAAAACTAAACTCTTCAAAAGTACTTTCAAGTAGTTCTTTGGTGTGAGCACTTACCACTACGTGCCCAGGAATCCCTTTGCTCTCGATCTCGTTGGCAATTGAAACGTCTTCGCCGTAAATGTCATACCTCACAATACTAGTTCCAGAGATTCCTGCAGTTACTTCTCCTGTGTGGACTCCTATGCGCATGTCAAGGTCGAATCCGTATTTTTGGTTGATTTCTTTTATAACCGAAATCATTTCTTTGGCAAAGCAGACCACGTTGTAAGCTTCTTTGGAAGGATCACGGAGCTCTTCGGTATTTCCAAGTACCACATAGCAGTCACCAATAGTGTGCACTTTGTAAACAGAGTGCTTTTCGCAGGCTTCGTCAAACTGTTTAAACAGTACATTGAGCATACCAAGTACTTCGTCAGGCATTCTGCCAGAAGACCAACTTGTAAAGCCCACTATGTCTGCGTAAAGCATTGTCATTTCAGCGTACCTGTCTGTGACTACGTTTTCTTCTTTAAGGTGCTCGTAAACGTGCAAAGGAAGCATTCGTTTAAGAAGGGACTCAATAGTTTCTAGTTTTTTTTCTAAAATTGTTTTGGTTGTGCTGAACTTTCTGAAACTTTTTTCTCGGAAGTATAAAGTAACTATGATCACTACTACAAATGTAGTAGTTATTGCAATGTCTATTATGTCATTGTATTCACTCTGTAACATGTAAACTAAGGTGATTGTATAGAGAATAAGTGCTGTAGTTACTATGTGTTTTAGAAAAAGCACACTGCAGTGAGTCAGTATAAGTAAGTGGTAAAAACAAACCATCATGTCTGATTCTGAAGATTTGTCTTGGATTATGAATCCTAAGAGATAAGAACTCGGTATGAATAACGTGATGACTTGTACTGTCCAGGCAAAGCACTGGGATTTCCAGCACTTTTTCGAGAAAAGTAAAAAAATCCCTAAAACAACAAACAAAACAAAAGTTCTGATACTTTCATACAGTCTCCCAACTTGCTGTTTAACTAAGTACTCACAAAACAAAACAAAGCTAGCAAGTACTACAACTGAGAAAAAAATCAAAACATTCCTTTTGTGCATGGGCAAAGAGTTTTTAAGAACTTCTTTTCTGAATTCTTTTTCAGGGCCCTTGTCAACGCATTGTAACGAAAAGAACTTTACACTTTCAATGACTTCTGAGTTTTTTCTCATAACGTATTTTTCGTCGTCTAGTTCTTCTTGCAGTGAAAAAAGCTTTTTGTTTACAGTGATTGAACTTTGATTGGGCTTCACGCTTTTCATGCTCAAAAGTCTTGAGGAAGCTGTTGAAATAGTTAAGTACTTTTTCTTAAGGTTTTTAGTTGACCTGATTAAGTATGTGTTCATCAACCCTTTCCCTTTCACGTTTACTTGTCTGTCAGTGATCTCTAGGTCTGTGATGCTTTCTAGGTTTTCAAACGTGCTTTCAGAGATCTGTATTACATTGACTAAAGGCACTGTTGAAGCCATTCTGCTGGCAGTGTTAACAGTGTCTCCTACCAAGGCAAACTGGGGTTTGTGGTAGCCTACTAGCCCGGCTGTTACTTCTCCACTGTGTACTCCTATCTTAAGTTTCAGAGGCGTTAAGGTTTTCCACAGTGTTTCTTCTGCTTCTCTGATCATAGCTTCAGCTAGCTCAAGTGCTCTTTTGGCATGGGGAATGGACTTTAGTGCAGGGTCTAGTTCCTTTTCAAACTCAGTTATTCCAGCACAAGCCATGTAAGTGTACCCAACAGTTTCAATCTTTGAAACTCCTATAACGTTGCAAAGTCTGTCGAACTTCTGGAAAACCGAGTCAAGAAAAGCAGTAAGTTCTGTAGGAGAAAAGTAGTTAACTATCTGGTCAAATTCACAAATGTTGCAAAACACTATAGAAACTGACTCTTGTTCAAAGCAAGCAAAGTCTTGGTCTTTCACAAGGCTTTTAGCCACAAACTTAGGAAACAAGTAGTGGACAACTGAGTTGGCTTTACGAGTTTCTTGGTGGGCAAGTTTTGCTAAGGAAAACTTCTTCCTGTCGGAGTAGCTCTGTTGGTAAGCAATGTTTGCACAAGTAGCGTTAACGGCAAAGAATAGAATGTTGTAGTAAATCAAAGTAAACACAAACTCAGATTGTTGAGTGTATTTTTCTTTGAAGTGCAAGTAAGAGTTAACTAAGAAAACTAAGTAACTTAGGGTGTTCAGTAAGTTGGCCTGAATCCAGGTTACGTACAAAGCAATGTAAAACAGCACAGGATTAACTGCAAAAATCATAGGTGAAACTTCAAGTATGTCAATGCAAATAGCTGACTGTACTATAAGCAAGTATATTCCGTAACAGAATATCAAGAAAGAAGTGTGGTTCTTGAAGGTTTTTGAGTAACTCAGGTAAACAAAAAGCAGTATTTTCGACAAGTTAAAAGCAACTAAAATTCCAATGCCCATTTTAAGCCTTATGTAAGAAAAGGCCCAAACCTGAAAGAACATGAACCAAACAAAAATAACTAAAACAACAACTCTGTACTTGGCTAAACTTTCATTGAGTTTCCCTGACAAGTACTCATTTTCTAAACTTTCAGACTCAAACTTTAGGTTTTTAGTGTTGATTTGGAACTGAGTCTCTTCCTTTTTCCTGTAGTTTTTAGACTCAGACTTGTAAATGTTGTGTATGCTAGGGTGCTTTTGAAAGCTTTTTGTCGAATGCCAGAAAAAAGCTTTGAAGGACTTGATAGCTAGTGTCATAGTAAAGTTAACTAAAGCAAGGCCAAAAACACTTATAATAGCCAAGGGTGCAGAAATTAAGTTGCAAAGGACTCCTAAAAAGGAGTCTTGAGTTCCAAACACTCCCCCTGATCTCATCCAAATCAAACCACCCAGCACACACAACCCAATCAAATGCCAAATAACTAGTTTAACTTTAACTGAGTCTGCACTAAGGATTGTTTTGGAACTTGCAGTCAAAAACACTGCTAACAGAAAACTGCAGTAAAGCATTTCCAAGTACTCAGTTTGGCCTTTTGAGTTAACTGGTCCTTTAAAAGCAAGTTTAAGTCCGAATATCAAGACTGAAGCATGAACTCCAGCTTCTAAGGCCTCGAAAGCTAGTGTTTTCAAGTCTAAGTCTTTTTGCTTTGACAAACTTAGAACTTCAGAGTTCTTGTCAAAAACCCCTAAGAAAACTAATGCTCCCAAAAGGATTCCAAAAGCTACTAATGAAAAGCTTTGAGCACTAAAGAATTCACCTGAGAACTCTGTGCAAAACCCTAACACCACTGAACAAGCAAAAACCAAAAAGCTCAAGTAAAAACAAAGCAGCAGAGCTTTTTGCAAGTTCAGGTAAAAATTGCATGCTTTTTGTAGTAAAACCTCTTTGAGTTCGCAGATACTTGAAACACACAAGTCTGAGTAAGTAGATTGCAGACTCACTCCAGACTCATCAATGCAAATACTGGCATCTGTTTTAGAAACCATTGCTAGTTCGCCCTCAGACTTGTAAACCCCTAAAATAACAGGGTCAGAGTTAAAGTCCTTCACAAAGCTTGCAATTTGTCTTTTCTGGAAAGCAGAAAGGCTGCTAAAGGTTGCTGAGTTTGCATAGTATAGCAACGCAGAAAGGTAGAGTTTGGCTTTATTTGAAGAAAGAGCTAAGTTCAAAGCTTTTGAAGACACTAACAAATTGAACTTTTTGGGTTTGGGAGTGCCTTTGAATTTGGGTACTTTTTTCTTGGGCTTTTTAAACACCTTTGAAAACACAGGGTGTCTGTTTTCAATGTGGATAGTGTTGGACCTTTTCAGACTAGTGTTTTTAGGTTCACTCTTAAGCAAGTTGTTGTGGCTTTTAGAGTACTTGAGTAGAGTTTGGTCATATAGTAGGCTGTCTTCGTTTTCATCAAACAAGTAAGACTTCACAGCACTTTCCATTGAAGCTTTAAGTCTTCCAAGGGATTCAGACTCGTGTATTTCTACCACAGGAAGACTAGGGGATATGATTCCTGAAGCGATTCCAGTGCTTTGAGTAACTTCAGGTCTGTCTCCACTCAGTAGCAAAAACTTCACACCAGTTTGTTTCAACTCACTAAAGCACCAACTAACACTTTTAGGAATATCTTCTTGCAGTCCCACTCCTCCTACGTAAGTTAAGTTCTGTTCAAACTTTTCAAAAACTTTCTCTATTTTCTCTTCTGGGTTAAGAGGACTGAAGCAAGCTTCTTCGTAGGACTCCAAGAAGTCTTTTTTGTCGAACTCGTCAAGTTTCCAAAACCCATACAAAAGCAGTCTTTCTCCTTCTAGGTTTTCTTCTCTCAAAACAGTGTATATTTGCTTGTTAAAGGGATTCAGCGTGTTGAACAAAGGGAGCATCTCTTCTTTAGGGCCTCTTACAAACAAGTAAGTGGATCTGCCATTAAGTTCCTCCACAACTATTTTGCTTTTAACTAAGTCTGAATGGAGGTTTTGATAAGCAAGCACTTTAAACTCGTAAGTTTCGAACTCAAACTTCAGTTGTATAAGGTTGTCAATGTGCTTAACACTTCCGCCTAAAGACACCAAAAAGTACTCAAGAAGGTTGTCCTCTTCAAAGTACTTCTTTCTGCACCTGTGGGAAATAGAGTGGTTGCACATTGCTAGACACTTTAAAAAGATCAAACAGTTCTCGTGGTTTCTAACTTCGCTTTCAAAGTTTCCCTGGTTGTCAATAGAAACTTGATGGTAAGGACTGTTGGGGCTTTCTTGAGCAGGAAGCACCATTCTTTTAGTAGGCGAAGAAGGCTCGCAGTTAAGTTGCTCCTCAAGTAGTTTCTTTTTCTGAGGATTATCATTCCAAAAGCAGTTTGCTCCAATCAAGCACAAACCCACAAAAAGTTCATTGGTTGCAACGATGCTAGACTTTTCAGTAAGAACATAGTCAATCTTGCCAAGGCTTTCGTTGAACTTTTTGAAGTTGAATTTTCGCTGGCAGCAGTATCCTTGGACGAGTCCCACTGCATCTAAAACAAGGAGTAAGCACAAAGGCACTATTCCACTCATGTAAACAGCATTGTACACCATTGTTTCATAAAAGGGTTCTGAGTGAACTTCATAGTAAAGACACTCTATAAGTATCAAAGTAGCAAGCAGCAAACCAACTGCAATCCAGGTAAGTGTGTTTACCCTTTTTTCTAAGCAAGTCACTCTCCTGGGGTTCCTGAAACTGTTTTTAAACACATAGGAGTCTTTTCCTGTGTACAGGGCTATTCCCACTACCCAGTCTGAGTAAACCACTGAGCCTCTGAGTATTAAGTTTTCCAAACTTACTTCACTTGCTTGTGGGAAACCGTCTATCCTAAGCTTCCCAAAAAACTGTTCGATCTCTGAGTTGTAGTCTTTTACTTTTAAGTCGAAGTAAAGACTTTTGAGGCTGTAAGTGATCTGGTCCAAGTCTTGGTGCAGGTTTTCCTGGAAGTCCTTAACAGGAGTTTTAACTTTCAAGTCGATGTCGCCAAAAACTTGAGAAGTATCTACCAGGCACTTTATCTCACTAGGAAAGTAGCTCATGATCATAAGGTCAACTGGAGCCAGTTCTTGGTTCCTTAAAACCAAAATATCTCCTACTAAAATGTCTCCGCAAAGCTTTTCTTTAAAGTCTTCACCATTCCACACTAAAAAGGTTTCAGAGTCTACTTTGGACTCCTTGCTTAGCCTGAAAGAGAGTTTGTAGAAGTCAACTACCAAGTTAAGCAGTATTATCAGTCCTAAGGGAAGAAAAGTCAGAAAAATTCCTGAAAATTCAAGGTTTTCTGAGGCCAGTAAGGCTACCGATACTACTAAGTACCAAAAATTAGCAATTCTCTTCACTTGGTGCTTTATAGAGCAGTAATAAAACAGCAAGTAACCTGATGACTTAATGCTGTTTTTGGGGAAAGTAGAATCCTTCTTAGGAGGCTCTCCTTTGAAAGTTACTTCGCGCCAAGCTTTTTCTTTGAGTTCGGACTCCCACTGGTTTTTCATTATAATAACTTACTCATTAGACTTAAACTCAAGGGCAGCAGCGTTGATGCAATACCTCAGTCCCGTGGGGTTGGGCCCGTCACTGAAAACATGTCCTAGGTGAGAGCCACACTTAGGACACTTAACTTCGGTTCTCTTCATCATGAGTTCATAGTCGTCGGCTTCCTTAACTTGCATCAAAGGCTGGGTAAAAGAAGGCCAGCCAGTTCCAGAGTCAAACTTGTCCTTGGAAGAAAACAAGTCTGATTCGCAAACTACGCAGGCATAAGTTCCTGGCTTTTTGGAGTCATAAAAAGCTGAGGAAAAAGGAGGTTCAGTTCCTTTTTCTTGGGTAACATACCACTGGAGGGGAGTGAGTCTTTTCCTCAAAGCTTCTTTGTCCCTAAAAAACCTTTTAAGTCCAAACACTCTCATTATTATTACTAAATATTTTCTTGCACAAAGTTGAATTCTTTAGTGAAAGTGGTGTACACCCGTTTGGTTTTGCGAGGTTTAACAACAGGAGGAGGGATTGGCGAAGGAGGTGGGGATTCTTCGCTTTCACAGTCTTCTATTTTAGGAAGTAAGACTTCTTCTATTTCGACAATGGGTTTTTCGCAAGGTTCCAATTCAACAGTTTGGAGTAGGATGCTTTCTGGGTTTTGTTCTTGTATAGGTTTTTTCTTGAACTTAGTAGTTATTTTGAATGGCTTCTTCAGAGTAGTAAATATAGGTTTCCTAGCTGGTTTTTCTCTGTCTAAGTTAGGTTCGGATTTAATATTTCTGCTTAATTGGGTTTTTTGGGTAAAAATAGGTTCAAGTTTAATTTTGCTTCTGAAAGTTTTTTCAATATTAGCTCTTTTAGTTTGTAAGTCTTTATCGTAGTCAGGAATCTCATGCTTGCGCAGGTACCTTAAACTGTCAGGTTTTTTGGACTTAGTGTGGACTTGCCTCACGTTAACTTTAGGCAACACGAAGCAAGGGTCTGCTAAGTCTCCAAACTGCAGTTTTTGCATGTGCATATTTATTATAGAGTTAGATAAAATGCAAAACAGAGGAGCCAAAAGAAGACTGCTGTTTGCACCTCCTAGCTACCTGGCAGGGGCTGAAAGGGAAGCTCAGGTTTCTGATTTCGAAAGCATCACTAAAAAAGCTATGGGTGAAGGTGCCTTTGGCGAAGTCTACAAAGTCCGTCACAAGCAAACCAAGGACATGTACGCTATCAAAGTAGTCAGCAAGTCCAAAGTGATCAAGTCTAATTTGCTTCCGCAACTCCGCAGAGAAATCCGCATAATGTACTCCTTGAAACACCCTCACGTGATCAACTTGTACAACCACTTTGAAGACGACTCAAACTTTTACTTGGTGTTGGAACTTGCCCAAGGAGGCACTTTGTGGCACAAGCTCAACAGGTTCAAAACTTTCGACGAGCCCACAACTGCGCAGTACTTACGAGAAGTCATTCTGGCAATTGAGTACTTGCACTCTAGAGACCCTCCTATAATCCACAGGGACATTAAGCCCGAAAACCTTTTGCTGGACAAAGAAGGCAGAGAGGGCAGAATCAAAGTAGCTGACTTCGGGTGGTCTAACTTCTTTAACCCAGACAGAACTCGGAACACTTACTGCGGAACCCTTGACTACTTAGCCCCTGAAATGATTAACCAAGACGGGCATTCTACCAGTTTAGACATTTGGAACTTAGGAGTGTTGCTTTTTGAACTACTTACGGGAACAGCACCCTTCCAAGCACCAACCCAAGCTGCTATGTTTGAAAAGATTCTAAAGGTCAAAATCAGCTTTCCAAAAAGCTTCCCTCCGCTTGCCAAAGACTTGGTTTTGAAACTTCTCAGAGCCAACCCTGAAGAAAGAATGCCTCTAAAAGAAATCCTTCAGCACCCCTGGATGCAGTATAACGCCCCCATCAGAGAAACAATCACCCAAGAGCTAAAAAAAGAACCCCTTCCTTGCACTTTGGAGGCTACTGAAACTGAAGTCAACACTGAAGACCCCATTAAGCCTTTTGAAGAGTCTGAGTACAAAGTTCTGACTAAAGAAACTCCCCAGTTCGAACCAGAACCTACCCAAAAGGAGCCCCCTCCTGCGAGTAACAACTACACTGAACAACTGTCTATTCTTGAGTCAGAGTTAAAACACACCAAAGAAGAAAACAAAAAGTACAAAGACACCCTTCAAGAAAAAGAAAGTGAGTACCAAACAATGCAAAGCAAAATCAAGGAACTCCAAAACACCCTGAAAAAACTCGAAAGCGACTGCCAAAACAAAAAGCAAGTTGAAAAGTCTCTAAAAGAACAACTCAACCAAAAAACCAACAAAATAGCTGAATTAAAAGCTCTCCAAGAAGACGAAAACAAACTTTACCAGGAGTACGAACGAGTAAGGTCCAAGTGTTTAGAAAAAGAAACCGAACTGACTCTACTGAAAACTGAAATTGAAAACATGGAAAAACTCTCTGAAGAAAAAAACCAACAAACCCAAGACCTCGACAAAGAAGTCCAAAAAGTCAAAGACGAAATAGACTCTACTAAGCAAAAGTACTCCAAAACTAAGTCTGAAATGCAAGAACAGTACTTACAGCTCAGTACTGACGTAGAACTCCTCCAAAACGAACTCCACAGCAAAGAAAGGGACAGCTCTGTTATTTCTTTAGAGTCCTTACTCACTTACACCCAAGAAAACCTTGAAATCCTCCAAAAAAGAAGCCGCATTGAAAACGAACTACTTAAACAGTACCAAGAAGCCAGTGAACGCCTTGCACAACTCGACAATAAGTACACAGAAATGAAACTCCATTACGACAAAGACTTAGCCGAGATCAAAAAGAAGTCTGAAAAAGAAATGCTTGACTTAGAACAAAACGCTATGAAAGGAACAAGTGACTCCGACCCCGAAGCTGACTTGGAACTTCTGAAACAAAGACTTAAAGAAAGCCTTGGAAACCAACATAAAAACAAAGCTATGTATGATGAGTTCCAACAACTGCAGGCCCGAACTGAGGTATGCGAAAGGTCCTTGCAGTTTTCCAAAAAGCACTTAGAAGACCTTGAGTTCTTAAAGCAAAATGACGAAAAAGTATACCGCAAAAAACTTAAAACTCTAGAAGGGTACAAACAAGAACTTCAAGAGTATAAACGTAAACTTGGAGAAATTTAATTATGTTAAAGACGCTTGTTTGTATATGAGTTCTGGCAAGTTTTGTGTAACTACTTTTCCGTAAACTCCTATTACAGGCAAGGCATTTGAAATCCACTTGTCATAGTCACTTGCTAAGACTTTCGGGTCTTCTAAGTATATGCTCGAAGCAAAAGTCGACCGCGAAACTTTGCCTCCGAACTTCCTTATTTGGTTAGCGTTTTCGAAAGCAATTTCTGAAGAGGACTCCGGAGCAGCTAGTTGGGTGAAAACTTGGTTTTTGGCTCTGTAGAGTTCTTCAGTCAAGACAGCGCTAGTGGTGCTAAGCATAGCTTTCAAAACACTGCTTGCTAAAAACACACTTGCTAAAGGCTCAGTTACTAAGTGGTGGAACAACAACCCAGCTTCTTTGTAACTAATGTATTCACAGCTGTGGTGCACTAAGCCCCCTGTTTGTGTGAATAACCCATGCAGAGTGTTGAACTGCTCAGAGTGGTTTATGTAAGGCATGTAAAAGGGGCTGTTCATCAGGTTTTCAAGAATCCTAAAGGAAACGCACTCTGACTGCGTGCAAGCAGGAGCTGGAAAAGCTATTCCAAGGTGAGTGTACTCTGAAGAAGAACTTTTCACAAAGTTACTGG
Source organism: Fabrea salina (assembly GCA_022984795.1). Classification (NCBI taxonomy): domain Eukaryota; phylum Ciliophora; class Heterotrichea; order Heterotrichida; family Fabreidae; genus Fabrea; species Fabrea salina. Next base: position 186,584 of record JALIHJ010000016.1, on the reverse strand, counting down.
AAGTGTAGTTGGGTGACTTTAGTAAAAGTGGCTTTCCTTTAGGCAGTTCCTCCAGGATTCTGGACTTCTTGAGCACTTGGGAAGCTTCAATGCCTCCAGCTGCTGAAACTGTAACTCTGTTTCCTGTGTAGTGGGTTCTTAAGAACTTATAAATATCTTCTTTTTTAGCGCTTTTGACGCTGGACTTTTCTCCTTTAGTAAAGTTTCCAAGTGCATGGCCTTTAAAAGCAGCTTTGTGGATGTGGTCTAGTAGTTGGTACTCATCGAGTTCAGGAAAGCACTTGGTCTTTAACTTCAGTTAAACTTTCTTCTATTCTGAAGTCAACTAAAGACTTGCTAAGCTCTTCTAAGCCATCGGAGCCCTTTACTGCAACCCAAGTGTAGTCCTTTTTAAAACTTAAATCAACAAAACCTAGTTTCTTCTTCAGGTTCCTTTCTAAAAGCTTAGAAGTCAAGTAAGCCACTCCAGGCATCTGAAAGTCCATTCTGCTTCCAGCGTCAATCATTAAGCCCACACACTGCACTGAGCTGTTCCAGTCCTCAGTGACTACTTTGACTCCGTTACTTAGTTCCTTAAGTCTGTGTGCTCTGTCGTAACACAAGCCTTTAGGAAAAGGCAAGTTAGAAAAGTACCTCTGCATATTATTATTAGGCTTTCTTACAACAAGACATGTCTTTCTTCTTGACATGCCCGACTTTCTGGCCTTCAGGCTTTTTGTCTACTTTGCGTTGTATAAGTTCGCGCGCCAAACTTTCAAAAGCCTCTACAACGTGGTCGCTGCGCAAAGCACTAGTTTCTAAGTAGTTCATTGCTTTGCTTTGGGCAAATTCTTTAGCAGAGTCGTCGCTGACTTCAGGTTCTTCGATGTCGCACTTGTTGCCTAAAAGCATCTTTGAGGAGTTGGAGGAGTACTTGTTAACTTCTTCAAGCCAACTAGAAACATGTTCAAAAGAGTCTTGGTTGCCTTTGTCAAAAACCAACATAACTCCGTCTGCTCCTCTGTAGTAAGCTGAAGTTATTGTTCGGAACCTTTCTTGTCCTGCTGTGTCCCAAATCTGCAGCTTGACAACCTTCCCGTCCACTGATAAAGTTTTGAACCTAAAGTCAACCCCTATTGTGCTTATGTAACTTTCAGAAAAGGTGTCGTCTGCAAACCTTAGTAAAAGACAAGACTTCCCCACACCTGAGTCACCCACAAGGACTAACTTGAAAAGGTGGTCACTACTTATACTTTACTAGTCTTTCCTGTTTGACATTTCTTATTATTACTTTACTCTTCGCAAGCAGGAACCGTGAACAGGGCACTTACAATAGGCAAACTAGAGTGCTTATTGAACAAACACACTCTGAAGTTGTCAGACACCCCACTTAAACTCTTTATGTGTATTTCTTTTTTGTACTTAAGCTCGGGAACCAAGCAAGGAAAAGCCAAACTTTCAGTGAGCACTTTGTACAACTGGGTTTCGTAACAAAGCCCTACTCTTACGTCAGTTAGGGTTTCTTTAGCTAAGTTCTGCACTTCAAGCACTATGGTGAACAGTGGTCCCAGTCCTTGCACGTAGGCATCCAGTCTAAGTTCTCCTTGAGAGGAGTTCTGTGCCTCTGACTGTTTTGCTTTGAAGTACTCCAAAGCAGTTCTGTACCTAATGCTAGTCAGGTCTTTCACGAACCCTTTGTACATTTGGGTAGAGTGCTGCCTTTCTCTTTCAGCCTGTTCTAAGTAAAGTTTTGACTTGGTAGGCACGTTCAAGGGCACTTCTTGTTCAGGGGGAGGTCCTATGAACTCAGACTTTCCTTCTAAGTTGGCAGCTTTTTCCAGGTACCTAACAACTATGCCTCCGTTTTTAAGGTTTGCCACTAGTGCTCCTTCTTCTTTTCCTAAGATTCCAAAACTAAGCCCTACTATAGTTTCTTCTAAGTTAATTCTGCTAAGAAGCACTTTGTCTTTGTAGAGTCTTACTTCTCCGTTCAAGAGTCCTACTAAAAGACCTTTAAAAACCCTAGTTTTCCACATTTTGAGTAAACACATGCTAGCTACGTAGTCAGGCATGTACAAAGTGTAGAGTTTCCTACCTCGGCTGTGGTAACAGTGCACCTTTTTGTCGTTACTGCCTACAAAAATAGACCTGTCAACCAGCACAAGTCCAGTAGGGGGCGTTTCTAACTCTATGCTGCCAGGCATAAGGCTTCCGTTTTTGACAGCGAATATTCTGGCTTCTCTGGTAGCCAGCAAAACTTTGTACTCCACACAGTACTGACCTGTGCAAACGACAAAGGCAGGAACCCCTGGAACCTTTATGGTAACTCCTATTTGGGACCCAGAAGCTTCTAGTATATGGACTTTTTTGTGCTCAGTGCCTATTACAAGCTGAGAAATAGCTGTTTCATGTTCTAGTTCCCGCTTGATAGAACTCAAACAAGTAATGCAAGTAAACTCTACCAAAGGCTGCAACTTGACTGACTCAATGAAGTCTACTTTGTCTTGGTCTTTGTCGTAACTCAGCAGTTCAAGTGTCCGCTGACTAAGGACTTCGTAAGTTTCCCTTAAGTTCAAAAGTAAGTTCCAAGCTTCTAAAGGGTCCATTTCGTTGTTTTTGAGGCTCTCCCAAATGTCCAGTTCTACTTGTGGCAAGTCCTCTTTTTGGAGAGTGAACTTAAAGTAAGGTCTTGAATTTTTGTAGATGAAAATAGAGTTCCCAGAAGCCACAGCTAAGTTAGGAATGTCGTTCATGCTTGAAGTAAACACAGCAACTGCTGAAGGCACATTCAGCAAAACACTTTCCCAAGAAATAGCACTGCCTTTGTAAACTCTAAGTTTCTTTTTGAAGTCTGCAATTACTAGGTTGTAGTCTCCTTCGCCTTTGAGGTCTGCCAGCACCATAAGGGCCGAACTGCTTTTTAGGCCTGCCAAAGAGTCCTGCCATCCTTGCTTCCAAATTTCCATTATTTGAGAGACTTAAATTAAACACTTTCGTCAAGAACTACCCAGCCTGTTCTGTGTTTCCTGCCAAAAACTTCTACTCGTTTCTCTGCTTGGAAATTCCTAACTAGAAACTCGTACATTTGGCTTTCGTCTCCAAACTTATCAGGAACTTCTAGTAGTTCTTTACTTTTAGAACCTACAACTAAAGTTTCTTTGTTCCTGACTTCAATTTCCAGACCTACTGATTCTTTTCTGATCCAGTTGAACTTCATCACGGTGTACCCCCAGTTTTCAAGGCACTTCTCAATGGCTTCTGGCTGCCTGTAAGCGCACCTAGCTACAAGGAACCCTGAGCTTTGCCACTCCTGCGCAGGCAGTGTGTCAAGGTCTTCTTCACTCTGGATCTCGCAAGGCAGTTCTTTCCTCGAAAGGTCAAGCACGACTAAGCCAGGGTCTAAGCTTTGGAAAGAGTAGTGCCAGGGATTTTCCTTAAGGTACTCGCCTCCACTTAGCTCTAAAGGTTGTGGCAAGGGAACTTTTAGTTCTTCCTGAGGAAGTTCTTTGCTCCAAGGAGCTAGTTTAAGGTTGGGAATTTCTTTTGGGTACTTCCTAGGTTTGTCTCTGGAAGCTTCTTTGTGTATGCTTGCAATGCTTTCGCGTGAAATGGAAACTAAACTGAAGCACTGTTTAGAAGCCACCTGGAGTGGCTGGAGCTTCAAAGCTTGCTTTTGGGAGAGTTCTTGCAAAACTTGGTTTAGGTCAAAGTCAATCATTTTTCCAAGGGAGTGTTTGTACTGAGTCCTTAAGTTCTTTAGAAGCGAAAGACTGAACAAGGGCAAAGAAACCTTTTCGTTTGCCAAGTACTGAAGAACCACAGCTCTGAACTCGGTCTGGGTCCTAGGGGGGTACTTATACTCTTCTCTTTCTCTGGACCTACTTCTTTTCCTTTTGGGACTTGGCATATTTATTAGTTTTCTTTAACGGGTGCAGGTTTTCCTTTTACTGAAACAGGCAGTAACCACAACACAGGGCTGCTGCCAAACACTTCTTTAAGGTTTGCCATAAGTGGTCTCTACTTAAGTGTTACTTTTTCAAAGGTCCTTTGTTGTAGCTGGTCAATAGTTGAAGTGTTGTTGACAACTAGTGACAGTTGGTCGTAAAGCATCGAACTACTTGCAAGCAAAAACAGTGCTGAAAAAACTAGTATTAAAACTGAAAAAAGCAAAACAAAGCAGTTACTCGGCTCTGGAAAGTTATTGATGAGCTCACTTAAAATTATCCCTAAAGACCCCAAGCAACCCAGCACTACGTAAAACAAAAACAGTATAAAGTGCTTTTGAGTGTAGAACCCTACACAGTTATTGATCCATTCGCAGTGGTGGTCCATGTTCAAAATGCACACTTTGCAACTGAAGCAGTGATGGGTACGTAGTTTTTTAGGAGCATTGCATATAACGCAGGTTTCTTCTTCGAACAACAAAGTTCCACTAGACTCAAGTCTTCCTGGGTCTCCAAACACACACTTTAAATGAAACACAAGCAAAAGAACCACTACAACAGTAAAAGCCCATACTTGCTTGTTGGTTGCCAGTGCTAGGGTGCCTCCCCAGATTCCCAAACTGAGCACCCAAACTAACAAGCACGTTGCAACACCACACCTGTCTTTGACGTAACACATTTATCCATTTAGCACAGAAAGCTTAGACTTAAAAGGTACTCATTGATTGTCCAACAGATCGTTTTCATAGTCGCTAGGTGCTTCCCTCGTAAAATGAATCACAAGCTGGGCACAGGCACAAAAAGGAACGAAGATGTACAAGTTCACCACTATTGCTGTCGCAAGCAAATGAGCTTCTTGGCTGGAATCATCACCCCCGATACAAATAGTCCCTAACACAGTTAAACACGCAAACCAGACCAAAAGCAAGTTCAACCCTACTAACCGGACCTTTCGCAGACCTTTTGCAACAAAGTAGATGCACTCGAACCCAAGGAAGACCAAAGAAGAAACAACAAAACAAACTAACCAGAGGCGCAAGTTATTACAAAGGGGTTCTTGTATTAGGATTGCTGAGGCTGCCAGTGTCTGAGTAAAAATTACAAACAGCAGAAGCTCTGCACTTAAAGCAGCGTGGAAGACTGGCGATACTAGCTCGAGGGTAGAGTGGATGTGCTCCAGGGACTTTTTAAGGCATTCTATTCCTGATTCTTTTCTTGGTTGCTGAAAGACTTCTTCTGCCATTAATAATTTATAATTAATGCTAGCTCTCGTTTTAATACAAGTTGGTTTAGCTAAGAACTGCTCAACTTTTAAGTGCAGGTCCTCTGATATGCTTTTTGTAGAAAACACTTGTGTGTTTTACGAACCCACACAAAAAATACACTGGGTTTCTGGCTGCCAGCCCTACCAAGAGTGCTTGTTTTTAGGAACCAAAACTAATTCTTCGTGCGAGTTAGTTCACCTTAACAAAGACCTTTCTTGGCCAGGCGAACCCTGTTACAAAGACTCAGACTGCTTGCACTTAAACTGCAAAGATCACAAGTGCCAAGGAAAGCAGAAAGGGAACTCCTGTTACTCAGACAGTGAATGCAACCCTGGACTGTACTGCCAAGAAAGTTTTGGACTCTGTCAAAAGCAAATTCCTACTGGAGAAAAAGGATGCTCACGCAACGAAGCCTGTGTAAACTCAGCTTATTGCAACTTTACAGGCAGCCCTAGCAACTCTTTTTGTGTTCAAGCAATGAGTGTGTCTCCTGGCCAAAGAGTAGCCCAGTGCAATGCTAACTTTAGTGAAATGTGCCAAAACTTACTGTGCAAAGAAGACACTGAAGGCGGAGTGTGTGCTGGAAAAGTTTGGTCCAGCAAAAGTTTACCCGTCGTTTGCAATAGAGACGAGGATTGTGTTTCTGTCGCTGATGCTTTTTTGAACTTTAAATTTCAGGGAACTTGTGAGTGTGGCTACAATGCAGAATCCTTGGCTTACTGCGAGTTGTTTCCAGGTGACGAGCCTTACATTAAGTTCCTGGACTCGTACAAGAAGTGGTTCACTAGTCACCAAATAAAGCTTTGCAACTCAGCAAGGGCACGTGGAATCACTAAGTGCATGGAGAGTTACTACAGCAGTTACTTGGAACTAGCTTATAGTTACTACAGTGCTTACTTGTACCCCCAACTGCAAAATAACGACATGTGTATGAGAAAAGTAGTTACTCCTGGCTACTACAAAGTTTGGAAAGAACTCCAGAAGCCCCAAGACCAAGACTTCTCCACTTCACTGTACCTGTCACTTTTAATTCTAGCAAGTATATAAAATGGCTTTTAGGGACTCCTTGCCCAGTAAACAGAAATCACTTGCTCCTTTTCATAGAAGAACTAACTCGCAAAACCTAGACTCAGATAAAGCTCTTTCTTCATTTTTGACACACAGAAGAACCCACTCTAACATGCCAAAGGACCTTAGGTCTTCACCCGCTCCCAAAATTACTCCACAACTCACAGCTCCTTTAGAAGAAGAACCCCTTACTCCGGACTCACTCAATTCTCCAGTAGCTGCTCCCGAACCTTCCAAAAAAAAAAGCTTCGTTGGGTTGTTGGAAGCTGCAATAACTTATTTCAACTACGAAAGCAAAACAACAATTCCTATAAGAGACGATACAGAAGACCTTATGAAGGAAATCAACACCTTACAAAAGAAACAACAAGAACTTTTGCACGAAAAAGAAGAACTCTACAGTAACTACAGGGATGTTAGGAACGCACTTGACGAGTACAAGCGCCAAGAAGAGAACTATTTAAAGCATATTGAGTCTTTGCAAAGGTATGCTAACGAACTTGAAGACTCTTTGAAAAAGACAAAAGAAGACTTGGAACTCCAAAAAAGAAAGAACATACCCAGAGAACCCAATAGCAGAATACTAAGGAGAGTAGCTTCTTTTGGGAAGAACTCTGGCTCAAGCATTGACACTGCCAAAAACGAGGATAAACCCTCGCCCAGACCTATTAACTACAAGCCCATCACTCAAAGGGGCTTTAGAAACCAACAAAAGAAAAGCAGCCACTACACTTAGTAATTGCAACATTAAGATAAACTTAACTGGATAACTTTAACATTGAACAAAGTTTGCCCTACTTTAAAATTCATTCCGTCATGAATTTCAATGAAGTCTTCAGCAAACACCCAAGTTCCGTTGGTGGAGTTTTTAGTGCCGTCTCCGTCCACCATAAACCAAGAACTAGGTTCTTTAAAAGTAACAGTGCACTGGACTCTCGACAAGTTATTGTCGTCAAACTTTATTTTGCACTCGTTCATTCTCCCAATACTTACAGACCCGTCTTCTGGAGAGAATTCAAAAATCTCTTCGGCTTTAGGTCCTTCTAGGAACTTAAGCACAATGCTGCGTTGGCAAATCTGGGTAACTAGGTGTGAGTCCCCAAATGAAACTACGTAGCCGTGCTTGAGTTCCACAGGTTCTGTAATCATTATAAAGGTGCCTGTGCCTTCGCCTAGGTCCCTTAGAAAGTACTTTTTTTTGAACTGGTCGTACTTAATGCACATGTGCATTTTCCCTACACCTTCACTTTCCGGGAGCATAATGTCTACTGATTGGTTTTGTTCGTTTCCAAAGTAAGTATAACCGTCTTTGCAGTACCTGCCAGAACCCTCAAGGCCTCCAGGGTTGATCACAAATACTTTATTAAGCGCTATGTGGTTGGACTCTTTGACTGTTAAGCGCAACTTTGCTCCACTAGATATCTCTGAAGCTGAAATTGGATTTTCTTGGTCTGTTTGTGGATTCAAGGCTGAAAAAGAATTAGGCCGTGGGTTGTTCCTTGCTGAGTTCGGCGCAGGGACTTGGTTGTGTTCCTGAAAGTTTTCGTCCGCAAAGTTGCAGCAGCACTAAATGTACTTTACCTTGAAAAGACCCTTAAACTTAATCAAGCTCATTTTTTATTGTTACTATTCCTCAGTCAATAATAATGAATTCTAGTAACAGGTTTTTGAGTCCTGATTCCTCACTTAAAAAAACACCTCTTTCAAGTCTGCGCAAAAGAACCTTTCCTCTGAACTTAAATTCAAGCAACAGAAGTGACTTCTTGAATCTATCTATGATTTCGCCTATTCCCAAACACCATAAAACCGTTTCTCCTTACAAACCAAGCCTTCCCAAGAGTTCTACTCTTAAAAGTCCCAAAAAGCAAAGGTCACTTCCCCCTAGCAAAAGTCCAGAGCTTCCCAAACTGACTTCTAAAGTAACCTACAGCTCTTTTAAACCTGTTAATTCTCCCAAAGTCAGAAAAGAACAAGTCATTGAGTTCCTTAAAAGACAGGGTTCCCCTGTGTACGACTACACCAAAAGACGCAAAAAGATTCCTCAGCCTAAAACTCCTCCCGAAACCCTTGCAGCTAAACTAGGCAAAATCAAAGAAATACTTTCAGACCCCATTTGGTTCGCAGACGTTAAAGATATTAGTCTTTATGATAGAGGAAATAAAAGCTAAAGACAACGAAGCCTGTGATTGTAGCAAAGACTGAAGAATAATAAGGTAAAGCACACCCTAAAAACCTTTCGTTTTCGTCATGTCTAGGAGGCCTCACAGCAACCTCAGTGGCTGTGTTAATCCAAGTATACCCGGGCTGGTTGTAGCGCACGTTGAACTGGTATGCTCCTTGCATGTCAGGAACCTTGAACTCCAAACTGTAGGTTTTTCCTTGGTTCTTCAAGTAGTTCCTAAGTTTAGGGTCGAGCATCACAAACTCCATGTAAACAATGTCTGACTCAAAAGGCACCCACTTTCCTTCCTTTAGTTCTTCAATGTCTATTGAGAAGTAAACTTGGTCTCTATGAGTGTACAAGTCAGCCTTTTCTCCTTTTGGCAGTGGCTCAGACACCTTGTAGTGAGTTATGTCTGAGTACCTAAGTACAGCTTTTCTCTGCAAAGCCCACTTAGTCACTTCAAAGCAAAACTCCCTGTTCAGACTTCCTTGTTTAAAGTTCTGGTTGCTGCAAACGTCGAAAGAACCAGAAATGACTACCCTAGCGTTGTTTTTGGTTTGAGTAGCTCCTACAAGTACGATTTCAGAGCCTGTTTCAGGAAGTTTGAGGTTTTTAAACTCGTTTTTAGCAAGGCTTGTGCTGGAACCCACTAGCAAAGGAAAAGAGTACTTAGGGTTTTTTCTTAAGTAAAGACCTGTGCCAGTCAAGTGGACTTGGCCCTTTTTGGCAAACACAGCAGAGGGAGCAGTGATGTTGCTGGTCTTTACTAACTTCTCAGTTTCCGAACCGTATACTCTAGTTCCTAACTCGTAAAAGTCATAGCCAAAGCTGTTTGCCAGCTTCCTTCCCAAGTTTCCTTCGTCAGTGTGTCCCAAAACAATAAGGTTCCCCTTCCCCTCGTCTACAAACTTCACAAAACTAGAGTAAGTGATTCCGTTTGCAAGTGAATCGTAAGAAGAAGCTGCCAAAACAATAGTGTCGTAAAGGTACTCGCCGTACATCTGAATTCTAAGCGACTCTGAAGTCCCAAGAACAAACTCCAAGGAGTTGCCTGTATTTTGTAGCTCAGCAAAGTACTCCGAGTGCGTTGACTTGGTGTCTTCTGTGTCCAGCACCACTAAGACTCTGTCTGCAAAGGCCTGGAAAACCAACGTAAAAAATAAACTCAACATGCACCCTATTTTATAGTACACCACGTTTATACAAAAATGATGGATCCTTTCTATGAGGGAAAAAACATTCTGGTTACAGGCTGCACGGGCTTCGTTGGCAAAGTCCTCCTTGAAAAACTCCTTTGGGACCTTCCACAGGTCAATCGTATTTACGTGTTAGTTCGGCCCAAAAAGGGTTCTTCTGCCGCAGAACGCTTCCAAAAAGACATAGTGGACTCTCCTTGCTTTGACCGTTTGCGTGCTCGGGAGCCAGAGTTTCACAACTTCATACAGTTAAAAGTAGCACCCATCGCAGGAGACATGCTCAAAGACGGACTGTCGCTGAGTGAAGCTGACTACCAAGAGTTGATACAAAATGTTAACATTATTTTTAACTCTGCTGCTTCAGTGGACTTCAACCAACGATTGGACCAAGCCCTGCAAATCAACACTTACGGCACTTTGAGAGTGCTTCACTTAGCTAAGGTCTGCAGGAGCCTAGTTTCTTTTGTGCAGGTTTCAACAGCCTACGTAAACTCAGACAGAAGAGGCTGGATAGAAGAAAGGATCTATCCTATGAGCAGGGACCCCCACATGCTTTTGGAAGAACTTTCAGTGCTCACAGTGGACGAAATCGAAAGGAGACTCCCTGAAATCTTAGGAGCTTTTCCCAACACCTATACCTTCACAAAGAACCTTACTGAGCATCTGCTAGTTGAAGAAGCAAGGAACATGCCTTTGTGCATTCTGAGGCCTACTATCATAGGTGGGAGTTGGAAGGAACCCTACACAGGCTGGGTGGACAGTGTAGCAGCAGCAGGCGCTTACTACCTCATGGCAGGACTGGGAGTAGTTAAAACAGCCATTGGCAACGGAAACAACATTGGAGACCAAGTCCCAGTGGACACGGTGACCAACGCCATGCTTGTGGCTGCAGCACTTCTGTGCAGCAGAGAGGAACTAAACATAGTCCACGTAGGAACTAGTGCACTGAACCCTGTGCTTTGGGGGAAGTGCGCTGAAGTAGTCCAGGCTTACTGGAGAAGACACCCTCCTGAAAAAAGAGTTTCTAGAGTGAACTTTAACTTCTACCAAAACAAAAAACTATACAGTGTAGTGCGGGCTTGCAAGCGAAAGATCCCTGCTTTTCTGTTTTTAAAGTACGCGCAAACTACCAAAAACCCCAACCTACTTAAAACTGCACTTAAGTTACAGAAACTTATATCGAGAGAACACATGATTTCCTCTACATTTTCACACTTCACTATGAACGAGTGGATTTACTCTTCACAAAACTTGATTGAAATGCAGAAACACATGAACAAAGAAGAACGCTCAAGGTTCGAACTGGACATTACGAAGCTGGACTGGCACATTTACTTGTCCAACTTCACTTACGGACTCCAGAAGTTCATACTGAAAGAAAAAGTACAGCCTCCTTCGGACGCAGACTCAGTAGACCTTAACTGGGAGTACAAAACAAGAAAGTACTTTTCAGACATTATGTGGGCTTACTCCTCAGGCGAACAACAAAAGGTCAGAGGCAGGCGTGAAACCAGGTCACTTGTGCTGAACGCCCCTAAAGTCCAAAACATGATGAAAAAAATCATTGAAGAAGAGCTGACTAAAGGTAAGTCACAGGCCCAAGCAGCCAAAGACGTCCATAACAGAGCTAACTTTATAATCAACAGAATGGGTTGTGACTTAAGAATGCCTATGGTGCGGTTTTTCGGGTGGAGTTTAAGGAAGATTTGGAGGATGATTTACGAAAAAATTGTAGTTGACCAAAACGCTCTGAACAGACTCAAAAAGTACATGAGCAAGAACCAAGGGCCTGTTGTGATTATGCCTACCCACAGAAGTTACATTGACTTCCTGATAGTAAGTTACGTGTTTTTCTCTTTCAAAATAAAACTACCCTACATCGCAGCTGGGGAAGACTTTTTAAACATTACTTTGATAAACCACCTGCTCAGAATGACTGGAGCTTTCTTCATCAAAAGGAAAATGGCAGACGACAAGCTGTACATGGCTATTTTGACTGAGTACATTCAGCAGTTACTTAAAGACCAAGAAATGGTAGAGTTCTTTATTGAAGGCACTCGAAGCAGAACAGGCAAGACACTGCACCCCAAGTTCGGAATGCTTTCTATGTGTACTGAGATACTTTTTGACAAGGACGTTCCGGACCTTACAGTGGTTCCTGTAACTATTAACTACGACAGAGTGCTAGAGGGCGAGACCTTCCCCTTTGAACTTTTAGGCGAACAAAAAGTCCAAGAGTCCTTGTCCAGAATAGTAAAAGCTGCCAAAATCCTCAACATGAACTTTGGAAAGATCTACGTAGGAATTGGGGAACCTATTTCAGTCAAAGAATTTGTAAAGCAGTTGCCCTATGAACCCTACGAAAACAAGCAAGACAGGCACTCCGTGAACAAGATTCTGGGCTACGAGTTAGTGTTTAAGTTCCAAGAAAACCTTGTGATCATGCCCACAGCACTTGTAGCTGCTATACTACTTATGCACAGAAGAGGAGTCAGTGAAGACGAACTCATTACCAAAGTTGAGTGGCTTAGGGACGAAATAATGATTAGGGGCTTTAAAGTTGGAGGTATGGACGGCGGGAGTGCACAAATAGCAGTGAGAAACGCCATTTACCACCTGAACCAAGCAGTTGCACACAAAAAAGACATGTTTGAGCCCAGTGTTTCACTTGCAAACGACTACAAAAACATTTTGTTGCTGAGTTTTTACAGAAACACGATGCAGCACATCTTTGCAGAGGAGTCTTTGCTAGCTTGTACTTTGTACAGCTTTGGCGACAAAATAGCTTGGGAAGAAGGAGTGCCTCAAGAACGACTCCTAGAAGAAGCTTCTTTCTTGTTCAGTTTGCTGGACTCTGAGTTTGTTTCTCGGAAAGCGTTGAGTCAGCTAGACACTATTCGGGATACAATTTCTAGAATGCAGAAAAGAGGCATTGTGGAAATCCAAGAGAACAAAGTTAAGATTTCCAGAAAACGCGAAATGTCAATTACCTTTTTGTGCTCTTTAATTTGGCCTATGATTGACAGTTACTGGGTGTTGTTGCTGTTCTGCATGGCTTTGAACTCCAGACAAAACATTCAGTCTGAAAGAGCTATTCAAAGTGTGCAGTGGTTTGCTGAGAACCTTTACCAAGAAAGAGCTTTGAGTTTTTACGAGTCATGCTCTCAAGAAAACATTAAAAACGCAGTAAGCAGCTTAGAAAAACAAGAAGTGCTTGAAAAGTTGCCTGACCAAAAGTCCATTCGAGTCAATGAAAACTACACTGAAGAAAAGTTGCAAGAACTCGTAGACCACATTTCTAACTTTAGAAAAGCTTCTTTTATTCGCAGCGTAAACGTAAACGAAGACTTAAGAAGGGCCATTTTGGCTGAGTTCCCAGAAATTCCTAAACTTTAACTAATACGCCCCCATTAAATTGCCGTTAAATTTAAAAAAGTAAATAGAGTAACATGTCAGACCGTTGCGAACTTAACTACCCCTCAGGCATAAAAAAACGAGTGGCAGGTGACTGGAACTGCCCTAACTGCAACAACTTGAACTTTGCCTTTAGAGACTACTGCAACAGATGCTTTTCAGCTAAACAAGACCAAACAGGGTTTGAATGCTTTCTGTACATCTCGCCTCCTACTTTGGACGAGCAGCCCTCTGAATTCTCTGAAAGCGTTCCTTTGCGTGCAAGTATGAACGACCTACCTTCTGTGTCTCCTTTCTTCAATGACAAGTTCCTTAAATCCCCTGTGTCAGTCAAGCCTGTTTCTTCAAGGCTTTTGTTTAATAAAGAAAACCAATTAGACGAGTTGCTTAAAACAGTCAAAAAACCCAAAACTAAGAAACAAGGTGACTGGGTTTGTCTCAAGTGTAAAAACCTTAACTTTGCGTTTAGGAACAAGTGCAACCAATGCAATAATCAAAAAGTTGACTACCTCAACATATAGAATTAATTATTTAAGTGTCTAAATTAGGATATTTATAATGAATTTTTTGTTACTGGCGAGTTTAGCAGCAAGTCAGCAAGTCTACGACTTAGAAAAAGTAAGTTTGGTTCTGCTGCCTAAGGGAAGCAGTGTTGTTCTGGAGCAGGAGTGCCAAAAGCAAGACGAACTCTGGGTTCCAGGAACATACCCTCACCCAGACTTGATTTTCTCTGAAGGAAGGTTTGGCGAACTAGTGAGTCAAAATGGCCTTAAACAGAAGTTCACTGTTAAGTGCAGGGAGTGCGAAGTAGGCCAAGTTATTAGTTTGGACTTCTGGCTTGTGCACCAAGACACCCCTGAGTTGTGGTTTACTAACCAAGACCAGTACTTTTCTTTGCACAAAGACTCCCCTTTTCTTAAAAACATCCTCGTTAAGGTGGTTGCTCCTCACTCAGACGAGTTATAAGTTATTATAACTTTAATGGCAGAAGAGTTCAAATCCAAGTCGTCAATTGCAGATCAGTTCAAACAAGCCTGTGCCAGCAACTCTATTAACGAAGTGAAAAGACTCCTTGACTCAGGGTTCGATGCGAACATCAAAGACACACTAGGATGCACTCCGCTTTTTTACATAACGGCAATGTCCCAGCTGCAGCTAGCTAGGTTTTTAATTAGCTCAGGAGCTTCGCTAAATCAAACAAACAACAACGGAGAAACTCCTCTGCACGTAGCAGCTCGTCAGTCTTCGAAAGAACTGTTGCTAGTTTACTTACTCAACGGAGCAGACCCCTCTGTGCTCAACTACGAAGGCAGAAGTGCTGAAGACCTCAGTGGCAACTTAAAGCCCATCATGATAGCTATGATTCAAGTCAAAGAAATCTTTGACCAACTCAAAACTAACCAAAAACAAAGACTAGAAAGCATTTTCCAAGAAATAGACGAAGAAGGACTGGGCTTTTTGAACTTAGAAAAAAGTGTAAAGTTCAACAGGTTCATTGAAGAAGTTCCTGAAGAAGTTGCTAAAAAAGACGCCCAAGACTTCATCAGAGACGTTAGCATCTGCTCCAAAGGAATTGTTTACCTAGAAGAGTGGCTCATAGCCTTTGCCAAGTTAGCAAGTGAAAAGGGAGAGCAAGCTGTAGACAGTTTCATTGAAGAGTATGACAAAGCAGTGAGGGAACGTGGCAAATTTTCAGACTTCATACCACGTGGTTAATTAATCTAGAACCTATTTAATTAACTAGCTAACTCATACTCAACAGCAGACAAGTTTTCGGAGGTATTGGGTGCAAACTCAAAAGCCTCAGCGGAAACATCGATCTTCCCCCACATATTCACAGCGAGCCGCATGAACTTTTCGTCTTTCATTAAAACAAAGCCATTTCTCACTACTACAGAACTTTCTGGCTTAATGGACTCAGCAAGGTCCTGCTTACTGATGTTCAACAAAATGCAGGCTGTGCTGTCCCCAACTAGGACTTCCCAGCAGTCGCCCACCCTTTTTGGCGGCGTGGCTGCTTTGCACTTAACGTTGACAGAGCGCATTTCAGGTTCGAGTTCGTTCAGTTGGGTGAACTTAGGTTTCCTCATAGGAGGAGCGTCAGTTCTAGGAGCTCTTGCAGGTCTGCGTCTCATTGGCCGGCCCCTTACTCGTCTGCTTCTTTCCATTTATATGGATTAATATGAATAAAAACAGCAAGAAGCAAAATAAAAACTGGTTGATATTTTTGTACTTCGTCCAAAACAACTACGAAGAGTGCTTGAAAGTTGTTCAAGAAGTTCTTCAAGACACTAACATGCGCAATGAGTTCGCTAACTACATTAAAGGAATCATTTTGCGCTCTCAGGGCAAAATCAATGACAGCTTGCAAATGTTTAAATGGACTCAAAGACTCAACCCTTTTAGCTTGGAAAACATCAAACAAGTAGGAAGGTGTCTTTACCTTTTAGGCCGGGCTAAGCCTTGCATTGATCTTTACGAGCAGGCTTTGCGTATGCACCGGGACGACTGGGAAACTTGGCACTGCAAAGGTATGTGCCACATGAACCTTAACCAGCTTTCAGAAGCCCTGGAGTGTTTTAGAACAGCTAACCTTATTCAAAAGCACGATGTTACTTTTATGCAGCTAGGAGAAGTTTACGTGCGTTCAGAAGACCACCGCTCAGCTATAGACAACTACTTAGAAGCCTTGGAGTTTTCCCCAGAGAACTCAGAGTTACTAACTACTTTAGGTTTGCTTTACTTGAGGTTAGGGGATAACTTTAAGGCCTTTCAGTACTTAGGCAACGCTTTGACACTAGACAACACCAACTCTAAAGCACTTTTGGCAACTGGGTCCATTATTCAAGACAGGTCTGACCACGACGCAGCTTTGCTTAAGTACAGAATCATAGCTGCAAACAACCCTAACTCTGCGCAGCTCTGGAACAATATAGGAATGTGCTTTTTTGGAAAAGCTAAGTACGTAGCAGCTATTTCGTGCTTGAAAAAAGCCCAGTACCTAGACCCTTTTGAGTGGATAGTTCCCTACAACTTAGGAATTGCTCACCTCAGCACCAAACAGTATGCTTCTTCTTTCCACTACTTCAACGCAGCAATATCACTGAACCCCAACTACTTTGGATGCTACATGTACTTAGGTTTGGCTTTAAGCAACTTAGGCGACTTTGAAAACGCTTGCAACTCTTACGAAAAAGCACTAATTCTGGAAGAAGACTTTATGGTGTTTCTTAACTACGCAGTGTCTTTGTTCAACTACGGTAAAAAAGAAAAAGCCAAAGAAATGTACACCAAGTTTAAAAAAGCTTTTGACGAACTAGACCCCAGCATTAGGGACTTAGACATGGAAGTTCAAGAGACCAGTCGTAACTTGGCTAGTTCTTTAGAAATGCCTTTGTAATAAGTATGAACTTTCTAAAAGACTACTTCAGAGGACTCCTCAAAAGTCTAAAAGTTAGTTCAAACCAGTATAAAATGGGTTCGCAAGAGTGTGTGTGGGACTATCCTCGGCCTCCCCGGCTTGAAAAGTCCTCAAATCGCATCAGAGTAGTTTTTGGAGGAACTGTAGTAGCTGACTCAACTGAGGCATACCGGACTCTTGAAACTAGTCACCCTCCGGTGTACTATATTCCTCCAAGTGACGTCCAAACTCAGTACCTAACTCCAACTCAAAGGCAAACTTTTTGCGAGTTCAAAGGACCTGCAAGGTACTTCAACCTTAAAGTGGGAGACAAACAGGCACCTAACTCGGTTTGGTGTTATCCTAACCCTGTTGAAAGGTACTCTCCCATCACCAATTACTTTGCTTTTTACCCCAGAATGATGGATGCTTGCTATATTGGGGATGAACAAGTTCAGTCCCAAGAAGGCGACTTCTACGGAGGCTGGATCACTAGCAACATAGTTGGTCCTTTCAAAGGAGGACCAGGCACTTGGGGCTGGTAATAATTAATTCTGTTAAATGTTTTGTCATTACTGCAAGAGAAGTACAGAAAACCTAGAGGTGCATGCTAAGCATTGCTCTTATGCACCTTCAAAGACTGAGTACAACTTTGTGGGGTTTGCAAACAAGATTGGCGAAAACAACTGCTTCCTCAACAGCTGCCTCCAGGCTTTGTAAGACCTACTCAGGGCCCAAGTTCCCCTTTTCCAAAATGCTCTGTTTTCCCTAAGAGCTGCTCCAGGCTCACTCACCAAGACTCTCCAGGAAGTGTTTGGACAGTACTTTGCCAAACAGGGCTTTGACTCTTCAATCGACATTTCAGAACTGCGACTGAAGTTTGCAGAGGCTTTTAGGGAAGCAGGAGAGTTCCAGATTGGCTCAACAGGAGACTCAATGGAAGCCTTGGTGAATCTACTTACTCTCTTGCACAATGAAAGATTCAATAGTCATAAACTTGACAACTCAAATACTTCTTGCAGAAACACATGCCCTTCTCACAAGTTTTTCCACCTCAGCATTCTAGAGGAACTTAACTGCGAGTGTGGCTTGAAAAAAAAAATACCTTGGAACTACTCCAGCTTTGCACACCCATTCTATGTGAGTTCGATACTTGAAAAGGCACAAGAAGTTGACTCAAAAGACTTAACCCGAATAAGAGAAGAGGACCTTGAAGATTACCTAGAGCACTCAAGTTTACTTTCAGTAGAAGGCCAGTTGCCAGAGTTCATGAAGAACCAGTGGGAAGACTTGAAAGAAGGCTTATGCAGTTGCCTCTTTGGTAGAACTTCTAAAAAAATGATGCTCCAGAATGAACCTGGAGTGTACTTGATTCAGTTGGTGTGGAACAACTCAATGCCTTCAGCCTTAGAAATACTCCAGGTGCTAGCTAGTTTGCCCTACACCTTAAGTTTAGACAGGATTTACTTGAACGGCACCCAAAGCAAATACAACCTAAGAGGTATGATCTTGTATGGGTGTGGACACTACATTTACTGCCACAGAATTTATCAAGAGTGGTTTAAACTAGAAGACGAGTTGAGCTTTAAACTGAAAAAAGGAAGCTGGAAACAACTCATAGATGAGCTTTTAAGTTCTAGGTTTTACCCTGTAGGTCTGTTCTACTACAAAGAAAGCAGTTCAGAAACCCCAGAAGTCAGCTTTTTAGATTGGCTTAAGCTCGAAAGAAGCCTAGCATTGCCCAGAAATTCTTGGGTGTGCAGTTGTGGCCAAAGGGTAAACGAGTCTTTTAATGCTTGCCAGAACTGTAAAAATCTGAAACCTGGCACCAGGGGGTGGCTTTGCAAATTATGCACCTTCCTAAATGACCTTTACGAAATTAAGTGCAAGCAGTGTGGAGAGTTCAAGGAAACTAATCATTCCACATGCAAGGATTGTGGAAAATACATAACTTATGGTACATATTGTAATGAGTGCCTTAGAATTCCAAATAGACATAGTCACTCAGTAACTAACCGTAGTTGTATACACTGTGGAAGGTACACAAGCTTGGGTGTTTATTGTGACGACTGCATGTACGGCAATAAAGCCCGGAAAACTTTTGAAAGACCGAGTAGATACCCATCAAGAATCTCTGAGAGAAAAAGTTTAGGGAACGTCAAAAAGCTTTGTGATAACTGCGGGGAAAAACCTCTAACTTTGTACTGCGATAACTGCAAAGGCTCAATTTTTGGTTCCAGTTGCAATTTTTGTTCAGTTATTTTCAAAAAGAAAGTTTGTATAAGTTGCTTGAAGTCTAGAAGAAAATGTAATATGTGTAGTAATTACATTGAAACTGGGGCAGTATGCAACGCCTGCCTAAGCTCTGGTAGTTCTCGAAGAAGGTGTTTAGGATGTAGTTCTTTGATGGTAGGAAACAATTGCATTCACTGTAACAGATCAAGTAGTCGTTTTCCGTGAACTATGCTTCTTTCGGATTTAATCCAACTATAATATAGAGTAGTAAGATGGATTACATTTCTAAAAATAGAGACTTTGAGTTATGCCCGGGCAACCTCCAAGACTCTAGGGAGTTTTGGGCAGAAGGTGTGGATTACAACTTTGTGGGGTTTGCAAACAAGATTGGCGAAAACAACTGCTTCCTCAACAGCTGCCTCCAGGCTTTGTAAGACCTACTCAGGGCCCAAGTTCCCCTTTTCCAAAATGCTCTGTTTTCCCTAAGAGCTGCTCCAGGCTCACTCACCAAGACTCTCCAGGAAGTGTTTGGACAGTACTTTGCCAAACAGGGCTTTGACTCTTCAATCGACATTTCAGAACTGCGACTGAAGTTTGCAGAGGCTTTTAGGGAAGCAGGAGAGTTCCAGATTGGCTCAACAGGAGACTCAATGGAAGCCTTGGTGAATCTACTTACTCTCTTGCACAATGAAGTAACTGGTCCCTTCAATCACTCATGCATGGGTCAATGCCCATCGCACAGTGCCTTCTTTTTAAGAATTCTAGAAGAAACTAATTGTCAGTGCGGTAGTTTAAGACAAATCCCTTGGGACTACTGCAGCTTTTTGCAAACTTATAATGTAAACTCAATCCTAGAACAAGCTGGAGGGTATAATCCTGAAAACTTACTAAACATTCAAGACGAAGAACTTCATAACCACCTAGAGTATTCAAGTTTGCTTTCAGTAGAAGGCCAGTTGCCAGAGTTTGTTAAAGCTGATTACAACTCGCTAATGCACTACTGTCCAGGCGAGGACTATTGCAGAATTTCACTTACTAGGAAAGGGTTAAGCTTGGCAGTTGAACCTGGAGTGTACTTGATTCAGTTGGTGTGGAACAACTCAATGCCTTCAGCCTTAGAAATACTCCAGGTGCTAGCTAGTTTGCCCTACACCTTAAGCTTAGACAGAATTTACTTGAACGGCACCCAAAGCAAATACAACCTAAGAGGTATGATCTTGTATGGGTGTGGACACTACATTTACTGCCACAGACTAGATGAAGGCTGGCTAAAGCTAGACGACGAACTAGCTCCCAGAACCAAAAGAACCAACTGGAACATTCTGATCAAAGAACTTCTCAGATGCAGGCTTTACCCTGTAGGCTTGTTTTACTACAAAGAAAGCATCACCTTAACTCCAGAAATGAGTATTTTGGACTGGCTCAAACTTGAAAAAGAAGTTATCAAAGCTCAAGCAGAGTACTTGCAATCTGTGGAACCAAAGCCTCAAGCACTTCCAAATTTCATATATCAAATAGTTCCTAAAATCAGCCAGCTATTTTCAAGCTTCACTGGCTTTGCAAGGAGCAAGCCAAGTTGGCACTGCAGTTGTGGAACCCAAAACTCAGAACTTGTTGATGTTTGCCAAAACTGCAGGAGCCTAAAGCCTGGTAAAACTGGCTGGGTGTGCAGAGCGTGCACCTTTTTAAACGAAGAAACTAGCACTCTATGTGCTGGATGCCAAACACCTTTTCCAAGACGTGAAAAACCCAAAAGACCCAAAGGAATTCCTTATTACCAGTACCAGCCCCCCGATGATGCTTCTGTGTGGACCTGCCCAAACTGTTCTAGACAAAACCAAAGAACTAACTTTTGTATTTGTTGCAAAAGCTACAGGCACAGCCAAAAAAGGTGCAGGAACTGCAGGGGGCATTTTCAAAGTTGCATAATTTGTAAAAACAATTGAATAAGTTGCTTGCTTTAAATTTCATACAGTTGCTTAGGGGTTAGTGGAGGACCTGGCGGATACGTTGCTGCCATAAAAGCTGCTCAACTAGGCTTAAAAAAGAAGAGCACAGACTCTATTTGAAAGTGCTTGGTTTGTAAAATAAAGTTATTTACATTAAAGTGGTTAAAACAGCAGTTGACACAACTGCTATTAGGGCAGAGTCATAAATCTCTTTGTCAGTATCTAAGAAGTTGTTGTTGTCGTCTATTATGTTGTCTGAACCGCCAATGTAGTCACTAAGTTCACCAACTCCTTCGTCTATGCCGTCTATGTCTCCACATTCGTCACACCCGTCGATGTCTCCACTTGTTTTTAATGACAACTCAAGACTGTCTGACTCTGTGTTTTCATAGTTAATTTTTTCAGACTTGCCTAACGAAACACTGAATTCGCCTTCAATTTCTTCATACTGGAACTCCACCCCTATTTCGTGCTCCTGTTCATTATTGTGTTTATACCAGTCTTTTTTGAAGTTGTTTTCAGAATAATCTAAGGCTGTTTCAAATTCGCCTTCGCATCCTTCACAGTCTTCACTGTACCGGTTATCGCTAAAGAACTCAAGGTCTTTTTGCTCTTCTAGTATGTAACCTTCGTCTGTTTCCTGTATGCCCCATCCTTGAGCGTCAATATTTATGTAGTCTTCTTCTTCCTCGTAAGATAAGTCGGCTTTATATTCAAACGAAGACTCATGCACATTTTGGTACTCTTCCCTCAGAAACTCGTCTTTGTCCAAGGCAATTTCCTGACTGAACTCAGATTCACAATCGTCACAGTCATAGGAGTACTCTTCTTCTTCACAGCTATAGCAATAATATTCTTCACTGTAAGAGTACTCTTCTTCTTCGCAGCTATAGCAATAGTATTCTTCTTCACTATAGGAGTACTCTTCTTCTTCGCAGCTATAGCAGTAATATTCTTCTTCACTATAGGAGTACTCTTCTTCTTCACAGCTATAGCAATAGTACTCTTCTTCACTGTAAGAGCCATTGCAGTCTTCGCATTCAGCTTCTAAGTTAGTCTTGATTGAATAGAAACTACTGCTTTCTTTGGTTGTGTTCAAAAACGTGTCTTCGGAGCTAGAGGTCTTTATGTCAAAGGAACCAGAAAGTTCCTCGGTTTCGAATTCTCCACTAGCTTCGTTCTCTTGGCTTCTTTCGTTTGAGTACATGTCATTCCAGGCAGTATCTTCGGTAGTTTCATAGTGCATTTCGAAGCTACGTTGATATTCTTCACAGTCTTCTGTGCAGTCTATGTCATTAGTATACTCAAGTTCCAAATGGTTTGTTGACTCAGTCTCATAGTTCTTTTCCCACTCTGTGCTTTCTTGAATAAAGCCTTCAGCCTCAATGCTGAAGCTCTCTTCTTCTGCTTCGTATTCTGCTGCGACGTTGTAAGTGTTTTTGAAGCTTTCCGAACCTTCATCTTCGTCCGAATAGAAAAGATTGTCATCATAGTCTATTTTCGTGTTTTCATAGAGTGCACAGTTACCGTCATCACAGTCACTGAAGCTAATTTCTTCGGAGCACTCCTCCTCCTCGCAGTGGAGCTCTTTGGTCCTTTGGATGTTTAGATCTGACTCCTTTTTGAATTTTTCGGACTTATCTAAGTCTGAGGCTTCCTCCCTTGAAAACTCAGCACTGCCTGAAAACGACTCATCTTCTTCTTCGAAATCGAACTCGACTTCAATTGTTTTTTCTGCACTATCAGTGTTCTGGTAATTGTCTTCAAACAGTGAGTCCTGGCTTTTTGTGATTTCTTCTTGCGAGCTTATTTCAATATCGCATTCTTCTTCTTCCTCACAGTCAATTTGGGTTTGATATTCCAGTTCGAACCTGTGGTCGTTCTCTGCTTCTATGAGTCTTTCATAGGACGTTTCTTCTTGGTTATTTCCCTGGAGTCGCACACTGAGTTCTTCTTCTTCTTCTGTGTAACTAAGTTCAATATCGAATTCTTCTGCATGTTCGCTTTCCTGGGAAATTTCTTCAGCAAAAACGTCATTTTGCTCAGCTATTATTGTAGTGTCCTCTGAAAACTGGCAATTTTCCCCTTCGCAAATTCCAAAATCTAAGGACTCATGGCTAAAAGTACTTTCAAATGGCTCTGTTGAATGGAATTCCTCTTCAAATGACGGGTGCTCTGAGAGAGTTACTTCTTCTTCAAGGAATGACTCCCTTGCGAATTCTTCGGAGTCTCCTGCTTCCCTTATAAAGCCTTCGTGTTCAATGTTTTCAAATACATTGCTATAAGAACCTTCTCCTAAAATATCGTATTCCCCGCTTGATAGGTGGTCTTTGTGCGCCAGCACTCTTCTGAATGCGTTGTTTTTATGTACTTCGGCTTGTACCTGACCTAATGTAAGCAGCGAGCATAATACAACTATTCCTAAATACTTTGGAAACATTTTACTAGTGTTTGCTTTTTCTAGGTTCTATTTATATTTGTCGATTAAATATGGTGTTTAAGGCTATCTTGACTTAAAATTTGTAACTTTTGTCGGCACACTACATACATAGAGTCTAAGTCTTCCACTTAAAAGACTGCACAGCCACTTCACCCCTTTTAGTTTGCCCTAATTATTTTTACTACTTAAGTAAAATTTAGACTGATGATTCTTTGGTCTAGTACCTTGCACTGCTTTGCATAGGGATTATGTGTGCTAGTGAACCTAGGTTCAGAAGCACTACTAAAATTGAACAGTGCCAAAGAGATTTATGACTCTCCCCTAATAGCAGTTGTGTCAACTGCTGTTCAAAGTATTTCTGGTTCAAGTCCTTCCAAAAGACTGTAGAGTCTCTTGACTGTTTTCAGTTTGCATTGGCTATTTACCGGTTAATAAGTTTAGACTGAAGTTTCGATTCTGAGTTAATGCTGGGTAAGTTTAAGTTAAGAACCTTAC
The DNA here is from genome assembly GCA_022984795.1 of Fabrea salina. Lineage (NCBI taxonomy): Eukaryota > Ciliophora > Heterotrichea > Heterotrichida > Fabreidae > Fabrea > Fabrea salina. The sequence goes on along the minus strand of JALIHJ010000016.1, from coordinate 163,035 downwards.
TGACCATTTCCAGTCAGGGTGGACTTGAGTTCTTGACTGTATTTTCTTCTTTGTTGAAAGACCTACCCAGTCTTCAGCTCTTCGCCTTTTGAGATGGCAAGAGCACATGGCTATTTCATTTGTGATTGCTACCACAAAATAGACCTAGTGCAGGGTCTAAAGTTCTTAGTAGTTTCCCTCATTGCGGGCTCACAGGTCCTTATCTACCTTGGAGTTTCTTGGCCTTAAAGCCAAAAAACCGTCCTTTCTTCCATTAAAAATTTTCAAAAAAGGTCCTCAATTGTTCACTGCAAGTTCTTTGGGCACTTGGGACTGCTTACCTTCCTAAAAAAAAGCGCCCACCGTGGGGCTCGAACCCACGACCACATGGTTAAGAGCCATGCGCTCTACCGACTGAGCTAGACGGGCTTCTACCCTAATTAAATACAGTGTTACTTATACCAAAATTCCATACTTCCTACAAACCAAACTTAAGTAAACTAAAGCCAAGTAGAATATAATGGCAGAGGTTCTAGTAGTAGTTGTTAATGGATCTGAAGATATAGAAACAATTACTCCCATAGACATGCTGCGAAGAGCAGGAGCAAACGTGACAGTGGCATCTTGCACTTCCAATAAGGAGATCCAACTATCAACAGGGACCCACATTCAGGCTGACTGCACTTTGAACGATGTAGCTTCGAGACAGTTCCAAATGATAGTTGTTCCAGGAGGTCCTGGAGCTTCTGAGATCTCGCACAACACTACTTTGATAGAAATGCTGCGTCGCCAAAAAGAAGCAGGTAGGTGGCTAGCAGGAATCTGTGCCTCCCCAGCTAAGGTGTTTGAGCCTCACGGTTTACTGCAAGGCGAACATGCTACATGCTACCCAATGAACGCCAATGAACTCTCTGACAGGTCAAAGACAAACGAAAGAGTTGTAACTAGCAACAAATTAGTTACAAGCATGGGCGCTGGCACAGCTATGGACTTCAGCATTGAGCTTGTTAATTGTTTGTTCGGCAGCACAAAAGCACAAGAAGTCTCTGGCAAGGTGTGCTATACAGCTTAATCTTATACATATTATTCTTTATGCTCAACTAGTTTGCCATTGCTCCAGTAACCCGAGTAGACTGTTCCGTCTTTACACTTGAACTTCCCAACTCCGTGTTTTTTGTTTTGGCAGTACTTGCCTTCGTACTGACTTCCGTCAGGCCACTTGAACAAGCCTTTGCCGGTCATTTTGTTGCGCTCCCACCCTCCTTTGTAGTACCTTCCGTCGCTCCAGGTTAATTCTCCAAACCCATGCATCATGTTATTTTTAAACTCTCCTTTGTACTCAGACCCGTCTTCCCAAAACAGACTTCCTTGTCCGTGCTTTTTGTTCCTTCTGAAGTGCCCAATGAACCAAGCGTGCTTTCCCCAGGTTTCTGAACCAAAGCCTTCTTTTGAGTCGTAAGCCCAGGACCCCTCGTACTTGACTTTGCTTCCTTGGGACAAAACGCCTTCTCCGTGCTTCATGCCTTGCTTCCACTCTCCCATGTAGACTTCTCCGTTAGGCTTAACTAGCCTGCCTATTCCATCCATTGTGTTTTGTTTCCAGTCTCCTATGTACTTAGTTCCGTCTTCCCAGAAAAACATGCCTTTGCCATGCATGTTCCCCCAAAGATCTTTTTCGCCTTCATAGTTTCCTTTGCCAAGAGTATCTATTACTTGGTCAATTAGCAGGGTTTCTTTATTACTTTCTTCAAAAATAGTTGACACAGTTTTTCTGGGGTTTTTTTGAAGCTCCATAGTCGTTATTTCGTTAGAAGAGTTTTGAGAGTCCGCTATACAAGAGCAACCACTTCCCATTTATTAATTATCTTCAACATGAATCTCAGAGCGGTCTTGGCTTCTTAGGTGCGAAATAAAGCCTCCTAATTCAGGTTCGTTGAGTTCAACCATATCGAAAGTGTTGCAGAAAGTCATTCTGTGAGTAAACCTTCTTTCAGAAAACACAGGAGGGTAAGACTCAGTGTCTATCCTTTCAACTAACTTTCCAGAGATGATTCTGCCTGAGTCTATGTCTGTTTTTTCTTTCGGGCTTATTTTGGACCTTTTCCGGAACAAAACTGCGCAGAAGGCCTTGATTTCTTTGCTGAAGTCAGCAAGGAACAAGTATAGCCAGTGGATCAAAAACACTGCGTTAGATGCAACCAACACAACAAACAAAAACACCTTAGAGATATAAGTTATCTGAGTTAAGTAGTAAAGTCCACAGTAAATTGTAACTATTGAGACAAGTATGGATTTAGATTCCATTGTGTTGAGTGCAGAACAAAAGTAAGGGTTCACCTTTATGTTCAAGTAAAAGCAAATAAGCAAAACAATCATGATTGAAAGGGACTCTACTTCTACCTCAGAGCAAGTAAACACTGAAAAAGCAATTATCAGAAGCTTTCTGTACATTATAACAAATTCCCAGTAGTATTTTTCTGCTTTAAAGTCTTGAATTACAAACCCAAACTTTACTTTGACTTCGTGGTTTTCAAGGTTGTTTCTGTTTCTGTACAGGCACAGAAGTGCTACAAGGGGACACACAACTCCCCAAATCAAAAAGCAAGGCAAAGCCACTGCAAAGGAGTAAAAAGTGTGTTTTTCGTCAAAGCACACTATGTTTAAGTTGTCATTGATCCAGTACTCTCCTTCTTGAATCTCTACACAGTGCAAGCTCGACAAACTAACTCTAACCACAGCAGGGTGGATTATAAAAATCAGAATTATGATTGTAGACACCAAGTGGTTCCTCAAGTAGTAGAGTTTTCGCTTGAAAACACAAACTACAAGCCAAAACATCAGTGACACCAGAATGAAAGTAAAGGGCACCACTGAGAGTATTGTGAGTTTCGCAAAGTATATTTCTTCGTTCTGGAGTCCCAAATTGTCCATCAAGAAACAGTCTAGCGAAAAGGCTTGCATTGAAAACTTGTTTGTTGCTGAATGGATACTCATAAACTCCTCTGAAAAGTCTGGCCAAGAAATGCTGAGTCCTGTCACTACTCCCACTATCTGGATGTAGTTCAGCAGTATTTTGAACAGTATTGAGTAACGCTTTGTAGGCTTTGTAGCCATCTTTATGCTGGCAAACACCAAAATAGCTGCAAAAACTATAATCCCTAAAAGAATTCCTAGCAAAATAGCTGCGTTTTCTTCTTTCCCTGGACACTTTTGGCACTCTCGCGTCAGGGTGTAGGAGTACCCCCTTTGGCACCCACTGCACATGTTTCCTTTGTAGCCCTCTAAGCACTCGCCTGTGTAAGAGTGCGATTCAACTCCTCCTAAACAAGCTTCTTCGTTAGGGCACTTAAAAAACTTATCTGTGAACTTAGAAGGCCTCCAGTAACCCTTTTTAGGAAACATAGAGTACCCTCCATAGCACTCAGCTTCGTCTGGGCACTTTTTGCAGGGCTCCCCAGGATTTAAGCTGTACTTGCCTTTTTCGCAAATCCAGCATTCGTTTTCTTTGCGCATTTCACCAACATCGCAGTCTCTAAGACTGACTTCTAACAGAAGTTCTAAGCTGGAGCTTCTGATTTTGAGTGGCTGCAATGACCCTGGTTCTCCGTTTATGATGAAGGAGTCAAATCTCATCACTCCTTTTTGGGCCTTCACTATTTGGTTTTTGGAGAGAAAAGTGCTTTTATTCATAGGAATCATCTCTGCAGAAGTTTCGTTGTCTGTAGTTACTAAGTTCCCGTAGTGGTCTATTATCTCAAGGATTATTACAAAAGGAGCAACTTGCCCAGGAGCTGCTTCGTAGTGTATCAGGTTCCGGATTGTTCGGGGTACTAGTTTCACGCCAAAAGACGCTAAGTCAGCTCCGTACTGGGCAGAGTTGTTAGAGAAGTGGTTATTTTGCAAGTAAGGCATTACGCTCCAGTCTATGCAGCCTCCCTTGAGACTTGCTGAGTTGTTGTAGAACTCAGAATCCACTACACTTAGGTTATAAAGTTGACTGCTAGTAGAAACAGGTTTAAGCACTCCGCCAGTGCCGCTAAACCTATCTTCTCCAGTAGCTTTGTTGGATCTAAACACTGAGTTCTCAATGCTTATAAAGGAGTTTTCTATAAAAGCAACTCCGCCTGAACTTGCTGTATTCTCCTCAAAACTTGAGTTGCTGATAGAAACATAGCTTTTTTCAAGCTTGGAGTTAGTTAACCCCAAAACCCCTCCTCTTCTTGCTCGAAATTGGCTAAAGCAACTCGAGTCTATTTTAATGCTGTCGCACGAAATGCACTGCAAAAACCCACCATCGTTTTCCTGTAAGCCGTTTTTGAACCTAGAGCCTATGATTGTGAGGTTGTACAAACTTTCTCCATAAATAGCAACAGATCCGATATTTTCCGCTACACTTTCTACTATAGTTAGTGAAACAAAAATTGCGTTAAACAAAGTGCCTTTGTTCAGGGAAGTGTTGTTGTAGAAGTGAGTGTGGCTGACCATTACATTGCTGTTTGCAAACACTTGGTTGATTCCGTTGTAGGCACTGTTGTTATAGAAGTAGCAGTGAGTAAGTGTTAAAGCGCTTGTCATTCCCAGTATTACTCCGCCGTAGTAAGACTCTAGGTTTCTAAAAGTAGAGTTTTTAAACTCAACAGAACTCAGAGTAGTTGTGTAGAGAACTACGCTGTAGGGCCCTGACTGGTTTTCAAACAAAGAATTTTCCACTAGTACATAAGAAGAGTCAGTTAAGATCCCTGGGCCTATTTTTTTTGCAGAGTTTCCTGACATGTAAGAGTTCTTAAACACCAAAACAGCATTGTCTACTTCTAGAGTTCCTCTTCCTTCGCTGTGGTTGTCAACAAAACTGCAGAGTTCAAGCACCACTGGGTTTTTTCCTCTTTTTACAGCTAAAGCTGGAGAAGACTTTTTGTTTACGTTGTTTGTAAAAGAAGAGTTGTAAAGGTAACCACTGGAGTTCTCCGTGAGGTAAAGAGCCACTCCCATGTTACCTTGGTTTTTGTGGAATTTGCAATCAAAGCAGCTAAGTGTAGTGTTGTGCAGCTGAACTATTCCACTTAAAGCCTCCACAGTATTACCAACTACCTGGGTTCCATTGAAGATGCAGTTCCCAGTAGTAACTGTTGCTACAGGTGTAAAAACGTTAGAATTATTTTTGAAAAGCGAACCAGTGTCTATCCAGTTTAAGTTGTGCACAAAGAACCCCCTTGCTAAGTTACTTTGCAGCAAAAGGTTTTTGGTGAAAAACTGGGACTCGTAAAAAAAGGATTTTACAATAACTAAAGTGCTTACCAAATTTTCTTTCATAACACAGTCACTCATGAAAAAAGGAGTTTGTGTTTTTTTCTCAGAACTCATGGTAATTAAACTCCCGTTTAAAACTTGGTTCTGCTCAAAGGAAGAGTCAAGGATTGAAATGGGGTAGTTGCCAAGTTTTATAGCTCCAATTATATGGGCTCGATTGCTTTTGAATTTGGAGCTTTTTATAGCACTGGTTTTGTTGATTTTAACCTCTTCACTGAAGTAAATGCAACTTACAGAATTCCCCTGGTTTCCTTCAAAAGAAAGGTTGTAAAGTTTGAATTCAGTGAAGTTACTGTTGCCTGACACTCCACCAACGTACAAAGCTCCGTTCTCACTAGAGTTTTCTGTAAACACAGAGTCGAGCAAGTGGACCTTTGTAGAACTTAGAATTCTTAAGTGCAGTCCAGCTCCTTCAATAGCATAGTTCTGTTTAAACTGAGTCTTGGCCATTTCAAAGTTAGTGTTTCGGAGGTACAAACCTGCCCCTAAAGCAAAGGTGTTTCCTTCGAACAAGGAATCCTCAATGCTTGTAGAGCACTTTTCCTTGCAGTCCACCCAGATGTTTTTGGCACTAGTTCCTAAGTTGTTTTCTGACTTTATTCCAACTAACCTGTTCCGGGCTGAGTTCTTTAACTCTAAGACACTTCCAAAGTTATGGGTTGCATTATTTTTGATAAAGGAAAGTTCTACCAAGTTAACTTCAGATAATTTCTCTGCAGCAAAAACTGAATTACAACTTATGTCTTTGAAAGTTGAGGAAATTGCAGAGAAGTAAACTGAACCTTGGACACTTATGAACCTTTTGCAAGGCATCGAAAGCAAAGAAATAGCTTTGTGGGGGTAGAGTCCTTTGTTCCAAGACAGGAAAACAGCATTATGGCTATTGTCTTTCCTTCCTGAAAAAGTGCTGTTTTTGAGCTGAACTGTTTTCATGTTACTGATTTGGATTCCTGGAAATGCTCCTCCGTAAGTGTTTTTTATGTTTAAGTTTTCTAGAGTTAGGCTTTCTTGGGTGTTGTTATTTGGGGTGTTTGTATAGTAAAAAACTCCTTTGGCGTTGATCATAGTGTTTTCAAAGGACTTCAATCCGGACACATAGATAGTAGGCTCTGAACCGTTAGAGTTTATTGACACCAAGCCACCTGAGTAAACTATGTTGGAGTAAAAGTCTAGGTCTTTGATTCTCACAAAGGGTATTTGTTTGGAACTAAACTCTGCGTACAAACCAGAGTCAAATAGCCAGTTGTAAGCAAAGTAGTTTTTCTGAAAGTCAAGTGTTTGAGCACTTTTGACCCTCAGTAAGCAAGAGTGTTTGTTTTCTGTGCTGAAAATAACATTCTTTTCAAAAGTAACTTGGTGAACTAGCACAAACTCAAGGTTTTTAGAAAACAAAAACCCTTTTTGAAGCAAGTTGGGTTGGTACTCATAGCCAAAATTCAGAAAACTTACTTTCCCACTTACATAAGACAGCCCTCCGCATATTCCACTTCCACAAGTAATGCTGATAACTGCACTTTCTTTATTTTTTGCTGCTTCAACGTACTCAAAGCTTACGTTTCTAAGCCACCCAAAGGAGTTCTTTAGGTTTAGAATAGAGTGGTATTGCTGCTGGAAGTGACTGAAAGTAACGCTTTCCAAGAAAAAATTTGAATCAGTAACTGTTATGAAAGATTCTTCATTGAACTCCCAACAGTTGCTAGGGTAGTTCTCGGAAACTACGCTTTGGTTTCTGTCATTAAGGTGCCTTCCAAGAGTTGAGTTGTAGAATAGCAAGGGGCAGTAAGTGCAACTCAGGGACTCGCAGTTGCTTTTTAAACTCTTGAATCCGTCTAACTTTACTTGTCTTATTGAGAGTTGGGCGCCTTTCAAGAGTTCTAGCTTCACACGGGGATCTCTAAGTTCTATAGTAGCAGTTGTGTTGCACTCTGAGTTTCTGCAGGACAAAGGAAGTATTTCAACTCTTTCGTAGGGAAAAGAAGAGTTGAGTGGCGAAAACTTGTTTTGTGCGTACACAACAGAAGGGTGGGAAGTGTTTGTAGGTTGCAAATAGTGAGTTCCTTCTTGAAGGTAAACTCTGGTGCTTTTAGTGCAAATACTTGCTAGTGCAGTGGATAAGTCCTTGAAAGTAGAGTTTTGGGGAAAGTTTTGGCCAACCACAACGTAGATGTCTCTGTGGGTTTTGTTGGAACTAGGAAGTGCAATGGAAGTTCCTTCTAGTTGGTGGAAGGACTCAGGAAGTTCGCTTAGGCACTTTCCCCTAACAAGGTAAAAACCTTCTTCGCAAGTTAAGCACTTGCTTTCAAAGGATGTTTTGCACCCTGGTATAGGGGGATAACAGGCCCCTAGGTCGTGGACGCACTCAATAAAGTTGAGTTCGGGTTGGCAAGTTCCCCCTAGCATGTCCTCGGTAACTCCAAAGTGCATGCTTTCACACTTTTCAAAGCTGTACATTGCATTTGAGTCCTCAACTAGGGTTTGGTAGGCCATAGATATTTCAATTTCCCTTTTAGAGCAAGTTGAGTAGGAGTACTTGCAGTTCTCAGTGATACATTCTGGGGAGCAAGTAGTGTTTAATTTGTCATAGGTGCAGTTCGGAGAGCATTGGCAATCGTTTAAGTCGTTTTGACAGAACTCGTTAAAACACTCAGGGTTACAGATTCCATCACCTACCATTTGTGGACTGCACCCTGGGGAACACTCCCGGCAGTTTCCTTCATCGAAGTTACAGCTTTGGTTATTGCATTCAGGGTCACAGATGCTATTGTGCTGCATTGAGTAAGTGCAGTTTGGAGAACAGTCGCAATCGCCCTTATCGAAGGAGCATCCCGAGTACAGACACTCAGTATCACAGCTGTTATCTCCTAGCATAAAGTAGTAACAACCAGGTGCACAGCTTTCACACATTCCAAGGTCATAAGAGCACTCTGGGTTGTTGCACTCTTGGTCGCACTTGGAATTTGTAAGCAGTTCGGGAGTACAATGTTCACTGCACAAACAGTCTGAGTTATCATAGTTACATCCAAAGGTGTTGCACTCCTGATTACAAACTCCATCCCCTCTTAGTGAATTCTCACAAAGCTCAGAACACTTTTCACAGTCTCCTGAATCATAGTTGCATTCCTTGGAGTTGCAGGGCTGATCGCATATTCCGTTTCCTAGTAACTCTGGCAAGCAAGAGTCCGCACAAAGACAGTCGCCCATGTCATAAGAGCAGTCTAAGTTGTTGCACTCTTGATTGCACACGCCGTTTGCTAAAAGGTCGTAGTGGCACTCGCTGCTGCATAAACAATCTCCTCCATCATAGCTACAAAGAGCTAAGTCACACTCTGAGTCGCATACTCCATTCCTTAGTTTATAAGGTGGACAAGAATGGTCGCACTCTGTACAGTCTCGGGAGTCATAATTGCACTCAGAAGTATAGCAGGCCTCATCACACACTGAATTAGAAAGCATCTCAAGAGAACACCCGGCTGAGCAGTAAAAACTAGTTTCTTGGCAGTCCCCGTTGTCGTAGTTACACTCAGAAACATTGCATTTGGAGTCGCAAAGCCCATTAAACAAATAGGCTTGAAAGCACCCTTTAGCACAGTATCCACAATCTCCATAATCTAGTCCACACTCTCTAAGATCGCACTCTGAGTTATTTCTTACCCTGATCACAAACTCCGTTTCCTAGTTTTTCGGGTGGACAGCCCAGATTAGCACAGTCTAACTCGCAGCTTTGAGAATAATTATCAAACCCACAAGATTCTCTCATACACTCTAAGTCGCATTGGTTGTTTGATAGCTAAGTAAAACTTACCATAGTGAAAGTGCATTTGTCCCAACAGTAAGCATAAACTTCCATTATCAAGGCTACCGAAGCAATAATTCTTTGCATAATTTATATTAGACATATTGCTTTAAGGTCAATTAAACTGCATGGCTCGGTTATATTTATTGCTTGAAAATGGAAGAGAGAACTCAAAACGGTAGTGTTAAAAAAACTATCCAGCAAGTGGAAAACAACATCCAGGAGTTGCAAGGAAGTCTCCGGGAATACAAACAACTAGTTGAAACTACCAGAGCTGAAGTGAATTCTATGGATAATAAAATTACACTTGCAATAGAGGACACTCCTAAGTCAATTTCTCCTCAGATCCAAGAACTGCTAGGCGACTTAAACCAAGAAATGAAGAGACAACAAGCACTCAATGACCACTTGCAGAAGCAAATTACTGGACTACGCAAAGAGAAGTCTGTTTTGTCACAGCATATCATAGCAAGCAACAGCCGTTGCCAAATTCTTGAGGATAGTGTGGGGTACACTCACTCCCAGTAACTAATAAGCTTTGTACTGAATTTAGAATTAACAACCTTTAAGTTACAAGTTATGTCTGCACAGCGGACAAACTTGTTTAATGGAAGCCCAACTTTGAATGCAATTTGAATGGAACTTGTGATGACAAGTCGTAAGGTCAGTTGCAGACTCGCCCTCTAGCAAGGGATTCAAGCATACAACGCATACTTCTTCAGAACTAAACTCCACTTTGTAACTCTCTAGTCCCAGCAAAGGCTTTCTAAGAGAAGTTTCCTCGTCCCTAAAGAACTCCAAGTATACCAGAAGCACTATAACCACTATAGTACTTATAAGTGAAATCAAGTATAGAATAGTCCAGTGCAGGTACTTTAGTAAACATGCCAGCGACTCTATATAAAATTTACGCAATTCTTAACTTCACACAAAAGCTTGGAGTAGTCAATGGTGTCGAAAAAGGAGCCAATTATGTTCAACCCCAACAACACAGGTCCCAGACCTACCAGAACTAGGAGACCCAAAACCCTAAAGACCCAGTCAGACCTAATGTTGTAGGAAATAAACACCATTGGAATCATGAACCACGAAAGCGTGAGAAGGGATGCCGTAAACAAATTCCAACTTGTTCCAAAATTGCTTCTGAATGGAATTTACCCTGTAACTTCTCTTTGGGTTATAGAGTAAGAAATCCACTCGCCCAAACAAGTTGCAAGTATTGAATAGCTTACACTCAAAAACATTGCTACACACCTGTCTGTTTCCATTTATTTAGTAATCAAATTAATCAATCATGAGTAAAATCCTGGACTTAGTAACTTCTCTAGAAGACAACCCCTCTATGCAAGAAAGGAGTCTTTTGGACGAGTTCATATCTTCGCACACTCACACTTACCATTTTCCACAAGACTTCCAGCCTCTCCTAGCTTCTCTTTTTTCAAGTCGCCTCACTATAAAGGAATTCACTTTTACACAAGACTTCTACCCTTACGTTTTAAAGATCCTTCAGACTATCAGAATTCTGAGTCGCGACAAAAACTTACTGGGCGACTCCTTGATTTCAGCTCCTTCAACACTTGCTGTCCTTTTGAAAACCTACGCACACCAGCACTTCTTGGACTTCAATGCCAAGCACCTTTCAGAACTGCTAGTAGAGATTGCCACTATTCTAAGACGCTTGTGTGATTGCCAAGTACTAGGCCCAGAACTGCTTAAGGACGACATTCCTGAAGTTCTGTGCTTGATGCTAGGAAGCACCCACGCAATAGTAGCCCGAGCTACTTTAGAAGCCTTGATAAGTTTGTCAGGAATGTCAGGAGTCCACCAAGTCCTAGAGAAAACTTGCATTGTGGAGTTGCTTTTGAGAATCATCAGTGAGTACGACGGAGAGTTTATTCAGTTAGCTTCCAAGTTGCTTAACTCCATCTGCGAAAACGAAGAAATGTCGCGGCAAGTGCGCATGCAAAGAGGCAACTTAATTATGCTCAAGTAAGTATTACTTAGTCGCTTCCAGAGAAGCAAGGACCTGCCTAGCAAACTTTACTTGTCAAGGGTGATTTTTACCTTGTGCATGGACACTGAAAACGTAAGGGAGTACAGGGACTTAGGACTAGTTTCTATTTTGCTTGAAATAGTGGAGTCGAAAGACCACCCCTTAGAAGTGATAAACGCCCTCAAACTCCTTACAGAAATGACTTTAGACGATGAAACTTGCATTTACATTCGAGCTCAAGGAGCTAAAACTGTTTCGAAGTGCATTGTTAAGTACCACCCCATAAGGTTTTCTAAAAAGGTAAACGAAGAGATGAAGTTAGGTTTTTACGAAATCCAGTTAAACGCTTTACTCTGCATGCGCTTTTTGTACTCAATTGAAAGGAACCGTAAAGTCTTTAAGAAAGTGTTTCCTCCACAAGTCTTCGCAAGTTTTATTGACGTAGGAAACTACTTAAAAGAAGTAGTAGCTTACCAACCCACTTTAACTCTCATCAATGCTTTGAGTGAAGAAGAAGTCCAGCAAATGGAACAAAACATCAACCAAATGAAAGATGCCTCAGAAAACGTCCCAAGAGAAATAGGAGGTTACTTAGTTGGAGAGTTCATAGGCAAAGGAGCTTTTGGTTACGTTTACGAAGCCACTAAAGGGTCCAACAAGTACGCCATCAAAGAAATTCCCCTAGTGGACTTTGAACAGGACTTTGAAGAGTCGACAAAAGAAGAAATTGCTGAAAAACTAAGCAAAGAAGTTGCTATATACAAAAACTTAAACCACCCCAACATTATAAAGTACTACACTTCTTTTGTAGAAGGAGAAATGCTTTATATCGTTATGGAACTCATTGAAGGCCAGCCCCTTTCAGACTTCATCAGTTCACTCAAAGAAAAAAAACAGAGACTCGTTGAGGGACAAATTTGGCGAATATTCATTGAAGTCTGTGCTGGACTCAGGTACTTACACCTTGATAAAAAAGTAGTCCACAGGGACTTTACACCTGCCAACATCATGATCACTAAAGACAACCATGTGAAAATTGCTGACTTCGGCTTAGCTAAACAAAGAGGCGCACAGTCCAGCGGCAACATGAAAGCTTTTGTAGGAACTATTCAGTATAGTTGCCCCGAAATAGTTAGGAACGAACCCTACACAGAAAAAGCTGACATTTGGTCACTAGGTGTTATTCTTTACGAGTTAGCTACTTTAGAAAACCCTTTTTCAGGGGAAAACCCTTTGGCGATAGCACGCAAAATAGTAGAAGAAGACTACCCTCCTTTGAACGTCAAGGAGTTTTCGCCCCTTTTAATAACCACAGTTTCAAGGTGCATGTGTGTGGACCATGAAAGAAGGCCTGACATTTTAGGAGTTTCCCAGATGATTGGGCCAATTCTGTTGCTCCAAATAGACGAACTCAGGGTTTCAAGCGCCCCCTCTAAAGTTGAGTTGCCCAAACAAGACCCTCCTAAACTCCAAGTTAAAACAACCAACTTAAAAAAAGTAAAGGACCCTACCCAACCTTTGTTTTTGACCCTCCACAAGCTAGTGTACATAACCCAACTGCCCCCTGGACTCCAGAGGGACAACAGAAGGTCTATGCTAGAAAGTTTCAAGCACTGGTTGTTTTCAGAACCACACCGGTCTGAAAAGCTCAAAGAAGAACTTGGCAAACTCCACAACTGCGTGAGTGAAGAAGTTCCTATTCTCTGCAAAGAAAGAGTAACTTACGAAACCTTGAACTTCACCTTGGAAGAACTCCTTATTGAAAAAGGTTACTACGATAAAAGGGAACCGGCTACAGCAGACAGAATATCCTCAGCTTTGTCTTCAACTCCTAATCGAGTAACTAAGTAAGATTGTTTATTTAAATAAGAAATGACAGCTTAATTTACATTAGCTATGCAAGCTACTTCTGACCAGAGTTGTTAGAATGTCTTTTCTGTAGTTTTGAGATGACCTAGGTTCTAACTTGCGGTCTTTGCCCAAAGCTATTAGCTCAGCTTGCTTGCAAGTAAAAGTTCCGCTGTCACGCCTTGCAAAAGTAGTTGTTTGCTGTGGCTCCAAGTGGAGTTCTTTCCAAGGAGCTTCTTCAATTTTAGTGTTTCTATGAGCAGCCAAAAAGTCCTTTATAAAGTTGAATAAGTTAGTAAGTATAGAGTTGATTTGGGAGTGTTCTTTAAGGGGGTCATAGTAGTAAACAGCTTTTTGTTTTAGGTCAACTGCAAGTAAGGTCCAGTTTTCTGTTTGCATTGGAAAGAGTAGCCAATCGTAAGCTAGAATGTTGGTTTTAATGTTTCTGGCACTAGCTTTGCCTTCCAAAAAAACTGCTTCTGAAAAGGAAGTGCTGGAAATGAGTACTTTGCTTGCTTTGGACTTTTTAACTTGGGTTCGGTTAACTTGTTTGAGCATGCTCATGTAAGCATCTACAATACTTACGGGGAAGTCTGTTTGTTCCCTGAAGCAAACTAGGTCTTCGCGCTTGAGAGTTCTGTTTCTGAACCTTAAAACTACCTCTTGGGGGTTCAGATTGCTGTTTAGAATCGTTGCAATAAGGTCCTGTACTTCTTTGGGCTGCTTTTCTCTTTCGCCACTGGAGTGTTTGCTGGAGTCTTCTTTGAGTTCTTCACGCGAACTCGAGCTTAGAATACTAGAACTTTGAGCAGTATTCATGAGAGTCATCAGGCTAAGGTCTTTTTGAGTAAGGCCACTGCTAGGACCTTTGAGTTGCATGAAACTTGGCAGTGCTTGGGTCCTAATGTTTTTTCCCGAGAAGATTCTTGAAAAGGCAGCTGACCCAGCAGGGGCTGTTAGAATTCCGCTGCCAGGTCTGCTGTTGGTGGCTTGGGACTGCACACTCAAACGCGAAGACATTCTTAAGCTTTTTCTGTTTTGGAATTCCATTTTGTTGTTTTATTATGTTCTTAGGCTTTGCTGTTTGAACCAGTGTCTAGAAATTGAATTTGTGTAAAAGTTATAAAAATGTTTGTTTACCTTTCGAAAAAAGTAGCCCTTCCTTCAGAAGCCCACCAAATCAGGTCTATTTCGTGGAACAAACAAGAAGGTTACATTGCAGTAGGCTGCGAAGATGGGCTTTTGAAAGTTATAAAATTAGAACCGCCAACTGTGGTGTCGCAAAACCAGCCCCCACGTTCAGATCTTACTATGAACCAAACTTGTGAGGGACACCGAAGTCCAATATCTTCAGTGATTTGGAACGAAATCCACTGCAAACTAACTTCTTCTGACTCAGAAGGCCTTATAATAGTTTGGACTCTACACCGAAATCAGTGGGTAGAAGAAATGATTAACAACAGAAACAAGTCCCCAGTGAGCGACATGAAGTGGTCTTCTGACGGAACTAAGATTTGCATAGGTTACGAAGACGGCTCAGTGATTGTGGGGAGTGTCGAAGGAAACAGAGTTTGGGGAAAGGACCTTTCGCACAAAGTCAAGAACCTAGAATGGGCCCCTGACGGAAGAACTCTGCTTTTCGCCACTGAAGAAGGCAGGATTTACGTGTATGACGGCAGTGGAAACCAACTGTGCGAACTGAAACTAAAATGCGGAAACCGAACTACTTTGGCGGCAATTCAGTGGTTCAACGGAGCAGGGTACAAGAGTTTTGCTGTTGACGAGTTTTCGAACCCCTCGCTGTGCTTTGCTTTTGAAAACGGAGTCATGCAGTTGATGAGGAACGAAAACGACGAAAACCCTGTTGTAATCGACACTGGAATGGCCATTAAGTACTTGAGTTGGAACCACATAGGAAGCATTTTGGCTGTAGCAGGTTCGCATCCCCAAAAAGGAGCAGTAGTGCAGTTCTACACCAACTTGGGAATCCACATGAGGACTTTGGGAGTGCCTGACGCCCAAGCTGTAACAGCTGTTTCCTGGGAAGGCAACGGCTTGAGAATAGCTTTATCTGTAAATTCGATTTTGTACTTCGCAAACATCAAACCTGACTACAAGTGGGCGTTTTTCAACGAAACCATTGTGTATTCCTTTATGAAGCCAGACAGGGCAGACTACTGCATTGTGTTTTGGAACACAAGAACTGACGACAGGTACGTTAAGTACGTTAAAAAACTAATGGGAGTAGCTGGAGGAGGGGAGTGCTGTGTGCTGGCAACTAAAGCTGAAGAGTCCAACAATCGCTTTGTGCTTATTCTGTGCAACGCCATTGGAAGTCCCATTGACACCAAACAAATCAACATTGAGCCTTTGTTTATTTCTATGAACAAAACCCACGTTATTGTTTGCAGTGAAGAAAGCATTTACGTTTGGCAGTACAGGTCCCAGGTAAGTCGTCTTATGTCTGTAGACTCCTCTAAAAGAAAAATCGGTCGGGAAATAGCTTTTAATGTTGACGAACAGCCTGACCTTAACAGCATTTACGATGTGGAAAGGTTCAGTAAGCCTTCTAGAAAAGCCCAAGACCCTATTTCATGCGTGACCTCAGGAAACGGTTTCTTCATGGTAGGCCGTGCTAGTGGAACAGTTAATAAGTACACTATTCCTCACGTAGCTTTAGAAACTCGCTACATGCTTAACTGCAGGCCCCAGCTCGTTACAGCTAACTGCGACAACACTAAACTTTCCATCATCGACATCAACGGAGTGCTGAGTTTTTACGACACCGCAGCTAAGTCAGAAGTTCCGGGGATGCAAGGTGCTCATACTGGCTTAGAAAGAAAAGACGTGTGGGATATGAAGTGGGCCCAAGACCACCCAGACCTCATTGTAGTCATGGAAAAAACCAGAATGTATGTTATGATGGGCAACGAAGTAGAAGACCCTGTAGTCAGCTCAGGCTACCTGTGCGACTTCAAAGACCTTGAAATCAAAGCAGTGCTTCTGGACGAAGTAATGAAGTTCCCTGACAGCCCTGGTTCAGCCGAAGAGCTTATTTTGTACTTCGAAACCAAAAGCTTAAGGGACACCAGAGAAATGGTAGAAAAAGTAGACATTAAAGATGCCTACAGTGCCGTTGAACAACTCCCCTTCAAAAAACTCTGGAGCATCATTGCAGAGGCTGCTCTTAAAAAACTCGACTTTGAAGTAGCCCACAAAGCCTTTGTGAAGTACGACGACTACCAAGGAATTTGCTTTGTAAACAAAGTAAAAAAACTCGACGACATCCAGAAACAAAAAGCCGAAGTGGCAATATACTTCAAGAACTTTGACGAAGCCGAAGACATCTACAAACAAATAGACAGAAAAGACCTAGCACTAGACATGAGGGTACTCATAGGGGACTGGGTCAGAGTCATTCAACTCGTAGACCAAGGAGTGGGCACAGACGAACTTGTAAACGTAGCCTATGACAACATTGCAGACTACTACTCTGAAAAGTTCAGGTGGCAAAAAGCAGCTTCCCACTACTCACTAGCTCAGAACAACGAAGCTCTAGTTAAAGCTTACTACCAAATGGAAGACTACGAAAACCTTTCTAAAATGATAGAAATACTTCCTGAGCAATCTCCACTTTTGCAAGAATTGGGAGAAAAACTCGAAAGCGTGGGACTTTGCGAAGAAGCTGTTAAGGCTTATGTGAAAGCAGGCAATGTGCGAGCAGCTGTTGACTGCTGTGTAGTGCTTAACCAGTGGAACTTAGCTATTGAGTTAGCAGAAGAACACAACTTTGTGCAAATTGAAGGACTTTTGTCCAGGTACGCAAACATGCTTCTGGAAGAAAACAAAACCATCGAAGCCATCCAACTGTACCGGAAAGCCAACCGGAACACAGAAGCTGCCAAGATCCTCAACAACATAGCAAAGGACCTTGGAAAGACCCACAGCAGTCCAATCATGATGAAGAAACTCTACGTAATGGCAGCTTTGGAAGTTGACTCCTACAAAAAAAGAGTTTTGGAAGCACAAATCACTGGAACAGGAATGACAGCTAAAACACTTGACTCTTTGATTACGAGCGACATAAACACCATGAGTGATAAAACTCTAGACAACCCCTGGCGGGGTGCTGAGGCTTACCACTTCTTTTTGTTGGCCCAGCGACAACTTTACGAAGGCGACTACGAGTCAGCACTCAAAACCTGCTTGCGTCTTTCAGAGTACGAAAATGTACTTGAAACCAGGGACATTTACTCGCTAATAGCTTTGGCAGCTTTTTACGCAGGGTACCTGAAAGAATGCTCGCGTGCTTTGGTGAAGCTAGAAAACTTGCCTGGGCAGTCTGATGAAGACAGAGAAAAGTACGAAGAACTAGCAGTAAGTATATTTTCAAAGTACCCTCCTAGGGACCCCAAGCACACTTACTTCAAATGTCCTGGCAAAAGTTGTCCTAACAAGGTTTCAAGCATTGTGACTAACTGCAACGAGTGCGGGTCTAACTTTCCAGCTTGTATGGCAAGTGGTCAGCCCATCCTTGAAAAGAACTACGTGCAATGCAAAACTTGCAAGCACAAAGCAGTTGAGTCTGAACTCCATAGACTTAGAGTCAAAAACTGTCCCTTGTGCCATGCACCTATGCAGTTAAGATAATTATTAAGGACTAAGTACTATGACTTTGGTTTCCCCTTTGTACTTAAGTTGGCCGTCAATTACAGAGTATACTGGGAGTTCTTCTTGGGTTTGGCATTTAGGGTGGACTCTAGGCGGAGTCCTAGTTTGGTTATTTTGGGGGTTCGATATTATCCTTTTCACAGTTTGGTACTTTTTTTCCAGTGACTCATCCTTATTTACAAATTTTCTGTCATTTTTGGTCTTTTTGCCGAAGCAGCAACTTATTACCCTTTTCATTATCGGATTAAAATGTTATGTTTTTTATAGAGTTGATTGTAGCTAAGTCCCGAATAGAAAGATGGGAGCTTTTGCTTTGGTTCAAAGGAGTTGAGTAGATGTTAGGTGTGGCTCTGACGATTGCAGGGCCTCCTCCGTATAAAAGCATAAATGCTTGCCATACGTGTTTGCTGACTCCTTTGTAGTCCAGGTTGGCTTCTAGTCCCAGCTTAACTTCTTCTGACTCAACAAGGCAAGAGTTGTCTATAGGTGGAGGAAGACTGAATTTTCCTTCCATACTGCAGTAAGCTTCCCAGTTGTCTAGCCATTTTTTGCATACTATGTACCATCCTTCGCCTGAAACTCTTTTTTCTTTGAGAGACTTGATTAGTTTTTGCTCTTCTTTAATGCGTTCTTCTAGTTTGGGAATTTGTTGAGTGCATCTTACGCACTTACTAACTTTTGTAAGCAAGCTTCCTTCAATGCCGTAGATCTCTGAAAGTCTTTGGAGTTCTTCTGAGTTGATGGCTGTAAACTCAGACTCATTTAAGTTGTGCTTAAGTTGTTTGTGTTTGCAAAGTAAGTAGTTTTGGTAAATACAACCTGGGCCAGCAAGGGTGTAGTACTTGTTAAGCCAGTAAGTAGGCACATAAGCTAAGGGATGCTCTTGGCTTACAAACAATCTAGGTTCGTAAACTTTTTCATAAAACACAATATAAGCTTCTTTTTCCAGAACTTTGTCTTCAGAAATCTTGTTGACTTTGGAGTCATTGAACTCAAACCAATTTTCCCCAACTTTGCAGTAGGCAATGTAGTGGCCGCCTCTAACTCCTCCAGAGTGCGAAACAAAGCTTTTTAAGCTGTAGAAGCAAGGAGTTTTTTCTTTAAGGAACTCTTCTAAGTTAAGTTCTAGGGGCAACTGCACAGGTGTAGAAACCTTAGAGCTCACTTTATTGTACCTGAACCTTTTAAGGAACAGCACCAAAACGTTAGGGTGAGTAAGCACTTTTGTTTCTTTTTGGGACTTTGTTTTGGCTTGGCAGAACTCACAAAAGTACTTGCCAGAAAGTTCTTCAGGCAGGCAGAAGTGAAGCAAGCAGTCATAAAGGTTCAGTTCACTAGAGCTAAACAGCTTTTTTAAAAGTCGCTTTTTGGAGCTTTGGTTTTTGCTAGGAATCATCAAAGGAATCTCATAGTAGTCTTCTTGTTTGCTAGAAGCCTTTCCACACTTAGAGCAGTGCACAGTGCTTTCTACTTGGAACTTAAAAGTTTCCGAAACAATTGACTCTTTCAAGTCCCTTTCAAAAGAGTACTGAGTAGTTTCGTGGAGTTTGTCCAAAAGTATTTTAAGGAACTCTTGGGAGTCTTGCTGGAGAAAACCTCTGAAAAACGGACACGAAACCTGCAGTTTGTGCAAAAACTGTCTTGGACTTAAGCTTTTGTGACTTGCACTTTTGACTTCCCTCACTAACTCAGCAAACTGCAGAGTCAAAAGGTTGTCTGAGTTGCGCCAGTTCAAGAGTTCAGCTTCAAAGCAGTTCACAAAGTAACTACTAATGCTTTTGATGTTGAACAAGCACTGCAAAGCAGAGTTTAAGTAACAAGTATTGCCTAAATTGTCTAGCCCAGGCAAGTTTTCCACAGCGTTTCCTTTGACAAGTTTGTTTTTGAACTCTGTTTTTATGCTTTCACAGTCTTCAACGCTTGACTCGCAGTTAAAACACCAAACTTCTAGTGAAGAAGTGTTTATACACAGAAAGTACCTGCAAAACTGGAAGTGTTGTTTAAAGTGGTCAGCTTTACTACAACCAACAAAAAAGCAATTTTTCTAAATAGAAATTACGTCTAGACAAACACACAAACCAGATAAATTCTGCATGCAGACTCCACACTTAAACTCTTTTATAGCTGCTAGTTTTTGAGTTAACTCACTTACTCTAGAAACTTCTTGTTCATGAAGACAGTGTTCCATTTATAAGTCCTATACAGGTTAATGATTATATGAACCCTCGGATAACTGAAATTATCTGGTCTATCATAATATTATCCCTCCTCAGTGCGCAGAGTCTCATTAGAATAAACCTTATTCTCTCAGGCATAGGGTGCTCCATTATGTGCCGCAGTACACTTTCGAAGTTAGGATTAAAGTCTTTTTGCTGCGAAATGTAATTCACCAAAAGTCTTCCAGGAGACTTTTTTGCAGTGAAGCTGTACTCCCTTCTCCGGGGAACTCTTTCAATCCAGTCAAAGCGACCCCTGCACAAAGGACAGGTATTTTCTGTACGGGACCACCTCTTAATGCACTTGTGGCAGAACAAGTGAGTGCATGAGGATACTTTTCCCTGTATTTCTATTAAATTGTAGCATATCCCACAGCTCTCAGCTTTTCTTCGGAACCGAGTAACTATTTCTTTCATTCTATTGATATGCTTCTTATAAATGTCGGAACCCTGTGGAGCTGTTGACTGTGAAGGCCCTGAAATGGAGTGCCACTGCGTAGAACCCCCTGTTCCTTTGTGTAAGCATCAAACTTACAACCACTTCTTGAACATTACTGCCAATCCTCACACCATAAAGCCTTACAAGTCAAAGGTGGGAATTCAAGATGCCGCGGAAATAATGAACGTTCTTGAAAAATTGCTTAAAGATACAAGGAAAACTAAAGCTGAGTTACTGAAGTTCCTTTGTAACGCTAAAAAGGCCATTGAAAGAAAGTGCAACGAGTTTATGGAGACCATAAACGAAGCAGAAAAACTGTGTCAGGACTTAAAGCTTGCTTTGAGTGAAGACAACATCTCAACCAAAAATACTCATCAGAACTTTGTAAGAAACATTCTTTTGCACCCCAAAAAACAAAGAGATGAAATCTTTAGAACCTGGAAACCGCCTAGGTTGAGCAAAAAGATTTCGGAATTTTATGGAATACTCAATAGATTCCAAGTAGAAGAAAACTGGCTCGAAATATCTTGTGGGTACGACCCGTGCAGAGAAAAGCATATGACTAACACCGTTGATTTTATGACAAGAAATAACAACAGCTTTCAGCTGGACTTAAGCTCTATGAATGCAACTAGAAATCAGAGATTTTACAACGGATTCTTAGGCTATTGCCTAGACCCAGACCTTTCTGTCTACCAAAATTACGCTAGAAATTTTGGATCATTCCCGTATCATCACAATCAACAAAATACAGGCACTACTATAGAATTTGGAGGTTTTATTTATTCTTTTGGGCACAATGGTAACCAAACTTGCAAATATGAAACAGGCCAAGGAAGCAAAAGATCTCCTTTCCAAAAAAAAAAAAACAGAAGCCAAGGGACGATAGAAAACTTTCCTGGAACTGTAGGTCCAATGTCTGCTGTTATTTTCTATAGCAAAATATACATATGTTCTCTGAATGAAAGAGATATTTATGTTTTTGATCCAGACGAAGAAAAGTTCAGTGTAATCAAATTCGACTTTAAGCCAGATAAGTTCAAGTTAATTTTCAGAGATGAAAGCCACTTATATGTGATACAAGAAAACTGGCTCTATAAGCTAACTTTGTCCTTTGAGTTGCCTAATGAAGTTTATACTGATTGCTACAAAATAAATAACTTCATGGGAGATAGAATTCCCTTAGTGAAACCAGTTAAGTTCAAAAACAACTTTCACTTTATATTTGACGAATCTGCAGTGTTTTGCATGGACACCAAAACTTATGCAGTTAAGCAATCCAAAATATCTCTTTTAACCTAACTAACTACAAGTTCCTTAAATAATTAATGTAGTTGGTTTTTCTGATTTCTGAATTAGATTCGGTTTTTTGAATACAACTAAACCCATTCATCTCCAAAATGGGAGGTCTGCGGATTTGAGAAGCGGACTTAAACTGGGGAGGCTTATAGTAATTGTAAAACTTTCTGATTCTAGGCTTCAAAGCAGCAGCTTTGGGGTTAAAGTTCATAGACTTAAGTGAAATCTTAGCGTTTAGGTTTCTGTACAAAGCTGAGTTCGGGACGTAACTGGCTTTTTTGGGCCTGAGTTTCTTTCTTATAAGTTCGTTCTGTAAAGGAGTCTCATACTTGATAGTTTCACGTGAACGGATTCTTAAAATGGTATCGTCGTACTGCTTAGCAGCACTTTTGCTCCGAGTGTGACTTGTGTCCTTAGGCGTCACAGACCTAGTGAGTTTAGCTATGCCTTGATTAAAGCTGTTTTGCCTAATTCTGCTCCTGGAATTCATTTTAACATATCACAATATAAATGGAACCCGAAAGGAAACCTAAAGAAGGCTGGACCCAGCAGGACTTTAAGACTTTTTACCTGAGCCCCACTATAAAGTGCACGTTCATCATGATAGCTATTGTGACCTTTATTTCGTTTGTTTTTACAGTGACCTTGTTGTCCCTGAGTGGCCAGATAGTAGAGGTCAAGGAAAGGTATGATTCAGTTGAAGAATACAGTATTGGGAACACATTCAATGTCTCTTTTAACATCGGCGAGAAAATCGAAGGCCCTGTTTACCTTTACTACCAACTAACAAACTTCTACCAGAATCACCGTAAGTATGTAAAGTCTTACTCCAAGAGCCAACTCAAAGGCGAAAGCGTTTCTGAAGATGATATCAAAAACTCCTGCGACCCTATTGTATACAACGAAGACTTAGATCCAGGGCGCAATGCTGTAGATGGGAGCGCGTTAAATGATAACTCCATTGCTGATCCTTGTGGGCTAATTGCCAACAGCTACTTTGAAGACTCTTACGAACTAATTAAAGACGAGAATCAAATAACCATAGACGATTCAGATATAGCTTGGAGCACTGACGACAAAAGCAAGTACGGAAACTCAGAGGACTGGGAAGCAAACCAGTGGACAGACAAAACAGACCCCCACTTCAAAGTGTGGATGCGCACAGCACCTAGTTCTACTTTTAGGAAGCTCTGGGGAAAGATAGATCAAGACTTAGAACCTGGTGACTACACACTTAAAGTACACGCAAAAACGGATGTTTCAGACTGGGAAGGCGAGAAGTGGGTAGTGCTGTCAAACACAAACAGTTTTGGAGGAAAAAACGGGGTACTGGGTTGGTCGTTCTTTGTATCGACCTTAATAGGCATAGGGTGGATGATAGCTATTTTTGTGCTGAAGAAAATGAACCCCTACCCTACACTTGAGCAAAAGTTTGTTGAGTATACTTAAATTAGTTGTTTTACACCTTTGTTCAATAACTTACTGAAAACTCTAGAAACTTCTTTGCAGGTTTTTCTGGTGGGTTCATCTGAGAAGTGCATTAGGTGGTCTTTAACTAAGTCCCAGTTAAGTCTGTAGTCAGTCATGAACTGGTTTAGTTTTTCTGAGTCTTTTTCTTTCGCAAGTTTAAAAGCGTAATTAGCTATGAGTTGTGAGTACTCACCTAAAGTTTCGTTTTGGACTCCGTAACTAGCAAGTGAAATGTGCTGTCTGAGTTCCTGAGCAACTCGCAAAGACTTGTTGAAGTTAGAAAGTTTGCCTAGAACTTCAGGGAAGTTCAGTTTTTCAATTGGAACTTCTGTGAAGTAAGCAGGGGCTACTGCTGAACTTTGGGCGTAGTGAGGCAATAAAACCCACTCTTGGTTTGTTTTAATTCTGTTGATTATTAAGTCACTAAAAGCTATGCTGTCAGCAGCCTCAGACAAGTTTTCAAGGCTGCAGGCTTGTTGGTAGTTTTCACTCACAAGCAAAGGAACCATTTCGTAGTCCACCAAAACAGTGTCTATTTTTTCTTTGTGTGTGTGGTTTTTGGTTTTGTTCAGAAGTAAACTTGCTGCGTCAAAAGCAGTGAGGGCAACAGACTGGTCTTTGCCTGCAGACTTAACGTCAAAGTTACTTGACTTAGCTGCCATTTCAAGTACGTTCAGCATTTGTCTTACGTCTCCTCCACTCAGTTCAGCAATTTCTGTTGCTTTGGGTTTAGTGATTGATACTTTTTCTAACTGGATTATAGTTCTTAGTTTGTTGAAAAGTTCTTCTACTCTAGGCTTGAAAAACCTAACGTCTAAGCAGTAAGAAGTTAAGCTTTTGACTTTGGTGGAGTAGCGGTCGTTGCAAATACAAATCACAGGCACTTTAGTTGCTTTGAGAACTTCAATTAGGGCCTGCATTCCTCCTTCGTCCCCAGCTGACATTCCATCCACTTCGTCCATAATCAACAGTCCGTTTGTTACACTGTCAGTTGATTTCATAGAAGTGTTTAAGCAGAAAGTACTTATTTTCTCGTGAATAAAGCCTTTAGAACGAGTGTCACTTGCGTTGAATTCTATGGGGGAGTACTGCATTGACTTGGCTATGATTCTTGCACTGGTTGTTTTCCCAATGCCTGGAGGCCCACTTAAGAGCACTGCTCTTTTGTGCCTGGGCCAGTTTGCAAGCCAGTCTTTGAGTTTCTTGATTTGATTGGAGTTGCCTATGAGATCCTGGATTGTTTTGGGAGCATACTTGACCGAAAAGGGCTGGGGCTTGGTAGCAAATGTGGGTTTACTAGGTTTCTTAATCATTTCCTGGAGGCTTTTGATGGGCTTTTTGGTAGTTTGAGGAGTATTTTGGGGAATTGGCTTTTGAGGAGACTGAGGAGGCGACTTGGAGGGGGATCTGGGAGGTGTAGGAAGTTCAGGCTCAGAAACTGACTCAGGACTTGACTCTTGGTAATCTTGGATTTCTATCTGGGGTTCTTCGTAGTCTTCAAGTTCCTTCACTGAAGTACTGTTGAAGTAGTCAAATGGGTTTATCTCTGTTTTTGGCTTTTTAGCTGTTTGAGTAGGACTGGGGTTTCTTTTTCTTTTGAAACTTGGTTTGTCTTCGCAGGACATATTAATAAATTATCCCGCCATAACACTAAGCTAAAGTTTATAAGCTTGCAAAAGTAGATAATAAATGGAACTCAGAGAAGAAGACCTAGAACTAGTAGTAACAGTTTACTCAAGCCAAGACGTTATAGTTTACAAAGGAAGGGTCAAAGACAGCAGCGCTGAAGTGATCATAAAAATACTTACTACGATTTCGCATTCTGAGCTGGAGACACTAAGAAGAGAGGTTGAGTTCATGAAAAAACTTCAACATGAAAACATCGTGCAGATTTACAGCTGGTTTTACAAAGAAGTGGACAGGAAGTACGAAATATGGATAGTGATGGAAAACTGCACAGATGGAGACCTAGGCAAACTGATTTACGAAGCAAACCGCAAAAATCAACTATTCGAGGAAGAAGTGCTTCTTACGATGATGAAGCAACTAGTTACAGTTTTTGCCTACATGCAGAAAAAAGGCTTTGCACACCGAGACATCAAACCCCAGAACATCTTTTTGTCAGAAAACAAAGTAATTAAAATAGGCGACTTCGGGAGTTCCTACGAAATAGGCAACAGACAAATAGACGAAAGAACTCTGCAAGGGACTCCTGCTTACTTGTCTCCCCTCTGCAGACAAGTACTTGGAGAGTACATGAGAGGAGGAATACCCTATGTAAGGCACAATGTTATTAAGTCAGACGTTTACTCATTAGGGATGACTTTTATAACACTGTGTGACTTAGGCGGCATAAACTCATTAGTCGACAAGGACCTAGAAATTCTCCAGCAAAGAATTACCGAAAGAATAAGTCAATTAAGATACAGTGACAGAGTAAAAGAAATGATTGCAAAAATGACTTTTGTAGAAGAAGACCAAAGACTGGACTTTGTCGCCCTAGAAAGAGAGTACTTCAGTGAAAGGCCAGTTTTAGACTCATTCAAAACCAACAGCAAACTAGAAAAAAACGTCTGCAGAAAGGACTTTCAGAGAATATGGAATTGTTTAGACGATGTTTTTTCTTTGAGTGCTGAAGAAAGAAAACTGTGCTATTACACAGTTAACTTCAAAGAAGAGCTTTTAATCAGTTACTTAGAAAACCTCTGCGAAATTCTTAACGAAGAGCTTATTGATAGGGTTTGCTTGATCATGCCCAGAATTAAAAAAAGTCACAACGTTAAAGTTTCAGTGCTAGGCGTTATCTGCAACCTGTGTAACGCCAACCTTGAAAACCCAATTAAAGTTTGCTGTGCTTTTTACCACGAAGACTGCCTAAGTTACCTTTCTGGGAACCCTTGCAGTAAGTGTAAAACCCCCATAAACTTACGTGAGCTTTTTCCTCTTAACTGTGAATTTTGTCACAACCCAATTTGCCGGAAGCCAAGGATAAATTCTAGTCATAATGTGTGTGTTAAGTGCCGTCCAGACCCAGTTTTTGAAATTGTTTGCCAGAACCCTAACTGTGAACCTCAAAACCAAATAGCTACTGAAATCACTTTCACCTGTAGTGCTTGCAGAACTACTGTATGCAGCATATGCAAAAATCTGCCTCATCCAAGCAAGTCTTGTAAAACTGCAAAAACTTCTAGATTTTTAAAGTGCTATAACTGCAAAGAATTTACCCAAAGACAACCTGACTCCCAATTTTACTTTTGTGAGACCTGCAAAGGTCTTTTGTGCTTTATTTGCAACAACCCCCACGAAACTAACCAACATGACTATACCACTCTGCACAGGCAGTGCTTAACTTATTTTGAAAGTTCTAATTAAGTTCTAAGTAGTAACTCTGAGAGTTTCGACACTTCAGTAACTGGTTGCTCGCACTGGTAGTTTTTGCAGAAGTAAGCAGTAGTTCTTCCTTCTATTTGGTTGTGCTCTCTGGTAAAAGGCACTACTCTTTCAAGCCGTTCTGAGTCTTCGGTGTTTTTAAAAACCAGCAAAAGGTTAGGTTGGTAGTTTGAGTTGGCTTCTTGCAGCATGTCTTTAGCTTCTTCTTTGCTTCCAACTACTACAAGTTCGCTTGACTCTTCCAGCCCAAACTGCAGTCCAACTAAGAACTGACTGAACCCCATTGGAATCCCTCTGGCTTGTCCAGCAAAGAGTTTGTGGAGTTCCTCAGCTTTTTCTTCTAAGTCACTCCGTCCAGTGATTCTTCCTAAACGAAGCAGGTTGTACATAGCAATTGAGTTTCCTGAAGGTATGGCTCCGTCGTACATTTCTTTGTTTCTGTGGAGGATTTGTTCGGCTTCGCTTGAACTGAAGAAAAACCCGCCTTCTTCAGGGTCCCAGCATTTTTCTATAAAAGTATCGTTGAGTTCTAAGGCTTCTTCTAGAAGTTCTGGGTCTTGGGTTGCTTGGTACAACTCAAGCAGGCCCCACACCACAAAGGCATAGTCGTCTGCGTGGGCCATTATTCTTGACTCGCCGTCTCTGTACATATGCAAAAGGGCGTTTGAGTCCCTAAGGTTGTTTTTGATGAACGCGTAAGCTTTGGCTGCTGCGTCTATGTAGGTTTGGTTGTTAAGTGCTCTGCCAGCTTTAGCCAAGGCTGCTATCATCAGCCCGTTCCAGTCAGTTAAAACTTTGTCGTCTTTCAAAGGGTGGATTCTTTTTTCCCTAACTTCGAAGAGTTGCTGGCGAATAGACTCGAGTTCGTTGTTGAGTTCTTCAAGAGACATTCCTTGTTCCTGCGCAATTTCTTGGTAGCTCTTTTTAATGTGCGGAATGTTGCTTCCTGTAAGTTCTCCTGAAGCCTCTTCAGCAAAGTTCCCGCTTTTTTTAAAGTTGTAAACACTCAGATACAACTGTGCTTGATTTGCAGGCAGTAAGTTCCTGACTTCTTCTTCCGACCACACGTAAAACTTCCCTTCCACTCCTTCGCTGTCAGCGTCTTCTGCTGAGAAGAACCCCCCTTCTTCGTGAGTCATGTCTCTCAGCACGTACTCACAAACTTCTTCAACTGTTTTTTTGAAAAGTGGGTCTTTTGTGGCCTGGAAAGCTTCAGTGTAGGCGCAGACAAGCATTGCTTGGTCATACAGCATCTTTTCAAAGTGAGGAACTAACCACTCAGGGTCTGTGGAGTACCTGTGGAATCCGTACCCTACGTGGTCAAAGATGCCCCCATACCTCATTTCAGTGAGTGTTTTAGTTACCATGTCAATGGCTTTTTGGGAGTTGTTTTGGTGCCAGTACCTAAGCAAAAACAAAAAGTTGTGGGGAGATGGAAACTTAGGCCTTTTGCCAAATCCGCCTTTTCTAGAATCGAATTTCTGAGAAAACTGGTTAAAGGCGTTGTGGAAAACAGACTTGTCCAAAGCTGCTTCTTTACTTAGTTTTCCTGAACGCTTGGCGTGGTTAACTATTTCTAGGGCAGACCTCAGAACTTTTTCCCTTTCGTTCTGCCAGAGTTGCTGGATTTGAGGAATCATTTGCTTCATGCCTGGGCGGCCGAACCTTCCTTCTTTAGGAATGTAAGTTCCAGCGTAAAAGGGTTGTTTCTGAGGAGTCATCAGTATAGTTAGGGGCCACCCTCCACTTCCATTTATCATCAGACAAACATTCATGTAGGCATGGTCTACGTCAGGGCGTTCTTCGCGGTCTACCTTTATACTCACGAAGGCAGAGTTCATGAGTCTTGCCACTTCTTCGTCTTCAAAGGACTCATGCTCCATAACATGACACCAGTGGCACGTAGCGTAGCCTATTGACAGAAATATAGGCTTGTCTTCTGCTTGTGCTTTTTCAAAGGCTTCTTGGCACCAAGGGTACCAGTCAACTGGGTTGTGTGCGTGCTGCAGTAGGTATGGGCTTTTTTCTGATACAAGTTTGTTCACGTGCCTCATCATTTTACCATAAGTCCCTTAAAAAGTTACAATGGATTACTTAGGTATATAAGCAGTTATTTTCCCGGCTGTTACTAAATCTGGATTGAGACCCCAAGGGAATTTTATCGGCAAATTTAGAAGTTCTAGAGGCTAAGTATAGGGTTTTTTTGCCCGGGCTAGACTGCTTGAACCCTTACAGTTGTGGAAATTAGAACTTAGAACTAAGCTTGTTTATGGAGCTTAGCTTTTTTCTGTTGGTGTTCTGTAAGCATGGGTGTTTACCAACCTAAACATAAATTCCTGCGCGGCTCCACTGGATTTTTTAACCGCAGTCTGACTAGGTGCCGCATGCACAGAGTTCCCATATTTAAACAGCGAATTCAGAATCAATAGGGGCTTCGCTCAGAATTACTTGTTAAGTTGTCTAAGTGTGGCTACCCCGGAATAAGCCTAAGCTCACACCTTCTAGATAAACCTTAAGGTTCCATATTGAAGGTTTCAAACACTTATTTTTCAAAAAAAAAGTAACTGTAAAAATATGGCTCAAGTTTTCTGTATGGAAAAGAAATCCTGGTGGCTTCTCCACAGCGGTGTCTTTGCTGTCACCCTGATACTCATCCTAGTCACTTTGTTCGTACCTTGGTTCTCTTATGATGATGGCAAACGATGATGACTACAACACTCTTTACGGATACTACCGAATCTCGTGACGAAACTAAAACTTGGGGGGATTCTATAAGCGATCTTGAAGATTTGCCATCAAGCGACGCCACGGATGACCAAGATAGACATCATCAAGGGAATTCAAGCAGGAGTTTTGGTCTACCTAATTTTCTCAATCATAGCCATACTTGCCTACATTGGCGGGATTGTGATTTTGGTGTTAGATTACCTAGGAAAGTTCTCAAAAACCATCTGGAGCGTTGTTGCAGTTTCTGTGGCTTTTGTCTTCTACATCGTAGGCTACATTGTTGTTATGATTACCGCCAAAATCGAATTCGGGGATGGTGAAGCATCTACCTTTTCAATTCAAACTCTGACGGTGGCGATATCGAGCAAAGCACCGCTGGCGCTGAAATAGGAGCAATTTTAGGCCTGATCTCGGTGATCTTGGCTGGAGTTGCAGAGATTCTTCACTCACTAGTGTGGTACATGTCCAACAAATCAGCTAAAACCGACCAAGCTGCAGCCCAGAAATAACTTAATTTTACTATTTTACCTTAAGCGCTGAGTAAGTTAATTAGTTCGGCTTTGGCTTCTTCGGCTTTTCCTTCAAAGTGTTTATTGAAAAGCATTTCTGTTACTCCCAACTGGTTTGCAATGTCAATGAGTTCCCGATTAATCCCATTGCCTGTAAGTAGATTACCAATAGCAATTAAGCTTCTAAAGCAGTTTTCAACGTCGCTTTCAGTCATCAAGATTTCTTGGAGGGCAGTCAAACACTGGATTTTTCCTTCGTTGTCATCTTTGGAACAAAGCATCACTGAGAAGTTGAAAATCAAACTAGTCAGTCCTAGTCGCACAGACTTGTTTTGGTTGTCTAAGTGACTCAGTACGGAGTTAAGGACTTGCTCCCTTCTCTTTTCAACCACGTAATGGGAAGTGTTGTGTCTGAACATGTTGCTGATTGCTCTTAAGCCCACTATTACAAGGGGGTTCTCTGAAGCTATTGAAACTTGTTGTAGTAGGTGCGAGAAAAGCCCCATTCCTTGGTCAGAACCTTTAAAAAGTTCCTGTGAAGAGGGATGCAAAAGGGCAAGTCGGAACAAGTCGATGCAAGGAAACAGTTCTTGAGTGGGCCAGTGCAGAAGTTTCTGAAGAACTTCAAGGTCCCTAGCAGTTAAGTAACTGCCTGAATGGCCCTTGGGGTTACCTAAAACTTGGCCAAGTCTTTCTAGCGAAACCATCTCTGACTCTTGTAGTGCGAGTTCTGGTTTTTCAGACATGAACTCTTTGATTTTTTTAACTATTGGGTCAGTTTTAGCTGCTTCAAAGTAAAGGTAATTTTGTTGTGGGAAAAACTTGTTGAAGCTCTGAGGAGTTTGCTGGACAGGTCCTTGGGTGTTAGGCTGGGCGTTCTTGGTGATAAACTGGATTATTTCGTTTAGGTACTCTCTGTTCAAGTTTTCCCTGGCCAAGAACTTTTCAGCAGTAGTAAGGGGGTTTTCGTGGTTGCTGTAAGGAAGTTTCCTTAAGAACCCATCTCCCAAGTCCACGTCAAATATGTAGTCGTACACTCCACTTTCAAAGAACCTGTCTCCGGAGTAAGACTTGTTGCCTGGAGTTGTTTGGTTTTGACTGCCAACAACTTCTCCTATTCTTTCCCAGTACTCTCCTTCTACGTGCCACATGTAAGCTTCGCCAACCCCCGCGTTGTTAAACACCTGTATGTCTCCTTCTTGCTTTCCTCTTACATGGGGAAGTTCTTCAACACTAGGCTGTTTAGTAACGTCAAGTGCTTGTTCGTTCTGTTCGCCTTCTTTGGGTTCTTTGGGGATGCATTCTTGGGTGTAGGCTTCTATTTCTTCGGGAGAAGCTACACGGCTTCTGTCCTTTGTAAAGACTCTTATAAAGCAGTCCCCCCCTGCAGTTACTATGTCTCCTAACTCGTTGAAACCTACTGCCCAAATAGTGTTGGGGTGGGCTATAGTGTCTATGCACTGTCTTTTTTGCCAAACCCTCACAGTCCGGTCGTCGCTTCCTGATATGAGTTCTGAGTTCGCCTCAGCTAAGCAAAACACAAACCCTTCGTGGCCTTTCAACTTAAAAGACATTTTCCCGTCGTTAGACAGGATTTTGATGTAGGTGTCGTTGGAGCAAGTAACTATCCCCAGAGTTTCTGAGTATATTATTTGCCTGATGATGTCTTCGTGGGGTTCAATGTGCCTTACAAACTCCCCTTCTTTGGTCCAGAAGTTCAGCATTCCGTTTTGGGAACCTGTAAGTATTTCGTAGGGGTTTGAACACACACACACTGCGTGGGTATGAACTCCCTCCAGCACGCACAAGCAGGCACCTGTAGCAATGTCCCAGACCCTTGCTGTGGAGTCCCAAGAGCCAGACACTAGTTTGCCTTCGTCTATGTGTAGACTGTTCACAACATTTGTGTGTCCCATGAATGACCCCAGCATGTTTCCCTGTAAGTCAGTGTGGTAGATCTTGCCCTCTTTGTCGCCTGAGAAAAAAGACTCTCCGCTGGGGTGGAACACACACGAGTACACGTAAGAAGAGTGGAAGTCGTATACTTGTTTTAGGGTGTACTTGTCTTCATGAAGAACTGAAAGCGCCAGACGGCAGTCTAAACTCCCTGTTAAAAGCAGGTTTTTGTGAATACTTAAGCACCTAACTGCTGCAGTGTGTATTCCTAAAGAATGGGACAGATGGTAGTTTTCCAAAGCCAGTGTAAGCGACATTTATAAGCATATAATATGGACATTAGAAAATTTATTCCCGGAAGCCGCCAAGGAGGCCAAGAAAAGCCCTCCAAAAGGAAGCACGAAGAGTCACCTTTGCCCAAAAAAAAGCCTAAAACTAACTCAAAGTACTTTTCTGACAAGTTTGAAAAACAAGACTCGGACACAGAATCCCTAGAGTCAGAACACTCCAACAAAGCTCCACTAGTAAGGCCCTCTGAAGAAGTTAAAAAGCCTCCTAAAAGAACTGCCCAAATTCCCAAAAAGCCAAAACCATCCAACACGAAAAACACTAAAAAGCAAACTAGCTCCCAAGGGCCCCTTACTGGACAGACCTTTGTGATAACAGGCAACTTCAACAACATTAAAAGAGAAGAACTCACGGACGTTTTGAAAAGCTATGGAGCCCGGGTAACGGGGAACGTTAGTTCAAAGACAACTTGTTTACTGCACGGAGAAACACTTGAAGACGGAAGACACTACACAGAGGGCAACAAGTTCAAAAAAGCCAAAGAACTAGGCACCAAAACTATGGACGAGTCCCAGTTAGAAGAGTTACTTTCACACCTCATCCAAACCGAAACTAAGCAAACAGCCCCTCAAACAATTCCCCAAAAACCTCAATTTCCAGTTGGAAGCCCTAGTGGACTCTGGACTGCCAAGTACTCACCTAAAACAGTTGAAGACATCATTGGCAACTCCACAAACGTAGAAAAACTCATAAACTGGCTTAGAGACTGGGAAAGTGTAGTTTTGAAACAAAACAAAAAAAACATCAAACCTGTAGCTAAGGGCAGGTTTGACCCCAGTATGAACGTAAATGCAAAGGCTGCACTGCTTTCAGGTTCC
Organism: Fabrea salina; assembly: GCA_022984795.1. NCBI lineage: Eukaryota > Ciliophora > Heterotrichea > Heterotrichida > Fabreidae > Fabrea > Fabrea salina. The sequence goes on along the minus strand of JALIHJ010000016.1, from coordinate 130,332 downwards.
CCAGGAATAGGCAAAACAACAACAGCCCGCTTGGTGGCAAAGGGACTTAACTACAATATAGTTGAAATGAACGCAAGCGATGTGCGCAGCAAAAAACAGATTCTAGAACCCTTAACAGCTACAAGTGGAAGCAATAGCTTAACTAGGTCGGGAAATGTAGTAAAGACTCTTTTGATTATGGACGAGATTGACGGAATGTCTTCTGGGGACAGAGGAGGGACTCAGGCACTTATACAAATCATCAAAGACACAAAGATCCCTGTGATTTGTATTTGCAACGACCGCCAGTCAACCAAACTTAAGTCTTTGGCAAACTACTGCTTCGACATAAGGTTCACTAAACCCAACAAAGTCCAACTTTCCAAAAAGGTTCTTGAGATCCTTAGCAACGAAGGAGTAAGTGCAGAACCTAACGCAGTAGAACACATAGTAGAAATGTCTGGAAACGACATTAGACAAATCCTTACAACCTTAGAAATGTGGGCACGCAGTAGCAACACCCTTACTTACACTCAGGTCAAACAAAGCGCCAAAGGCAGTTCTAAAGACCCAGTAACTATGCTTACTGCATGGAACGCAGGCTCCAAACTACTAAGTAGTTTTGAACTCAGGAAACTAACTCACAAAGAACGCATCGACTTGTTTTTCATTGACTACGACTTCATTCCTTTGTACATCCACGAAAACTACCTTTCTGGGTTTTCAGACCTACACAAATTAGCAGACGCAGCAGACTCAATAGCTTTTTCAGACTTAATTAGCAAAAAGATCCGCACAGACGGAGAGTGGTCACTTCTGCCGCAGCTCGGTCAGTTCGGGGCAGTGCAACCAGGACTACTGTGTGGAAAACCACCTTCTTTTGGAAAGTTTCCAGAGTGGTTTGGGAAGTTTTCAACACAACGCAAGAACGAAAGACTTTTGAGGGAAACAAAGCACTACTTAGGAGGGTTGATTTCAGGGGACAACGAAAGTGTGTTGAACGAGTACGTACCAATGCTTTACAAAATGGTCATTAAGCTTTTAAAAGAAAACAGCATTGAAGAGGCCGTTGAAGTTATGCATCAGTACAATATTTCTCCAGAAGTCCTTAAAGAACACCTAATTAGTCTCCAGTTTGCAACCCACACTGTAGAAACAGAGTTTAAAAACATTCCTACAAAAACTAAAACTTCACTTACTAAAGCTTACAACTCGCACTACAAGTCTTCGCTCCAAAAAGTCAAGAAAAAGAAAGCTGAAGCTACTCCTAAAGACAATTTTGACCCAGAAATAGAAGAAGTGCCTCCAGGTGAGTCTGAGGAAGAAGAACAAGAAGTAGAAGCTGTGCCTAAAATCAAAAAAGCAACCAAAAAATCAACTAAAAAGAAAAAGTAATATTTATTAATTAATCCACTTTTTAAGTTTAAGGAACTGGAACCCTGAAGTCCAATTTACACATACTAGTTCTTTGCTGGGGTCAAGTGTGTCCTCCAGTGACTTTGTGTAAAGTGCTTTTCCTTCACAAACAAAACTAGGAGTTTCAGGTTGCTTTTTGAAAGGCTCACCTCTGAACTTTTTTAAAGTGTTTTCTGCTTGGCCACTAGGACGTTTGATCTTTTTGACTCCTTTTCGTTTGAGTGTTGAGTACAAGGACACCTCTGAAATAGGAGTATCTGCTAAAAGAATTTGGGAACTAGAGTAGTTGTCTATGCAGAGTTGCTGCTTTGTGCTTAAGAAAAAAGCCTCTTCTGGAAACACTAAGTGCTTAGAGTCCACTTTCTGTCCAAAGTTCTTTGAAAAGCTTGAGTTCCGGGGCAGTTCAAAAAGACCTTCAAAGTCTTTGCCAATTTCTTTTTTGCGGTTTACTTGTGTGAGTAGGCACTTCTTAAGTTCTTCCAAAGCGTCTTCAGCTAGTTTTAAGTCAGGTTCTTTTGTTTTTTGGCCGAACTTAGGTACTTTTTGCATTAGTTAATATTATATTTGGAGAGTGGAAATTCTAAGTTCTTCTGTTTCGTGACTTCCAGTGACCCACTTAAGGGAGTTTATTAAGGGGTTAATGATGTAAGTCCTGATGTAGGACTCTTTAGTTTCCCCGTGTTTAGTGTAGTGTGAGTTCCTGATCCTTTCAACATCCTGGACAATACTTGGCAAGTTTTTTTCGATCATACTTATTGTGGGGATCTTCAAAAAGTTAGTTTGGAGAGCTAGTTTCAGGAGTCTTTTGTCTTTAACTTCAGTCACAGTGATCAAGTACTCCACTCCGTCACTCCAAAGCTCTTCTTCTTCAGTCCCAGTGAACTCAAGTTCATCCGGAATAGGTTGTGCAGGTTCTTGATGTGTGTCTGTCATGAGTCTAACGCTGTTGTAGTGGTCTCCGTCGTGATAAGACAGGTGAATGCACCCCCTGTCCTGGGCAAAGTTGCTTATTTCCCAAAGAGGCCTTCCAAACATGTGGATCTTGATGTTTACTTCCAAACACAAACTAAGTGCTTGCAACTCCATGTTGCCTCCCCAGGTTCCTTCCTTCCGCATTTTCATAACGTAGTCGTCAAAGTCCCAGTCGTCCTCTACAAAGGGAGAAAAGTCTTCTTTGTGTGCTTGCATGTAGTTGCAAGCTAGTTCTCTGTATTCTTTGTGGAGGTCTTCTGAGCCTATCAACTGGTCTGACACTGCTTTGAACAAGCAGTTCCCGTCTCCAGATATTTCTTTTATGCGAAGACCGAAGTTTTTAAGTTGTTGTTTGAGTTTAAAGAATTCAGTGTGCCATTCTAAGTTTGTGTACTGCCGGTTTCCTCTGTTTCTCTTTTTCCTGGTCTTCTGTTTCCTTTTGTTCCTTCTTCCCATTGTTTAATTAATACTACTAAGTCCCATAATTATTTTAATGAAGGAAATCTCAGCATAAACCTAAAACACACCTCTACTCAAGGCATACTGGAATCTTTTTGGAAATCATTCTTAAGTTTAGTTTTTAACCCTTAGTGAATATGGTTGATATTTAGCAATAATTATGAGTGGGGAAGAATATAAGTGTTATTACCTGAACTGTCAAAAGTCATACAAAACTAAGTACAACTTAAGACGTCATATAAACTGCACCCATTTACGAATAAAAAACTTCACGTGCTGCTACTGCTCTAAATCATTTGGAACGAAACAGAACCTCCAGGAGCACGAAAAGCTCCATGTAAAGGAAGACTTTTCTCTTAACAAGAAAACTGCCAAGCCTAAAACAGCAAAAGTGAACCCTAGCAACCCCCGCCCTTTTGTACTCTCCAAGCATTACATGGAGCCCAAAGCTGAGTACGAATTCCCAGCTGCTCCAGGACCACTGCCAGTTTTGCCTCCAGTGGATGAAGAACGCCAGGGAAACTGGGGCAAAATTAAAATTCCAGTTATCCCTATTCTACTGGATGGAATCTTATAATATAAACTATCCCATTTAATGGCTGATTCGTTCTAATTCCGAAATACTATTTTTAATTGCTGCAGCTTGTATTTTATAATGGCTGAAGAACTGCAACTGACTTTGAATAGGTCGCTTCAACATGTAGTTTCCATATGCGAAACAACTGCTGAAAAGGTTGAGTCTTCTCAAGAAAACTTACTGAAAACGCTCGAGTCTCTAGAGTCTAGAGTGCAAGGAGTCAGTGAGCTTTCCCAGCAGCTAGAAGACCCCAAAATCTCAGCAGCTTGCCAAGTAATTGAAAAGTCCAAACTGAGGTTCCAAAGAGTTAAAGAAAAAGTGGACAAACTCAAAAATCGAATCAACAAAATCGAAGCTGACCTAAGCCAGTTGTAAAGAACCTTAGGCAATAATTTAGTTAACCTATCTCTTTTTGCCAGCAGCACCTACTTTAGCCTTGGCAGTTCCACGGGCCTTCTTTTTCTTGTTTTTGAGTTCTTTTCTCTGTTTAAGCGATCCTGTCTTAGCAGATTCAAGTCCTTTGCGCACAAGTCTGAAGCGGGGCTCGAATTTCTTGAGGAAGTCCAAGTTGTCATAAATCAAGCAGAAGCCTGTGGTGCTTCCACCTCCGATTTTAGTGGTGAATCCGAACAGAACCACGTTTTCGGGCTTGCGCTTGTAGGTTTTAGCAATTCGCTCCTTGATTTTTTCCTTGGGAACAGTGCCTAGGCCTGGGTGGATCACATCCACTACCATCTGCAGCCTGTGAAGCAACTTGTTTGTGATGATTTTTCTAGTGCGAATTGTGTAGCCTCCGTCCATATTAATTATCAGCCATATGCTGTATTCCACAGGTGCACTAATGTAAAGTTTCTTTTAAAGGTCCACGACTAATAAATGAATAAAAGGAGAAGTGCTTTAAACCAAAAAGCAGAAAAGTTGAGCTTCAACCCAAGAAGAAGTTTAAGTTCCCTTAGAATAAAGCCCAACCAAATAGAAACCTCTGATATAAACTTTAACTACATTAAAAAACTAGAGAACCTTGAAAACACCCTAACTGAAAAGTGCAAAGAAATCGAAAGACTAGAACAAACTAACCAAGAACTCTTAGCTGGTAAAAAGAAAAGAGACGAAATCATTGCTTCAGCACTTGAAGAAAACAAAAAACTCAAGGACAAACTTAGGTACTTCGAAAAACTTTCAAGCAAAAGCATTAAGCTTCTCAACTTGCCCAAAGTCAATCCTAAAAAACCCAAAACCACCAGGGAGTCTAGTAAAAAGCACTCCAAAGGCACTTACAACTTACTTGGAGTCTTAGACTGTATTTCAGAGTCCAAGCTACTTAAAAAGTTCAAATCCCAAATAAAAAACTTACTCAGTGATAAAAGTAACTTTTCAAAGAAGTTAAGTGAACTTGAAGAAGAAAACCAAGAAAAATTAGCTAAGGGACTAGAAAACGCTGTAGAAAGGTCAGAAGACTTAAGTAAGGTGTTAGTTTTAGTTAAAAGACTTAAAAAAGTCATAGAGGCTTCTCAGCAAATATCTGTTTCTTTAGTGCTTAGCCAAGCCATTGACCACTTAGCGCTTCAAGTCTGCGATACTCTAGACTGCGATAGGGCTTCTGTTTTCATTTTAGACGAACTTAATGGCGAACTCTGGACTAAAGCAGCAGTAGGCACTGAAAAACAAATTCGCATTCCTATGAAAAAAGGGTTTGTTGGCTACGCTGTCAGTCACAAAACAGTTGTGAACGTTAAAGACGCTTACTCAGACACCAGGTTCAACAAAATAGTTGACATCCAAACCAACTACAGAACAAAGTCAGTTTTGTGTGTTCCTATTTTTGACAACTTTGAAAACATTATAGGGGTGACCCAAGCTATCAACAAAAGAGAAGGCATTTTTACACCTGACGACGTTTGTTTGCTTGAAATGATGTGTGTCTTTGCTGGGTCTACTCTTAAAAACTCAATGCAAAATGAGAACTCTCAACTTAGTGCTCACAAACTTAGAGTTTTGGTTAACTCTGCACTTGAGTTTTTGCAAGTTGCCAGTAAACCTGAGTTGTTTGAAGCGTCTGAAGAAAAGGCTAAGTGCTTATTAGAAAGCCAAGAGGTTTTAGTTTACGAAGTGCTAAACAACAAACTTGTAAGGTACCATAAAGGCCTCCCAACTGAGTTTTCTTTAGACGAAGGAATAGTTGGAATGTGTGCTAAGGAAAAAAGACTTGAAAATATTCCTAGTGCTTACACGCACCCTAACTTCAACCCTAGAGTAGACATAGACACCAGTTTGCCTGTAGTGTGTTTGCCTTTGGTTGAGCAAGAAAGGGTCATAGGCGTTATAGAAGTGCTTAACAACAAAGGAGTGCTTGGCAGGTCTTCAACTCAAAAAGCCAAATTAAACCAACTCGACCAAGAAATGCTTCAGTTGCTTGGAAAGGTTTTTGTCAGTGTAGTAACTAAGTTTAAGTAAAAAGCTATTAAAATATGAGCTCTATAGGACAACTCTTGATTTCAGCTCAACAAGGCAGCAAGGAAGCCTGGGAAAACATAGAAAGCCAGCAAAAAGCAAACCCTGGACAGTTCTTGTGCGACATTTCAAGCGAACTGGCTTCAGAGGAGAGTCCTAAGGTTTCAAGGCAAGTGGCGGGCCTGATGCTGAAGAACACGCTTGTAAATGCCACACAACAAGAAGGACAAAGCAACTTGTGGGAGGCCATCCAAGAGTCCCAAAGGCAGCATGTGAGAAACAGCGCTTTGGGGACTTTGGCTTGTGAGGACAAAGATATAAGGGCAAGTGCTTCGCAGGCTGTGGCTACTATTGCCAAACAAGATCTTCCTAAAGGCCAGTGGACAGATATCCTCACTATTCTAGTGAACAACTCTACTCACGTGAACCCTATTTACAAAACTGCTAGTTTAATGACTCTTGGTTACATTTGCGAAGACCTACCTAAAGATTGTTTGCAAAAGTCAATGTCAGATTCAATCTTAACAGCTATTGCTGAAAACGTAAGACCCGAGGAAACCAACAACGAAGTCAAACTCATTGCTTTGAAGGCTTTAAGGAACTCTTTGCCCTTTGCTGAAAGCAACTTTAAACAAGACAACGAAAGAGAAATAATCATGAACTTAATCTTCCACGGGTGCAACCACTCAGACGACAACATCAGAACTGAGGGGTTCCAGATTCTGTGTGACATTGCTTTTCACTACTACGAGTTCTTGTCGTTTAGTTTGAACCAAATTGGGAACCTGACTTTCCAAGCCATTAGAACAGACTTGCAAAGCATAGCTGTTTTGGGAATAGAGTTCTGGAACATAGTGGCTGACACTGAAAAGTTAAAAATGGAAAACGGAGAAAGTGCACAAGGGTACACTGCAACAGCAGCTAACTCTTTGGCTCCTTTGCTTCTAGAAAAGGTTCCGGTGTTCGAGCAAGAAGATGAAGAGTGGAACCTACACAAAGCTTGCGGAAGTTGCATAGGAGCTATTACAAGTGTAGTAGGTGACCCTTTGGTGGACTTGCTTGTTTCGTTTATTTCGAAGTTCATTGGAAGTCAAGACTGGAAACTGCGGACTTCAGCAGCTTTAGTGTTTGGAATGATGCTTGAAGGCCCTACTAAGCAAAAGCTTAAAAGCAACATTGAAACTGGCATAAACTCTTTGTTGAGTTTACTGGAAGACCAAGTCGAAACCGTAAGGCAAACTGCTGCTTGGTCAATTTCTAAGATTTGTGAGTTTCACTGCGAAGTTGTAGCCCAGCAGTTCATTTTCAACCAACTAGTTCCTAAACTCGTGAGGTCTTTAAAAGACAAGCCTAAAATAGCTTGTCACTGCTGCTGGGCTTTGATCAATTTAGTTGACAACACTACTCACCAAAAACTGTTTACTAAAGACCACGTTGAGTTGCTTTTAGAAGAACTTTTAACAGCTGCTTACAGAGTGGACGCTCCTGATACAGAACATAACTTGCAGCTAGCTTCTTACAGTGCCATAACTACCCTTTTAGAAAAAGCCCCTGACGAGTGCATTCCTTTAATTGAAAACAAAATTCCTCAGTTCGTGAACTTGCTCAAAGAAACCACACAAACTCCTTCGAGTGAGCCACTCCAGTCGTTCATTTGTTCAGCTTTGCAAAGCGCAATAGTCCGGGCTTCACTTGCTGCGATTTCGGATGAAATTGCTAACGAATTCATGCAAACCCTTTTTCGTATTTTTAACATGAGGAACACAGTTATAGAAGAAGGAATTCAAGCTGTAGGTGCTTTGGCTGGAAACATTGAAAACAGGTTTTTGGGCTACATACAAAGCTTTGGGCCTTACCTTATGTGGTCTTTGAACAAACAGGACTCTGTTTCAATTTGCAAAGCTGGAACTATGTGTGTGGGGGACATTGCTAGGGCACTTGGAGAACAGGCTTACCCTTACTTGCGCGAGTTCATACAGCCTATACTTAAGAACCTAGAAAGCGAACTAGTGTCTACAGAGGTCAAAGTCCAAAGTATAGAGAGCCTTGCTGACTTAGCTGGGCACACCAAAGGAAGCTTTTTAGAGTACCTGAACCAAGTGATGACCATAATTGGAAGTGCTGCAAATGCAAGTCTTCAAACAGTCAGTGAAGAAGAAAACCCAGACTTGTTTGACTACTTAGCTGAGTTGAGGGAAGCTATTCTTGAGTTTTACGTAGGCCTGCTTCAAGGACTAATTGAGTCCAGACAACAACAACTAATTTTTCAAACTGTGCCAAACATAGTTGAGTACACAATAATAGCAGTCCAAGACCAGTTCAAACCCTCTGAAAACATGCACATGTCAGGAATTGGCCTTTTCGGAGACATTGCAAGTGCTTATGGGTCCCAAGTGTCTTCTGTGCTCAAAACTCCAAGAGTAGTTACTTACATTTCTAACTACACGAATCACCCCGAAGTTGAAATTCGAAGAATTGCACAGTACTCACAGGCACAAATTAATAAGATATAATAGTGGTTAGTTCTAACGAAACTTCTGTGTTCAAATTTATAATAACGAAAATGGATCAGTTTGACCAATTTGAACAACCTGAGGCAAAGCTTCTGTACGCTATTTACAAACTAGAAGAGCAAGGAGTGATTACTGAGGAAGAAAAACGCCAGTTGAAACTCATGGTAGTTCAACAAGACGACAGAGTTCTGCAACCCCTCCAGCAGTACCAAGTTGACAAGGATTACCAACAACTAAAATCCCAGCTCCAGGTCTTAGTCAGGCCGCTCCGTCAAAAACCTGGTAATGTTGCTATCCCGCCTAAAAGCATGGGAGATGACATCAGCAGCCCACTAGGAACTTTCCTCCACGAAAAGAAAAAGCGACAACATGCTGAACACGAACTTAAACTCAGCATTGCTAGTCCTCAAGTAGTAACCATCACTGAAGAAGAAAACCATTAGTAAATTAATGTCTTTAGCTTATGTTTCCAAACTTGTCCAAAGCCTTACCTCTGAGAAAAACGTGCTTTTGTGCATGAGTAGGGGCTTGGGTCTTCTTAAAGTTATTGAAGCTTACTTGTGTTCTTTGGGGGAAGGTGTCCACATTCTGCTGAACTTCACTAAGCACGAACTGTGTGAGTTAGAAACTAAGCTAGTAGTTAAGGACTTGTCAGACTGCAGTCCTCAGACTAGGGTAAAGAACTACCGAAAAGGGGGGCTTATTTATGTAACGGGAAGAACTATTACTGTGGACTTGCTGGAGCAAAAACTAAATCCCTCAGAAATAAAAACCTTAGTAGTGAACTCTCCGGAAAAACTAGCAAGTGCTGCCCACGAAAGGTTTGTTTTAGAGTTGATGAAGCAAGCTCAGTCTAGTTCTTGCTTAAAGTTGTTTTCTGAAAGACCTGAAATGATGCAAAGCAGGATTTTGGAAGAGTTTGAAATACAAAAAGTAGTATGCGGAAACAGACAAGACCCCTGGGTTTCAGAAGAATTAAGTAACTTGCCTGGAGTCTGGGTTAAGGAAACAGTTGCTGTTTGCAGCAGAACACAAAGAATCAACAACATGCTTTTAGAAATGATAAAAGAGTGCATTAGTGAAATCAAAAGAACTTTAAAGGTAACTTGTAGTTAGTTGGACTTAGAAGAACTAACTCTGGCTTCAGTGATGCTTGGAACACACATAAATTGTCTTAGGAAAGTTTTGGACTCCAAGATCAAAAACTTTCCTTATAAAGTCAAAGTACTTATAAAAAACATATACGAACTTAAAAGACTACTCAGGAAGTTAGAGTTCAGTGATTCCCTTGACTTTTTAAACTACTTGTTAGGGTTCATTGAAGTAATGCGTAAAAGAATCAACTGCCAAGAAGCTTCTTGTGGACTGTGGCACAACAATCCTAACCTCGACTTGCTGATACTTTTAGCAAGGACTCGAGTTTTGAAGTTCACTAGTGTTTTGGAATTCAACACTTGTCCCAATCCTTACTTCGAACTTGCTTATCAGAAAATCAAGAACCTAACTGAAACCAAAACTCCCGGAAAAGTACTGGTGGTTCTGCCTAGTTTCCAAACTACTGAGTCCTTCAAGCAGTTCCTCATTGCTGAGTTCGAAAACAAACTAGACATATACAACGGCTTCAGACTCAAAAGTTGTTTGAAAAGACAAAACATTCTTTTAAGTGCTGAAAGAAAATTCTTTGAAATAGCTAAGCAACTCGACCTCAAAAGAATAGAACTAGAAAGTTTCTTCGACACCGAAATGGAACTAGAGTTTGACGAGAAACTAGAACCTATAGAAATAGTTAGGCAAAAAGTTAGCTTCCAAAGCCAGATGCTTAGGGTGCTAGGGTTCGACTGGGAAACTTTCAAGCTTGGGAAATGGACCATAGAATGCATAGAACCCAAAGAACTTTTAGAGTCACTCAGAAAACTACCCAACTACTTAATACTCCTCACATCCCATCTGCAAGTTATAAGGCAACTTGAAGTTCACTGTGCAGAAACCATTGACAACCCTAGTTTGGAGCTAGTTACACTAATCAACTCTGGACTTTCAGACTCTTTTTGCTTCCAAATTCATTACCAAGCTGAGTACCAAGCTCTTTCTAGTTTGTCAACTTTCGAACCACTGCAATTAAGTTGTTCTGTGCCCTCTACAGAGGAAACAGTAATAGTTGACAAGCGGGAGTTCACAAGTTCGCTTCCTTACTACCTTTGCAAAAGAGGACTTAAAGTAGTTCCTTACACTCTAAAGACAGGAGACTATGTTTTATCTCCTCAAATTTGTGTGGAACGTAAAAGTGCAAAGACTGACGACATAGTTACTTCGCTGCTCTCAGGCAGACTCTATGAACAACTTAAAGTAATGTGCAGGAACTACACTTACTGTTACCTTTTAATTGAGTTTAAAGAAGACACTGCTTTCAGTCTTACTGGTTCCTCAGGCTTTTCCCCAGTACCTTCTAAACTGGCTGAAACCCTAAAAGACTTTCCAGTAAACGTACTTTGGAGTACTTCTCCTGAACAGTCAGCTGAACTGTTTTTGCAACTGAAAAAAGCATTCAACCACAACCAACCTAGTGCTTCAGACGTCAAACAAACTAAAGAAACCCAGAGCTCTTACTTGAAAGTACTCAGAAAACTCCCCAACCTAAGTGAAAGTTCTTTGTGCGTGCTTAGTTCAGAGTACCAAAGTATGTACTTACTGTCCTTAGCTACACTTGAACAACTTTCAGAGTTAATAGGACCAAACGAAGCCCTCCATCTGTATAACTTTTTAAGGACTTAGCATAATTACTTAGAGGTATTTATTTTCGGCTTCTTTGAGCTCAGCCATGTTTTGGAGTCTGAATATTTCCTGAACTGAAACAATCTTGCTTTCAACAGGTTCCAGCGATTCGTTTTCGTAGATAAGTTTAGTGGTTTGTTGCATTGCTGATACAGCACTTCTAAGATTGTGGTTGGCCCAAATCACCATTGAAACTCCCCATTCCCTAAACTTGTCAGTAGGGGTGGTATAGTACTTAGTGGGAACAATTATTACGGGCAATCTGTTTCCCCACTCTTTCATGAAGGCTTCAATTTCAGAGGGGTCGCTTTTTTTGCTGTGCATTAAAATAGCGTCAGCTCCAGCAGCCCTGTAAGCCTCAGCTCTTTTAAGGGCTTCTTCAAGTCCCCAGCCAGCAATAAAAGCTTCTACTCTAGCTACCACTACAAAGTCCTTGTCCTCAGCTGAGTCCTTGCAGCACTCTATTTTTTTGCTAAAAACTGAAATGTCTTCAAGTTGCTGTTTGCCTCCGTCAAGCAAACTGTTGGTTTTGGGAAAGAGTTTATCTTCCAAACACACTCCTCCGATTCCACGCATCTCAAGTTTGTGGATGAGTCTTCGGGCGTTGTTGAAGTTGCCGTAGCCTGTGTCAGCATCCAGCAGTATAGGAACTTTGGTGCGGTCACTCATGAACTCAAGGTTTTCTAGTACTTGGGTCCAAGAAGCTTCGTTAGAGTCCCTTACTCCGAACTGTGCTGAAATAGACAGTCCACTTCCCCAGATCCCTTTGAAGCCTGCTTCTTCCACAATGACTGCACTGAGTCCATTGTGAGCTTCCATGATGAATTCTAGGTTTTTGCTTTGCAACATTTCTTTAAGTTGGGTGGTTTTTCGCTTAGTTGCAAAACTGCGAAGTGTCTTGGCCAGCATGTTGTTTTTATTTGTGCGGATATGATGGGCCCTATTTTTTGACAGTTAGTAATATGAATGCTTACTAAGTTTATAAGAGTTCTTTGTATTTCAATTTCATATTGCGCCTAGTTTAAATTAAATTATGGAAGGAAGGGCAATACCTCTCATAATCCAGGAAAACAAAAAGTTCAGACTTACAGACGAAAGCGTAGAGTTACTTAACTCCATAGAAGGCAAAGTAGGAGTGGTGGCTGTAGTGGGGAAGTACCGCACTGGAAAGTCCTTTTTGCTAAACCGAATTATTCTTAAAACAGAAGGTGAAGAAGGCTTTGGTGTAGGTCCTTCAATCAACCCCTGCACCAAAGGACTGTGGATTTGGAGTAACCCTATTAAGGTCAAAAATGCAGACGGAGAAGAAGTCTCTGTTTTGATAGTTGATAGTGAAGGGCTTGGCGCCTTTGATGAAGATGCTAACCACGACACTAGGATTTTTTTACTTGCTTTGCTGCTTAGTTCTATGTTTGTCTACAACAGTGTGGGGAGCATTGACGAGTGTGCTTTGCAAAACTTGTCTTTAATTGTCAACTTAAGCAAGCAGTTGCAAGTCAAAAGCAACCAAGCTTCAGACCCTGAAGATATAGCACAGTACTTTCCGAGTTTTTTGTGGGTGCTAAGGGACTTTGCTTTAAGACTTGTAGACTCCCAAGGAAGTCCTATTAGCAGTAGGCAGTACTTAGAAAATGCGCTGATGCCCCAGAAAGGCGTTAGTGATGCTGTAGAAGCTAAAAACAGAATTCGGAGACTTCTAAGTGGGTTCTTCAAAGAAAGGGACTGCTTTACCCTTGTAAGACCCACTGAAAGCGAAAAAACCCTCCAAAAACTAGACCAAGCCTCTCCTGACCAGTTCCGCCCTGAGTTTTTAGAACAAGCTTCTAAACTACAACGCTTAATTTTCAGAAAAGTAAAACCCAAAACGATTAACGGCAAGTTTTTTACTGGGCATATGCTGGCAGAACTAGCTCAAGCTTACACAGAAGCTATTAACACTGGAGGAGTGCCTAACATCGAAGGCGCTTGGACTAGTGTATGCCAAGCTGAGTGCCAAAAAGCCTTGGGGGAGTCCCTTAAGTACTTTGAAACCCAACTTAAGACTTTGAGCATTCCACTACCTGAAGAAGAACTTGAGTCCAAAATCCAAGAACTCAGGGATACCGCAACTAAGATCCTTAAAGAAAAAGGGTTTTCAGACGGCCTAGAAGAGTACCTGGAGAAACTTAAAACCAAAGTCAGTCAGAAAGCCAGTGAGTTCAAAGAAAAAAACCAACGTGCATCTGAAGCTGAGCTTAAAAAAGAACTAACTCAGTGGTGGAAAGGTATTTCTGACCAACTTAAAAAAGGCAACTTAACTAGTTTCGAAGAACTCAAAGAAGAATTCAAAAAAACAGAAACAAACCTAAAAGAAAGAACCAACACCACCAGAAGCGAAGCCAAAGTGTACGAGTACTTACTTAGGAGTTACACCCAAGCAGCAGAGTATGTAGCAAGTAACTCCCAAACTGAACTCCAAAACGAAATCAGAAGACTCCAAATGCAAGTGTCTTACCTGCAAGACCTCAACCAAAGACAAAAAGAAGACTGGTCTCAAGAAAAAGAACTACTCCAGAAAAGACTGAATGAACAAGAAAAAGAACTCTACTCTTTAAGGGCTTCCCAAGCAACTCACTCTTCCAGACTAGAAGACATACAAAAGGAAAAACAGCGCTTGGAAGAAAGCTACAAAGAAAGAATAGAGTACTTAAAGGAAACCCTTTCTGAGAAGTACGGAGACATAAAAGACAAGTACCAAGAAGCCGTCAAAGAACTCAACTCTCTAAAGTCCACCCAGTCACAGGAACTCTCAGAAGTCAAAAAAGAAAACGCCCTTCACTCCCAAGAAATCGAGTTCAGGAAAAGAGAAGCTGAAGACCTCCGCAAACGCAAAGAAGAACTCGAAACTGAAGTCAAAGAACTCCGCTCAGCCGTTAACAAGTACCAAGAAGAACTAGAGTCCAAAGACAACTTGTCTGACAGAAAACAAAGACCTTCCACTGAAAGCTCTGAAGAGTGGCAGTCTGAAAGGGCCTTTTTGAAGTCGCAGATTGAAAGTTTGCGAGCAAACATTGAAGACAACAAAAGCGTGCAAGAAGCACTTATGGCAGCTTTGCAGTCGAAAAAGACTGACTCGTCTTCTAGTGCTGAGAAAGCTTTTGAAACTAACAAGCACTTGTCATACGCACTTGACAAAATGGAAGACCGCTGCAAGTACTTAGAACAAAAAGTTAAGCGTCTGAAACACTACCAAGTTATTGTGAAGGCTTCACAGTCTATCAAGTGCAAAAACTGCTTTAAGAACATAAGTTCTGCTTCTTTTTCGAGCCATCTAAGTAACTGCCACGGGCAAGAAAACTCAGAACCACCTGAAAGCGACTTACTCAAAATACAAATCACCCACACGGTAGTTAAAGACAACGAAGACAGACCCTACACAGAGTACCAACTGTTTGTTTCTGACGGAGAAACAACCTGGCAGACAGCTAGGCGCTACAAGATGTTTTGCAACCTACATTCAAGTCTCCAACAAATGTTTCCTCACATTCAGTTGCCAGATGCTTCAGCTTTGTTTTCGTTTGGGTTGGGAAAGAGACCTATGGTCTTGGAAGAAAGAAAGAAGCTTTTCCAGAACTACTTAGGCGCACTTGCACGCATCCCTGTGGTAAGGGAGAGTTCAGTGTTCAGGGACTTCATTGGAGCAGACGAAGTCCAACCTTCGCCTAAGGTCAACAAGCGAGGCAAGTCTGTAAACGACGTAATGGCTACTTCCAGAATGTTTTCGCCCTACAAGCACAGTCCCGAACTCTCGCCCATCACCAACAAGCATGATTATTACTAGATAACTTGTAAACTTAAAACGAATAAATGAAGTTGCTAGTGTTGGTTTTGGCCTTGGTGGTTTACTCCCAGGACTTGTTGATTGAAGAAGTCCCTACTGTCGAGGCAACTGAAGATAATGAAATAGCTTTGTCTGTTTTGACTGACTCTGACTTTGACGAACAGCCAACCCAGATTGATAACAATGTTGAAGAAGTTGACTATGTGAAGTTAACCTATGAAGGAAGTGAATACCTAGTTTCTTTAGATAATGAAGGTTAATGTTATTAGTGTCTTGGACTAGGTGGGCTTAGAGTAGAAGCAGAGTGGCTTTTGATTGTTCTTGGAGTGTTGTGGTCATAGGCCAAAGGAACAGGAACAAATAATTGCTCTGAACTAGGCGATAACTCAGGGTTCTGTTTTGACTCATTTGAAGTAGAAGGTTGAACTTGAGCAATGTTTTGTTGTTTATGTTTTAGTTTTCTGACAATTGTCATAACTATGTATACTAAGTAAGAGCACACTAGAAATAGCACTGTGATGGATATTATAACCCATGCAATAACATCGTTTGCTGAATCTGAAAACTCAAAAGAGCTAATTAGAAGTAGAAGCCAGCAAATAAATATTGTAATTTCACCAATGACATTCAAGGCATTGAGAAGCTTTCCCTCGAAAGGAAGGTACTTGAGTAGGTAAGCCAGCATTCCCAGACTCAGAACTGTCCCTGTTGCTGCCTGCAGCACTCCTTCTAAGTAAAACAGCTCCACCACCAACACTAGTCTCCGCAAGCAAAACAGCGGGTGGTACATCAGTCCACTCACTCCTGGCTCTTCCCTAAACTCCTCCAGCAAAGTCCTGATTGACTTGTTGAAGCTTTGGTCAGAACTGAAGATGCGTTGTTTGTTTTTGTGGAGCAGCAAAGCCAGGAACAGCGGAGTAGTGGCAGTGAGGAAGGCAAAGAGTGCTCCCAAACAGAAGTTGAGGATCTCAGTAGAGTCTGCAGAACCTAGGAGGGGAATCTGCTGGAGACTGATCAGAGCTGCTGCAGCCACAAAAACGTAAACTTCAAGCCAGAACCTAATTAAATGCGACCACCTAAACTTTTTGAGTTTCTTTTCTAGAGTCCACCTATAACCTGTGGTTCTGAAGAGTACAGAAACAATGAATATGCAAACAAAGAGTCCTGCAAACACCAAAGCACAAAAAAGCATGTGGCCAGCACTGAGAAGGAAGAGGGAACTGGTGAAGCCGTAGTTATTCCACCTGTAAGGATTGGGCTTTGAGTTGTCTGAGTAGATCCATTCTCCTACGTTGGGGAAGTGCAAAGGCCCAAGGAAAAGGCACACTTCAAAGAATGTTTCATTCATGTCCAGTGTTACCAAAGCAAACAAAGAAACCAACTGGGCAGTATTCAGAAATACCCAAAAGTGCCCAGAAACCTTTGATATTCCCAAAAGCAGAAACCCTAGCACTACTATAAACCACCAAAGAAACTCCAACAAAGAGTACTTATCCTCTGCTTCATCAACCTCTATGTCTAACTTGAGGCTTGTATTCTTGATCTTAGACTGCGACTCTCCAGTGATACCAGGACTCAACTCAATGATGATATTGTCATTTTCTTTGGGCTTTTCAGAGTAACTAAGTTTGAGTTGGTAGTTCCTGAGCGAAGTTGCAGAAATAGAAAACGAAATAACTATTTCCTTTTGAGTTTCCAAACTCAAAGTAACGTTGGACTCCGACAAAAAGTCATCAAGGTCTTCACTGAAGACTAACTCTATGTTTTTCATGTCAATGATTCTAGCAGACACTTCCAGGACTCCTTCTGAGCTAACGCACTTTCCTTCCTCTAAAAGGTAATTGGAGCCGCACTCTAGGCATATTTCGCTATCGCACCTTTCACAGTTTTCACTGCAACTTGTGCACTCCAAAGGGTTAATAGAAGAAGAGTAAAAAGATTCCTTGCACTCACAAGATTTATCAGTTTTCATAACTGCATTTGGGTCAGAACAAGTGCAGTCATTCTCTGTACTCCCTGTGCACTCCTCACACGAAGGGTGGCATCCTAAGCAAGAACCAGACCCAACGTCGTAAAACTTGTCTGCCCCACAAATGCTTTTGCAAATTCCAGAGCCGTCCATAGAGAACCCTTCTGGACACTCGCATTTTCCTGAAGTAAGTTTAGCTGAAGAGTCCTTGCAGGAAGTGCAATCGCTTTCACCTGAATCTGTGCACTGACTGCAAGTCACATGGCATTCTCTGCACTTTCCTGATTCTTTGTAGTAACCAGTTTTGCAGTTACAACTTCCTGAGTCAAGTTCCATGTTAGGATCAGCACAAGCAGTGCACTCTGAGTTGGAAGGACCTGTACACTCAGCGCAGTCAATATGACAGCTTGTGCATACTTGAGAATCAGCATAGTAAGAAGGCGGACATCTTAGCGAGCAGAGTTTAGGGGGAGTCAAGTTATAGTTTGAACTGCACTCTTCACATTCAGTTTCATTGTAGCACAAGTCACAGTTGTCTACACAAGTAGGTGAGAACTCACAAGAGTACTCTGTTGGTTTGTATTCGTAGGGATTGCAGTATGTTTGGGGATCGATGCAGTCGCCTAAATTCAAGTAGTCTTCGCAGAGTCCACTACATCCAGCTTCGCAGTCAATGCAAAGATCAGGGTCGTTGGAGTGGCATCCTTTGTTCCCACAGTTACAGTCCTGGCTGCAGTCAGAAGTCTTTTGAGGAGACGCACAATTCGGAATGCACTCCCCTGTTTCTTTGGGGCAAATTCCGCACCCTGAGCAGTTGTCACCTACTAGGTCATCTGGGCCTCCTATGTCGTTTGCTGGATCGTCATAAAGAATGAAGTTGTAAATAAACCCTTTGTACCCCGAACCGCCGTCCCTGTCAACTCCGAGTCTTTTAATAAAGTTTTCAGTGTCAAACCAAGTAGTTGTGTACTCAGCTGCGCTTTCAATGGTATCCACTCCTACTTTAATTTCCTTAGTTGGACTTGAAACACTTCCAATGGTTGCGAAGCTCCATTGCTCTGGCTATAAATTACCAGGAGGAATGCCAATGGTTGCCTTAGCACCTTGCTTATGGGCTTCAATTGTAAGTGGGGGAGCGTAAACAAGTTTAATGTCAATGACAGGGTTTTCAGGGTCGTAAACTGTGAAAATATTCCCTCCTTCAATAGGATATACCCACATCCCTATTAAAAAGTCATTCGGTAAAGTCAGTGGAGTCTTACTAACTGCGTTACTTGGAAGACTGATAAGAGAAGACCCGCCAAAGTAAGCACCTCTTTCTGTCCAAACAACATCTGAGGATTCCTCTGCTATTGTGTATCCACTCACAGCATGAAGCTCTGTTCTACGGTCTTTGCCTACTTGGCCAACATCCTTGTAGAATCTATACTCTACTTGAGTTCCTAAGTTTATCTTACGAGAAACCACCAAAGCCACTAAAACCAAGCCAATGACTAAACTGACTCTTAGCATTTATTATTTGCCTCAATTCATAAAAGATTAATTCTTTGCCTTTTAAACATAAAGATTAGCGCTAGTTTTTCATAGTCAGAACTGGCGAATTCGTGGAAAGCTTCCTGGAGTTCTTCGTAGTCTTCTTCTCTGTTGTGGTAGAGTTCCAAGTAGTCAACAGGTTTTTTGCCTTCAGTGTTTTTATAAACAAAATTAGCCCTGTTGTCAAAGAGAAGCCTTAAGCCAGTTAAAACGTTAGTTTTCATACTGCGAATACAGTAAATGACGCAAGTGTTGCCTTGGTAGTCGGGCTTGTTAGGGTTAGCCCCTTTTCTGATTAAGTAGTTCATGATATTGAGTTTGCACTGCTTTGCTGCTAGCATAAGTGCAGTTTCCCCTCTAGTAGTTAAGCAAGAGTCAACAGGAACTTCGTAAGTAGCTATTAATTCTTGCACAGTTGAAAAGTCTTGGTTAGAGTCACTTGAAAGCACTGCGTTTTTAAGTAAAGTCAGTTGTTCTTCAGTTGTGAGCTTTCTAGTTTTGCATAGCATACTATTAAATGGACACCCAAAGCAAAAAGCTAAAAAACCACTACTTGTCTTGGCGTTACACCAAAGAAATCCAAGAAATCCAAGACTCACTTGTGCCTGGAACCTCTAAAAAGCTTGCAAAAACTTATGACGAACTCCGTAATCAAGCAAAGTACAAACAACGTTGGAAAGGCTCAGGAAGCCAAAACTCAGAGTTTTCCCAACCAGGGGTTCTCAAAAGAAGCATCTTGTCTCCTTGGGAAGCCCAAAAAGCTACAGCTCCTGAAAGAACTAACTACACTCCTTCGGGCAAAGAAGCTCTTAGGGTTCCAAGAATAGGAGGAGAATTTGGAACTCCTTCTTTGGAGGCTTTTCCTAAAAGGTTCAAACAAGTCCTTGAAGAAAATATCAGAAAGCACAAAGAGTACGTCCAGTACCCTTCTAGGTTCCAGAAACCCAAACAAGAGCCCCTAGTTAAGCACTCTAAAAACTTCTCGCCTCCTGGCAACCAACCTGGCGAGTTTAGGTGCACTACTAAGTACTTATTTCCTAAAAACAAACATTAGTGTTACACTTATAGCAAACTGCAGGCGCACCTCTGACCTCCCATTCTGTCTTTGCTTTTGGCTTTGATGTGCTTGATTTGTTTAGCGCACTCAGAAAAGACTTGTTCAATGTTAACTTTGTTCTTAGCACTTATCTCGAAAAAGTAAGTGCCCCATTGCTTAGCAGTAGAAAAACCTTCTTCACTACTCACCTGTCTTTTGCCTCCAAGGTCGCTTTTGTTCCCTACGAGTACTATAGCAGTTTCTCCTCCTTTAACGTGGATGATTTTATCGTAAAAAGCTTTGACTGCCTGGAAGCTAGGTTTACTAGTGATATCGTACACCAGTAAGAAACCTTCGCACTGGGAAATCACAGCGTTATGACTAATGGTTTCTCCTTCTTCACCTGCCACGTCTGTTATATCAAACATCACTTCTTGGTTTTCAAGCATAACTTGTTTTCGGTAGTAGTCTTCAATAGTAGGTTCATAGTAGTCTGGAAAGCTGTTCCTTGTGAACTGCAAGCACAAAGAACTCTTTCCCACACCCGTCGTCCCCATCACTGCTACTTTGTATTCATGAGTCGCCAGCCTTGTTACCATTTATTTCAACACATTACAAAAGAACTCTAGGTCAAAACCGATAATAAATGACCAGTGAATTAAGTATGAGCTTAGAAGAAGATCTGAGGCAAGTCCTACTGAGGAACGGAACCTCCAAAAAAGAAGTTTCTGTCCTCTTGAAGAACCTCAAGTCTTACCAAAGTGTTTTGTTGAAATTTAAGAAAATGCTTCTCAAAAACACCAACAAATCCAAAATCAAAGAAACTAGAAACTACCTCAGAGAAAACTGCAAGTCAATAGAAGAGATTCTCAAACAACTAAAAAATCCCCAGAACTCCAAACTTTCCCAACTCACGAAAGAAATGAACGAAATCAACAACTTGTACAAAACCTGGAGGCACAGCAATAAAATTAAGTCTAGAAGGTCCAAAACCTTAGCTGAGCCTGTTCCTAAACCCGAACCTAAATCTTCCAAGCTTTCAGAGGACTCCGAAAGTTCTTCTTCAGACGAAAGTGCGGACTGGACAGGCATGGATCGAGAATACACAGAACTGAAAGATCTTGTTTCTGAGTACCAAGACACTATTTCTAACCTGCAAACCCATATCTTTGAACTGAACGAACAACTAGAAACCTACTCATTCAAAGTTGAAAAAAAGGCTTCTCAACTCAGCCAAATGGAAAAAAACAACGAAGAACTCAGACAAGTCATACAAGAAATGAACTCTACTTTGGCTGAAAAAGACCAGTTACTTACTGAAACCAAAACTGAGTCCGAACAACTAGAAGCAACTCTTCAAGAAACAAAAAAGAACTACAGTGAGCTAGACGAAGAATACCAGAAACTCAAGTGCGAATATACAAAACTCCAGTTAGAACTAGAAGAAGTCAAAAACAACTCTAAGCCCAAATTTGAAATAGACACCCAAAACACTTCAGAAATCTACTTCTCGCCTTTATCAACTCCTAAAATGAACTTTTTAGTAGTAGAGGACTCACCAAAACCCACCACTTCTGAAAAGTACTCCATTTCAAACGAGTTTTACTTCAAAAGGTCGATAAGGTACAAACAAGCCATACTCTACTCTGATGACACTATAGAAATAGGAACTAGAATCCAAACTAGCACCCAAAAAGCTGTAATGGACATGTACATTGGGAACAAGTCAAGCCAAAACTTAAGCTCCTTAGAAACTCGCGTAGAACACTCTCCTGAAAACTTATCAATTACCATTGACAAAAACACAGGACCTGAAATCATTCCTCCAGGTTCAAAAGCCTTGCGCAAGTTCTTAATCAGAGAAGACGATCTGTTTGAAGGAGAACCTATACTAAAGCTAAGTTTCAATGATACTGAGCTGTACTTAAAACTTCCAGTGTGCACTCCTTTGTTCTTTTATCAAGACGAAGACTCTAGCACCCAGAAGTTAGAATCCCAATGTTCAAAACAAAAAGTTTTTATTCCGGGGAGTTCTAAAATCAACTTAAACTTTTTCAGAAATTTTGAAAAAATTAAGACTGGCTCAGGTAAAATTCTATTTGCACAAAGTGTTTTTGGCTTAGTTGTAATTTACATTGAGTTCCACCAACTTGCTTCAATTCTTGAAGTTAGTTCACAGAACCCCCAGCTTACACGCATTATCTTAAATTTGATTTTAACTGTAATTCATTAACTCTATATTTGAATGCTTAGTTAGATGTAATCAATGTATCTAAGCTTGGTCCTTGTAAAATTCAGGATCTCCCCCGTAGCATAGTCTGGCTTGCACCTAAAATCCCTCTGGACACTTGAACCAAAGGTTATTGGGAACCTGGAAATCGGAAGAGTTACCAACCAGACTGTAAAACTCAGCCCTACAATGTTCACTAGAAGCGTATGGGTCATGTAATGACCCCATACTCCAGGGTTCCTTTCAATTTTAATCCCTGTAGGAATCCTTTTGAGCAGTGCGTTTTGAGCCATATTAATTATAAGTATTAAGGGTGCTTTTCTTCTTCTACTGGCCTTAAACTAAGTGGGCTATTGTCTCTGTATACTTTTGGAGTGTCGAATTCGTAGGCCAAGGGCACCGGAGTAAATAGCTGTTCTGAGCTTGGAGAGATTCCAGGTTTAGAGTAAGAGTCTGTGGAAACTACTATCTGAGGTTGGACTCTGGAAATTTTTGGAGTTTTGAAGAACAAACTACAAATCATGAAAAGCAAATAACAGACTCCTAAGAATACGGAAACAGATAAGATCACCACCCAACTAAGTGCTTCAATTGTTCCAGTTGGTATTTCTGCGCTACTGATTAAGAAAACTACCCATACTAACAGAATTAGCAGTTCACCAATGACATTCAAGGCATTGAGAAGCTTTCCCTCGAAAGGAAGGTACTTGAGTAGGTAAATTAGCATTCCCAGACTTAGAACTGCCCCTGTTGCTGCCTGCAGCACTCCTTCTAAGTAAAACAGCTCCACCACCAACACTAGTCTCCGCAAGCAAAACAGCGGGTGGTACATCAGTCCACTCACTCCTGGCTCTTCCCTAAACTCCTCCAGCAAAGTCCTGATTGACTTGTTGAAGCTTTGGTCAGAACTGAAGATGCGTTGTTTGTTTTTGTGGAGCAGCAAAGCCAGGAACAGCGGAGTAGTGGCAGTGAGGAAGGCAAAGAGTGCTCCCAAACAGAAGTTGAGGATCTCAGTAGAGTCTGCAGAACCTAGGAGGGGAATCTGCTGGAGACTGATCAGAGCTGCTGCTGCCACAAAAACGTAAACTTCAAGCCAGAACCTAATTAAATGCGACCACCTAAACTTTTTGAGTTTCTTCTGGATAGAAGCTTTGTAGCTACTTGACCTAAATAAAATATAGATCAAAGCCAAACAAAAGAAAATCAAAGAAAAAACTAAAGCACAAAAAAGCATGTGGCCAGCACTGAGAAGGAAGAGGGAACTGGTGAAGCCGTAGTTATTCCACCTGTAAGGATTGGGCTTTGAGTTGTCTGAGTAGATCCATTCTTCTACGTTGGGAATAAAATCAGGTGCGAAGAACATAAAAAATTCGTAGAGTTCAGAAGGAAGTTCTTGAGTAGCCAAAGCAAACAAAGAAACCAACTGGGCAGTATTTAGAAATACCCAAAAGTAGCCCTTTGTATTCTTAAGTGCTAAAATAACTAAAGCAATGGCTGCAAATGCCCACCAAAAAGCTTTTCTCTTAAATCCTGTTTCGCTGCTAGAACTTTGGAGTTCCAGTTCAATTTCATTGTTAAGAAGACTAGCTCCGCTTTGGCTTTGTAACTCAGAGTCAAAGTTCAGAATAATCGAGTCGCTTTCTTCAACAGTATTCGAGTAGTTTAAGTTTAAAAAGTATTCGGCAAGTGAAACCTGAGTTAGGTTGTAGTACACAATGACTGAAGTTTGCTCCTTTAGTTCCACGTCTACTTGTGCTTCTTCTAAGTGATTCAGAAGGTTTTCACTGAAGGTTACTTTGACTTTGTTGTTGTTTTCTAGGCTTGCAGTTACTTCAAAGAACTTTTGTGTTTCATTTGAGCACCTTCCTTCATTAATTTGGTAGCCAGACAAGCACTCTAAACACTCTTCTGAGGTACAAGTTTTGCAGTTTTGTGGACATTCTGAGCAAACCAAAGGGTTGCTTGACTCAGCAAAGTACCTTTCTTGGCATTCACAAGCATTTTCTTGATTAAATTGTGAATTGATGTCTTTGCATTCCTTGCAGTCGTACTTTGAGCTACCTGTGCAAGCTCCACAGTCAGAGTGACAAGCTACACACGACTTATTCGACTTTTCGTAAAACTCTAGTTTTCCACAAATACTTTCGCATTCACCAAATTCGTTAACTTGGAATCCTTCTTCACAAGTGATTTCGCACTCTCCTGACTCGTTCATTTGGAATCCTTCCCTGCACAGGCAATCTCCTTCTAGTAATTGAGCTGAGGAATCTTTGCAAGTCGTACAGTCTGACTTACTTGAACCAGTGCATCTTTTACAAGAAAAGTGGCACTCCTCACAAACTCCTGAGTTTTCAAAGTAGCCCTCTGAGCATTCACAGATTCCAGAAACCGGAGTTCTTTTAGGGTCCACGCAAGCAGTACAATCCGAGTCAGAGGGACCTGTGCATTCTGAGCAATCACTATGGCATTTTTCACATACCTCTCCATTTGGGTAGTAACCAGTAGGACATGTTTCAGAGCACAACTTGGAAGGAGTTAAGTAGTAACCCGGACTGCAATCCTGACACTCAATAGTATTGTAGCACAAGTCACAGTTATCCACACAAGTAGGCTCGAAATTGCAAGACTGGGATGTAGAGTTGTATTCATAAGGAGAACAGTACTGCGTTTGAGGGTCAGTGCAACTAGTGGAGTCCATGTTTTGAGCACAAATTCCATTGCACTCTGGATGGCAACTTATACAAGAGTCAGGGTCGTTAGAGTGACAACCTTTATCCCCGCAGTTGCAGTCTTGGTTGCAGTCAGAGGTTTTAAGGGGGTCTTCGCAGTCAGGAATGCACTGGTCAGTTTCTTGAGGGCAAATTCCGCCACAAGTAAGGCAGGTCGGACTTGAGTTTACAACAGTACCGGAGTCGTTGTCAGGATCATCATAAATGGTTGCTTTGTATATAAAACCTTGAAGTCCGTTTGACCCGTTTCCGTTCATTCCCAGTCTGCTTAAGTTGTTTTCAGAGTCACTCCAGTCCTCTGTGTACGTTTGGGAGGTTGCATCTGCACCATTTGTACTTGCTCTCAATTCCCTCGAATTTACAATCATCTTAAGATTGCTCCATCGACTTGGGGGGATTGGACTGAAATCAGGAGTTCCACTTAGATACTTTGCTTCGATAGTTGTGGGAGTTGTGTAGAACGAAATTAGGTCTTCACCAGGATTAGAAGGGTCGAACTTAGAGTAAATCTGACCGCTGTTTTCTGGAAAAACCCAGACCTCAATAATGAAGTCTTTAGGAATAAGCAAAGACTCCTTAACAACTGAATTAGAAGGAAGAGTTATAAGAGAGGACCCCCCAAAGTAAGCTCCTCTCTCAGTCCACACCACGTCTGAACTTTCTTCGGCCAAAGAATTTCCACTCACTGCGTGATGAGAAGATACTTGGTCAAGTGCTACTTGCCCTACAGCTTCAAAGAACTTGTATTCTGCTATTTTTGCTGACTAAACATTACCTGCAAGCACAGCCCTTTGAATCAAGAAAGTTATACAAACAGCAATAACCTTTAGCATTTTATTAATGGAGGTATATCCAAGTTTTAAGCTAAACTTTGAATCATAGATTTATAAATGGAAGAATCACCTCTAGAAGTTTCCCAAAGCAAAAAAATAAAGGTAGTTGGCGGACTGGCAGTGCTTTTGTTTGACATGTGCTTTTTCACAATAGCTATTATAGATGCACACTTGAACTTCAAGTACATATTTGACAGTTCTTGCTCTCCAGACTTGGTTTCAGTTAAAATCTGGACCACTGTGGGTTACGCTGTTAGAGTCAGTTTCACTATTTACTTGCTGGCCACTAAGTTCGTGAACACCAAAAAATTCCTAGAAAACAACCAAAAGTTCCCTAAAGTAGGGGCAGTGTACACGCCTTTCATGTCTACTTTGCTTTTAGGTATAATAGTGTACGACTACAATGACTGCGACGAAGTAAGCAACATCTTTTCACTAGACACCGCAAACGACTTGATTTCTTATTACAGTGTGCTCATACTGGTGCTGATTATATCCTTTTCAGTTGTAGTGGTTTTTGACCGCTACATACCCCGGTCCAGGAAGCGCAAGATCATGAACTGTATTACTTTTATACTTACTTTCTTGATTATCTTCGGGGCTTTAATTGGGCTACTTGCAATCATAGAACTCCTAAACAATCACAAAGTAATGATCTTTCTGCTGTTTGACTTATATAGCTTTGCGATTATGCTTTTGTTGCTTTCTAAGAAACTCGTCAGAAAGGTCAAGAATTTAAGGGAGTCCAGAAACAACTAGTATTTAATTAATTGTAATGATCTTTTTAATAGCCTTGGTCTTGCAAGTATACGCCCAAGTGGACTTAGAATCCACTACAGAAATCACCATTTGCCCATATGGAAAAGTAGAAGCCCAAATCAGCAGCAAACCCAGTTCTGGGTACCTGTGGTACATGCTTCCTGACGAGTCAGGCAAAATAGAAATTCCGAGCTACAAAGGGAACTACAAGGCAGGCAAGCAAGTATTTACCATAGCTTGCAATGAGTTCTGTGAGCCAGGAGACCACTTAACGCTTACAATGTTTTACAGAAGAATCTGGGAACCCCAACCTACCAAAATACTTTACATCCACCTTAAAGTTATTTCGGACTAACTATTGCAAATACTTCATTTTATCATAAATTCAAATTCTAAAATATGAACTTAGAGCTGCCTTTTAAGTCAATCTGTCCTAACTGGGGAAGCCCGTTCAAAGCAAGGTCGCTTTCTCCAGTTAAAATCCCTACCTCTGCGCACAATTCTCCAGTGTTTCCTCCACTAAACACTCAAAACAAAGAAAACTACAAGACTCCTAAACTACCTAAGCCAAGACGTTCCAAAAAGAACCCTTTCAGCCCTAGTAAGTCCCGCAAACCCAGCCTCTCACCCAGTATAGTCTTTGTGAACAAACGCCCAGTAGCCTGCAACCTTTTCTTAGACATTCCTTACAAACCTGCAAATAAGCAATTTTCCAACATAACTAACCTTAATTAGAACTAGTCTTGTTCAGCCCACCTGTTTTCTTCGCGTATTTGAGCTTCTTCTTCAGGAGTGAAGTCGTTTTCGATGTTGAAGGTTCTGCGGATTTCTTCAGGAGTCTTTCCTTTGAGCATAGTGGCTACCTTGGCACACGAAAGGTCAAGCAAGGGCTTGATGTCTAAGTAGTTAGCTGCCAGAATCAACTCAAACAGCATTTCTTGTTCCATGTCTATGAAGGCTGCCTCCCAGGCCGAAACTATATCTTGCATAACTTGGGTCTTGAGTGGCTTCTCGATTTCTGAAGGGGCTTCCTCTTTTAAGTGGCGGCAGTACTCAATGACCTTCTCGAGTATGGCAGACTTCACATTAGGCAGAGGAATCTCTTCGTCAGTTCCTGAGTCCTCCACCATGTTTTTGATGAGTTGCGAATTTGTTGCCACACTTTCCTCTACTTCAAAGGTCTGCCCTTCAGAGGACACGAGTTTTAGTTTCAGTTCTTCAGCCATTATAAGTTTACATATTTTTGGACGTAATCATCGGTATCTCTAAGCAACTAAAATTCAATTTAATTCAAAAAACTAGTAATTCATAATGGACAAACAACTTCTGCAACAAAGTCCCAACAAGCAAATAGAAGACCAGGGGTCGAGGTCCTCCTCCCAGCAACTAGACTGGAACTTCCTCACTGAAATGAACAAAACTAAAGACTTCAGCTCTTCAGACAAGATCCAAGAGTACTACGAAGCCCTTAAAACTAACGTTTCCACTCTAGACTCCTACATAGACACTGTGCTCCAAAGACACGAACAAGACTTCTTGAACGCCTTCAAATGCCAAATGTACAACCTGTACAACCAACTCAAAGAACTCAAAAAAAAAACTGACGAAAATGAATTGAAGTTAAGAAGAGACGAGCAAATAAACAAGCTCCAAGCCAGCCTTGAGTGGTTCAGAGAAGAAGCTGTGAAGCTCGGTGAAAGCACCCAGTACTACAAAAAAGAAGCTGACAAGTGGAAAGCCAAAGCCGAAAGCATGGAAGACGACAGGAAGTTCCTAGAAACCCAACTAAAAAACGCCAAGCGAAAAATAAAAACCCTTTACAACGAACTAGAAAAAAAAGAAGAAGGAACTCAAGAGTCACTTGAAGTCTCCCAAGAACTAAGTATCCAGAAGCTCCCCCGACTTAACAACAAGCAGTTCGTGCCTTCCTGCAAAGCAGGAGTAGTCATCCTTGAAATCCTTCAAAAACACAAAAGAAAAAGCAAAGAGTTCCTTGAAGAACTCGAAAAGTACATGGAAGCCCAAGAAAGTAAGTTTCACGAGTCCGTTAAGCACTACAAGTCTATCATTGAAAACGAAAAGAAAAAAATCATCAACCTCAACGCCCAAAAAAACAACGCTTTTGTCCAAAAAAGTGACTTAGAAGGGCTTTTTTTGGAGTGCGTCGAAGAAGTCAGGAAAGAAGTTCTCAGAAGGCGTGCTAAAAGTTTACTGCAACAAAAGTTCCCTCGCAAGTCTGGTTCTGCCCAGCGGGAGCGCAAAGACCTCTTCACGCCTTCTGACAAACGCAAAATCCTTGAGTTGCTTATTTCTAATGAACAAGTTTTAGTGCACCTGTACGAGAAACTGTTTCCTCACAGAGCTAACCAGTTCACTCCCGTTTCTAGGGAGGAGTTTGCGGAGGACTCTTCTGCACCTGAGATAGACAAGCTACTTAACCAAGTCACTTCCAAGTCTTTCAACCCAAAACCCGACACTTCTTTCCACTCTCAAAGAGGTTCATTTATTTAACTTATTAGTTGTAAATGGAAAACTATATAAAATCCTGTGCGGGAATATCTTTAATCGGGAGTCTTTTCTTGGTAAAGGCTAATTAGGGACTACTTAGTGTGCTTTTTTACAACGAGTATCCTTATGTAGAGGTTAAGACTGACTACAGAAAAGCAGCAGTGACTTGTTTCCTGGCAGGAGGTTTGTACTTGCTGATTCTTATAGTTTGTTTGGTTTTGATCAAAAAGAGAAGACAAGCAACTTCTTACAGAGCTGAACTCATAGAGATGCAGCCTTTTCCTAACCCCAACATTGAAAGGATCGACCGGGACTCGGACTCTTCGTTGGACTAATATAACATTAAATCAATTTGACTTAACCTAGTGCTTAACATACCTCCGTAAGGAGAAGTCCAGAATTTTATTGGTAAATATGAAAATCGAATTATTTAATACTCTAATAATGGTACTTCATATGTCTATGAAGTACGTATTTGTTATAACACGTCTTATTGCAAATCGAGCACTTCACTCGAGTGGCTTTTTCGTGCACTTGTCTTACGTGGAATTTAAGTGCGTACTTATGCTTAAAAGCTTTGTTACATATTGAACAAACAGAGTTCCTGTTCCCAATAAAATGCTTTTTGCCAAGGTGTTGGTTAAGACCAGTGTTGTTTTTGAACCTAATGTTGCAAAAAACACACTTATTATTTTCTTTGTACTGGCACAAACCATCATGCGAAGGATAATTTACAATGTACCCTAAAGGCGTGAAAAGGGGGCAAGCCAGCCCTAGAGTTCTATAGTCTAGTTGTTCTGTCTGCATGTTTAGTCTGTACCAAGGGTTTCCAATCTCAGAATCCATTTGTATTACTAATTGAACATATTGTCAGAAATACTTAATGTTGACTTGGGAAATACTACAGTCCATTTAAAGCATTTTGAGTGAATTAAGTAGTATAGGGTTTTAGTACTTTTCACAGCGATTAAAGAAAGATTCCCTCGGGAACCCGAGGAGATCTATAGTTATATAAATAACCAATTTATTTTCATTTAACTAGTTAAACGTTTGCAATCGCTAACATTTATGAGATTACGAAAGTAAATTAGTGATTTAACTTGAGCTGAAGGCCCTTGTAGTCGATCAAATCGAATTTCTTCCAAACTTGCTTGGCAGCAACAATGAATTCTTCAATCAATTTAGGGGTATGAAGAGGCCCCGGAGAAAGTCTAAGCAGTTCTTCTCCCCTGGGAACAGTAGGGTAGTTAATAGGCTGCACGTATATTCCGTGTTCCTTCAAAAGAGTGTCACTGACGCTTTTACACACATTAGGGTTGCCTATGAACAAAGGCACTATGTGGGATTCCGAGGGAAGCACGGGGAGGTTTTCTTCTTTAAGTCGTTTCTTCATGTACTTAGAGTGTTTGTGAAGCAGTTTTCTTTCGTAAGAGGACTGCTTGAGGTACTGAATAGAGGCAATGCTGCCTGCTAAGTTTGCAGGGGGCAAAGAAGTAGTGAAGATGAAAGAAGAAGCGTAGCTCCTAATGCAGTCAGCAATCAGTGAGTTGGCAGCTATGTACCCACCGTGGACTCCCACAGCTTTTCCTAGAGTTCCTGAAATGATGTCCATGTCTATTCCTCTTTCCTGACATATTCCAGCTCCAGTCTTTCCGTAAAGCCCTACAGCATGCACTTCGTCTACGTAAGTGAGGCAGCTATACTTCTCAGAAATTTTTTTAATGGCTTCCATTGGAGCAATGCTTCCGCTCATGCTGTAAACGCTTTCGAAGACAATAATTTTCACCTTGTCCATGTCTTCTGGGTCCTCAGAAGCTTCCGAGAGCTTAGCTTCTAAGTCCTTCATGTCGTTGTGCTTAAACACTCTGATGTCTTTGCGGTTAAGTTTAGAGTGCCGCATCCCACAAATCATCGAAGCATGGTTTTCTTTGTCAGAAAAGTAAATGCAGCCCTGAGGGAAAATGTCTGGCAAAGTGCTCAAAGCTGCCTCATTGGCAACGTAACCTGAGGTGCAGACGAGTGCAGACTCCTTTCCATGCCAGGTGGCAAGTTCTTTTTCAAGTCTTACGTGCAAGTTAGTGTTGCCTCCTATGTTGCGGGTTCCTCCAGAACCTGCTCCGTGGGCGTCAATGTTTTGGTGCATTGCGTCTAGCACTAAAGGATGTTGTCCCATGCCTAAGTAGTCGTTCGAACACCACACATTCACTTTGCTGTGAGTTCCTGTCATGAACTCGGTTGCTTTGGGGAACTCGCCCGTGTGGCGAAGAATATTGGTAAACACCCTATACCTGCCCTCTGAGTGCAGTCTTTTTATAGCTGCCTTAAAATAGTCGTTCAGGGGGTGCGAGGGAGCAAAGGAGTCAATGTCCACAAAGTTAAGTGGGTCCATGAGCTTCTCAGATAGAACTGAGGGGTCAGCTGCTTCCGAAGCGGAAACATTTAGTGCTTTCATGAAAGGGCACTTTGAAGCGTTTTGGGCAATGAGCTCAGGCTTGATTCCGTGCTTGGTTAAGTACGGACACATATGCCTCACTGACTCTAAACAACGCACTGCTCGAGCTTTCATATTTATTACAAACGACAAGTTTACATATTAAACACTTCTAATTAAGAGCTTGAGTTTTACTGGGTTTACCCTTCAAAAAGGTGTCTTGGATCCAAAACTGAATAACGTTCATTACTAAAGGCACAAAGATCATTACAACCAACAGCTCAAATTTGGGGTGTCCTTCCAAAGGTTCCAGCACCCAGTTTCCCAAACTTCCAAACTGCTCCCTGAAACAAGCTATAAGTATAATCCAGAGCCACTTTGTTACAGCTACAATGGTTCCCCAAGACATGAGCTGCAAGGCCCAAGCCCCTAGGTCTATGCCTTCGTCTAAGTTGTTTTCGTAGTTCCCACTGATCATTTTCTGCCAGCCTTTTCTGTAACTAATGTACTCTAGTA
This sequence comes from Fabrea salina, assembly GCA_022984795.1. Lineage (NCBI taxonomy): Eukaryota > Ciliophora > Heterotrichea > Heterotrichida > Fabreidae > Fabrea > Fabrea salina. The sequence continues at coordinate 98,829 of JALIHJ010000016.1, read as the reverse complement.
ACTTAAGACACAGGTAAGATGTAAGGACTCCTAAAGTAGTGTCTATCATAAGGTTGATGAAATACCAAACACAGGGGTTGTCTTCTTGCAGACGACTTATTATGACTGCTCCCATAAGGTTCATGAAGTGGGCTACTAAAGCTGAAAAGCCTTGCTTGGATGTATCCAGAAAAAACACCAACCACTCCCTAGGTGGGTCTTCTCTGTAGCGTTTGTCTAAGTAAACCTTACAAAGCAAAGACAACAAGCACAAAGATGCTAGAGTAAGCTGAACCATGCCTCCAAATACCCCAAACAAAGAACACTGCTCAGCCATTTTAAATTCCTGTGTTTAATTAACAATTAGGTGGTGTATATTAGGAATATGGTCAACTTCAGTAGGATTAAATAACCATGAAGAGCTTAAGCAAGTTTCTCCCCAAGTAAGTATTTTCAAGTTACTTCCTACACAAATCACAGAGTTCTCTCCACAAACTAAGTCAACGGTATCTTTAACAGGGACTTTCCTAGGAGTAAAACTGCTTTCAATGGCCAATCCAAGTCCTAGCTGGCCCTTGCTTCCGTCTCCCCAAACATAAACTTCGTTTTCTTTGAGACAAGCTGAAAAGTTTGCTCCACATGCAAGTTTGGTTGCATTTTCAAGCCCGACTCTGTTAATTCCTCTAACTAGACTCTCAAAAGGAACCCCTAGTTGGCCCCATTCGTTGGACCCAAAACTCCAAATATTTTTGTTGCAGTCCAGAACTAAACTGTGTTCTTTGCCACAGGCAAAACTCTCTACTTTATCTGGAATATCTACTTTCAAGGGCCTCAGTGCCACATACCCAAACTCGTCCTTTGAAAGCTTCTTAGGGTCAATTCCTAATTGGAACTTTTCGCCCCTTCCCCAGGAGTAAAGGTCGCCCTCTGAACTCACAGCTAGTGTATGGTAACCCCCACATTCTACATACTTGATGCTAGTGGCAAGCTTTACTTGTCTAGGAATTTCTAAGGTTTCAGTGGACCCAATGCCAAGACACCCTGAGTCTCCCAGTCCCCAGCACCTCACCTCTCCTTCGCTGGAAACAGCTGCACAGTGCTCGTAACCACAGCTAACCCAAACAGTGCCTTTTAGTTTTTCAAGCACTTCTTTAGAAAACAGTCCAAGAAAAGCCTTTTCCCAACCTGCACTAAAGAACCCTGTTAAAGGTAGTGCGGAGCAAAGCTCCAAACACACTGGAAACTCTGTAATAGAATTGGAGGTGGACTTGCAGGTAACTAGTTTGGTCTGCAAGGGGGAGTAAGGGTCAGGCAAGGTATTTTCCTGAACAAGAGAACCAGAGTAAATCGAAATACTAGGAATGTGCTTTTTAGAAGGCCGGTAAAAAGAAGGTTTTTGATGAGCAAACAAATTATGACTGGCTCTTCCCTGAGGAATGTCGTTAACTTTAGGAACTTGAACAGACCCCTCCGAGTTACAGTCCTCTGCACAGTAAATTATTTCACTGAGGTCAACTTCTTCCACTTCAAATTCACTTGAAAAAGAAGCTTCTTGGGACTCATAAGAACTTGCTGGAGTAATGGAGTTGAGCACATTTTGGTCTTTGCAGTACATCCTTCTTTGTATGTTTAAAATAGCTTCTTTGTCTATTTCGTCTATCGAAGGCTTGCCAAGCGAGTCCTTACAAGAATTAAAAGACTCCTCACAGCTCCTAATAGAAATCAGAAATTCTGAGTTTTCTGAGTCAACGGGCTTTTGGTCAAAGGACCCTCTTTTGTAAGGACTTGAGTTGTTGAGTGACCAAAGAGTTACCTTCACGTTTATGTCTTCAGCATAAGTTAGCTTGTCAGCTGGCACAACAATTTTTTTGCCTTTGTCTCTGAAGGTTTGCAGTGGAGAAATAACTGGGAACCAATAAACGTTATTTACTCCTAAGTAACTGAGTTGGCCGCCCTTGCACAGACTGAGCCCTATATAGTCTTCGCTCGGCGTAACCGAGTACTCTGGCAAAGGAGCGTCTAGTCCATTTTTGGGAGTAGAGTTTCCTTCCATAATGTTTATTTATACTTTATAGTTGTTCATAGTTGGCTAAGTCTTCAGGGGAGCTGTCTTTTTTTTCCAGCACTTTCATTACCTTTTCGTCTGAAAGCAAAGAGTGCAGTCTTCCCAAAAACTCATCGTACTGGGGATCGTTCATGGCAGAAAAGTACTCAATAGCCGTTTGGTAGAGGTGCACTAGCTTTTCAACGTCTTTTAAGGTAACGTTAATTCTAATGTCTTCTTCAGTGTGTGTTATGCTCCTTAAAGTGTCCCAGATGTTAAGTTTAGTCGTTTTTTCTGGTTTAACTTCTTCTTCTTTAATGAAGGACTCTGTTATGCCTTGGCTCCTTACTGCAGTTCCTAGTTTTTTCATGTTCACTCCAATTAGTTTCACACACTCAGTAGCACCTGGCATCTTGAACACTTGCGAGTAAGGAAGGTCTTCCCCTATTGCTTTCCACTCAAAAGTGAGTTTTTGGGGGTCTGACTTAGAACGCTTTATAGTCGACAACGAACTAAGAGTAGCCCAACTGGTAAGGTATCCCACTCCTTCGTATTCACGAGTTACTTCTAACTGCAGAATTACAGTGTGGGTAACTACAACCCTAACTTCTTTAGCGTACTTTATGTCATGAGGGTCCATTTCTATAGCGTAAAAGGCTTTCATCCCTGAATTGGCTTCCCAGGTATCAAGCAGCATAGGGTGTCCTAGGTGGAATTCGCCTACATCAGAGGTTTTGCTTTCTTCCAAGAACTCAGGCAAAGCCTGGATTAAGTCTAGAGTCGTAATGCTGGGGGACCACTTACTTTTGATAACTGAATACAGCAAGTCCCTTCCATCTGCAAAAGATGGAAAACTAGTTACTGTGTCACACAGAACTTTTGGGGACTGAAAAGGAAATCTTCCTTCCAAGTGTAGAGAAAAAGTCACTCTTTGCGGAGTAGTGACTTTTATGATCATTCCAAAAGGAGACCCTGCTTCCTGGACCTGGTACTCTTGAGGGAGTTGCTCAAGCATCTTGAGTTCTTTTTCGAAGCGCCTGGACTTAATTTCTTCGGAGGCTTGACTTTCCATTTATCAAAACTTAATTAATTTACATCAAAAGATAGGTTTCAGTGCCTAAATAAAATATACCGCAATCGTAGAGTCCTTAGAAGCAGTAAACAGCAAGTCGTTCTCTTCGTCGTACTTAATTTTGGAAATGCCACCACTGTGGAAGTAAGTGTAGTCTCCATCAGCAACCTGCAGACTCTTCCCCCCAATCAAGAGTTTCCTTCTGACTTTAGCGAGACTCCTGACTTCCTCCTGCGTTCTTATGCTGTTCAAAACTCCTCCAGTTCTAATGTCCCATTTCTAAGTAGAACTTACTCTAATTTTGTAGTCAAGACCTCCTGTGTAAAAAGAATAGTCGTCCCACAACTCAATGCAAGTCACCGGGCCGTTGTGGTCAGTGAAGCTCGAAATGCTTCTGGCAGTTCTAATGTCCCAAAGTTTAGCCTTGCTGTCACTGCACCCAGACATAAAGGTTGAAGGCGAGTACATTTTCAAACACTCTATTTTTTGGAAGTCTTCTTCGTACTCCTTTGCTATTTTCCTACTTTCTACGTCCCAAACTTTTATATTGCCTTCACTTCCTCCTGATAGTAAACTCCTTGGTGAAGCCACACCTAAGCAAGTCACGCTGCCTTCATGTCCTTGGACCTTCCAAATCCCTTTTATTCCTCTGCTGAGTTTCCACAACTTAATCATGTTGTCCGAGCCCCCCGTCACCATTAGTCCTGAGTCAATGTGTTCTATTGAGTTTATTCCTCGAGAATGGACTCTTTGGGAAATTAAAGGCGAAATGGTGTTGCCTAACTTCCAACTATTCATAACTGTGAAGTAAGGGTCCCTTGAAGGCATTATGTTCCATCCGTGAAGGGTGTAGTCCAGTCCAACGCTCCACAGCTTCCCTTTAGTAAAGCACAAGTCAGTCACTGTGTTCCTGTGAGCCACACACAAAAACTCCAGTGAAAAGTCTTTGCTATGGAAGGAGTGGAAGCGTTGTCGAGTGCTAGATATGTCTTCTGACTCAGATCGGACAAGTTGTTTTGACTCTGGAATGGAACTGGAAATCTTGTACTGTTTAGATAACTTATCTGTGGACTTCCTGTGCAGGTCAAGTTTTTTCCTGGAGTCGAAGCAATAAGGACTGTTCATGAGTTTAGGTCCTCTCAATTCGCTAGCAGATTTGTTGTGGGTCATAGCTTGGGGGCCTTTGTACCGAGACAAGTACTCTACACGAGAACTAAAAATTTCCTCTTGGTTAGACTGTTGGTTTCTGGAAGTAGAGGATCTTTTGTGGTGGGGTTTCTCTTCAATAGGATTACTGACGTTTTGGATAAACTTCATAATTCCTTGAAGGGCCTCAGAACTCCTTGTATCCCTTGGAGCGCGAGATTTGAAGTTAGGTGATGGAGTGCGGGAGGCTTGTGTAGGCGAACTAAGAGTACTTAAAGATTTGAAACAAGTACTGCAGTACCCTTCGAGCCATCGCGAAGGTTGGGGGTTTGTGCACTCACACTGACTGAATCTTAAATTTTGCTTCCTTGACATGATTTAAATTGGTACTTAAAAGTATGCTTATTAACTTAAAAGCTCTTCAAGAAAGACTCTGTCAAAAGTAGGCCTTCCAAAAGAGGATTTTCTTTGGCAAGTAAGTCACTGAAGGTTTGGTAGGAACTTTTTGAGAGACAGTCAGAAATAAGTTCTTCAAGTTGTACAATCAAGTCTTTTAAGTCCCAGAAAATACTTTCGCAGCTCATAATGTTGAACTCAGCGCAGCTACTCACGTGCTTCTTGAAAGTGTAGGTCTTTTCCAGAATCTTCAGTGAGTCGAAGTAACAAGTGTCAGAGTCGGTTAACTCTGAAGTTTTAGTGAGTTGGTTAATTAGGGAGTCTTCAACACAGCTAGGAGAAGAAAGCAGTTTCATAGCCTTTCCAAAGTACTCTCCAGCTCTGTAAAAGTGGCCTTCTTTGAGTTCATTCTTAATTTCGTCCTTGGCTCTTGAGAAGTAAGACCACTCCAGCATTAGAGTGTTTAGGAGTTTTTTTGCTCCGTGCTCACTCAAGCTTCCTGAGAAGTCAGAGTAAATATCGCTAAGTCCACAAGCAAGACCCACTTTGTTGAGGTCTCCCAAAATCTTAACTGCAGAGGACACTGCTTCGTCCAAGTGGGAGTTAGCAGATACGTGAGCTTTTAACTCGTTGTAGTGCTTTAAGATTGAGAGTTGGGTATCTAAATCCAAGCACCCTACTGAGTTGACCTGAGTGCCTTTGTACCCTAAGTAGAACCCTTCAATGAATCCTTTAGCGTTGTCAAGTGGGGCTGCGTTACTTAGACAACACACCAGCAGTACTGGAACAACCAATTTGAAGTTCGCCATTTATTAGGTGGTGAAATAAAACTTCAACAATAATTAACTTTTTTTTGAAAGGTTTTCTAGAATGAGCTGGGTTCTTTGTTTTAAAGAACTAAGTTGGCTTTCTAAACTAGTTTCTAAAGGAGTTGATCTGTCAGGACTTTGCCTAAACATCTTGGAGTTGACTCTTACGAGCTTTTTGTTAGTTGTGGTATTAGGCACTGCGTTGTATGGACTTTTCATTCTGGAACTGAGTTCTTTGATCGAACTAGTTCTAAAAGTCAACCGTGACCCAGTGGTTTCGTTTTTGAACTCATCCATTTGTAAACTCAGTCTTTTAGTGCTGTTTTGGGACTTAGTTCTGTTTTCGAAGTACTTTTTGATTTCTTTAACAGAAGTTTCGAGTTTTTTGGTGTCTCCGAGTTTTAAGTTTCTGTATAAGTTATGAAACATCTGTTCACACCTAGCTAAAGCGTCCTTTAATTCTTTTGATTCTTTTTCAGACTGAACAAGTGATCTTTGCAGTTCCAAAGTCTTTTCGTCTTGCTCTTTCTGTGGAAACAACTTTAAGCTATTTATGGTACTGAGTCTTTCTTGAGTTCCTTTGAACTCACTTTTCTCATACAGAGTTGGCCTGGACTTCCGGTCAGGTTTTTTGTACTTTTTAGACTTTTTGGTAGACTTTAAGAGTTGCGAACTTGAGGGGTTTTTGTACTGGAGTTCTTCGCGGATGGAAGACCCACAAGAACGCTTGGTGTTAGAAGTAGGGGTGGCTGAGGGGGGTCTGTTGAGTTGTGGGTCTTTGTAAGGAGAGTTCAAACTTAAAACTGGCCGGGAGTTTGTTGATTGCATTGTTATTAGTTTATAATGGAAAACACCGAAGCTCCCAATTCGCCTTCAAGTCACAGGTCCGAAAACAACGCTTTCAAGAACAAAGAAGAAGACAATTTAGTTGAAGTCAAGCAAAGAACTCCTTGGCTCACAGAGTCCAGGTACAAATTCCTTGTGGGTTTAGGCGGCACTATGATAGTGTTTGCAGAGCTATTTATTATTCTATATTTCATAAGGCCGTTACTTGGGTAGGCATAGCAAAGTTGTTGATGTATAATAAATGGTTTCTTTGGCCCAACATACATCTGTAGAGATTGACGGACTAACTTTCTTTTCAGACTTCGATTCAGGCAACTTAATGCGTGCTGTAAAGTTAGGTACAAACTGCGTAATTTCTAGATAGTTCGAACTGTGGGTGAGTCCTGATGCTTCAAACCTAGGTTTTAAAGACTACAGAGTGTGGTTCCACTTTGGAATTAGAGGACTTAGGAAAGGAAGCTTCTTCAGAATTACTTTGATGAACCTCAGCAACTTAAAACTATTTGGATCTGCTATATATAGACCAGTGTGGAAGACTCTGCCTTCCCAACCTGAGTGGCAAAGAACCCGAACTGACTCTACTTTCCAAGCCAACCCTCCTAACGGGTACAAACTCAGTTGGGTCTTCGAAATGCCTTTTGAGGACAACGTTGTTTACTTTGCGTTTGCGCCTCCCTACCCCTACGAAGAAGTTCTGAAAACTATAGAAGCTTGCCAAGAAGCTTGTCCGCCTGACGCTTTGTTATACAGAGAAACCTTAGCTAGGTCCCTAGACAACAGAAACATTGACTTACTTACTATTTCAAACAAAGAAAACTTTAAACAAAAAAGAGAAGCCAGGCAGGAGTTGTTGTTCCCAACACACCAGCCTCGGTGCTACGCAGGAACTAAACCTGTAGTCTTTGTAACCGCCCGAGTGCACCCGGGAGAAACCCCTGCTTCTTTCATGATGGACGGGTTCCTCAAAGCAGTGCTGGCTCTTGACAAAAAAGGCTACAATCTCAGAAAGAACTTTGTTTTCAAAATAATTCCTATTTTAAACCCTGACGGAGTCTTTAGGGGGCACTACCGAGTAGACCAAAACGGAAGGAACCTCAATAGGTTCTACCAAAGCCCCTGTTCAGAGACACCTAGCATTTACGCTGCAAAAACTTATTTTGAGTACCTGTACTATACCCAGCCAGGAGTCAGTATCTATCTGGACTTCCATGCACAAGCTTCCAAAAGGTCCTGTTTTGTATTTGGAAACAATATTAAAAACGACTCCCAAGTAGAAAACGAGTTGTTTGCTAAGCTAATAGAACTTAACTCCCAATACTTCGAGTACAGTGAGTGCGACTTTTCAGAACGCAGTATGAGCACCAAAGACCCCAAAGACCAAAAAACCAAAGAAGGAAGTGGCCGAGTAGCCCTGCACAAAAGCACAGGAGTAATTATGAGTTACACCGTGGAGTGCTCTTACTACATTCCCCGGCAACTCCACTCACTTCCTAACCTAGCTAACAAAAGACGCAGCAAAGTCACAGAACCAAGACTGCCAACTATAGGAGCGATTTATGTATTTAACAGGCAAATGTTTGACAACGTAGGACAGGGCCTTGCCTACGCTATTTTGGACTACCATAACATCAACCCTTGTTCTAGAGTACCTCTAAGCGAGTTTAAGAACCTAGATAACATTCGAAGCAACATTAAAAAGCTAATTGAACTTAGACAACGAAGGGCTACCAGAGGCAACTACCAAAAAAGCCTGAACCAAATCTTAACCAAAAGATTTGAGAAAAGCGAAAGTTTACAATATAACAGAAAACCCATCCCAAGGATGCTCCACAAAGTCACTAAAGTAAGTCCTGTGTTTTCTTTTTTAAACAACACTGCCAAACCTACACTCCAAGACAAACTCACTCCTCAAGGTCGAGTCCGTTCCTTCAATGCAGCTTTTAAACCTGGAACTATCGACTCCTGATGAGTCCCAATAAGTAATTTAAAGAATTTCTGTTAATAATCAACCCAAAATGAAGAACTCTGACGAGGAGTACATCGAAAGCATTTTAAGTAAACACTGCGAAATAACTATTGAGGACTCTTCAGAGGAGAGTTTCAGAGACCTTGAAAAAGACACCTTTTTGGAACTAATTGAGTCATCCCACTTGTCAACCAACAAGGAGTCTGGAAGCTTTGAAGAACCAACTGATTTAAAAGCTAAGTTAAAACAGTGCCAAAAAGAAAGAATTAGAGCCCAAGAAGACGCAAAGTACCAAAAAGCTAAAAACCAAGAGTTAGTAACCCAAAACTTAGCTTTGCAGGAAAAACTACTTCGCAACAACAGAATCTTAGTTAAACAAAAAGCCTTAAAAACAGAGTGTGGAAACATTGAAGGCCTACTTAAAAGGTTCGACGAACAATTAAAAGACAGCAACCACAGGTACATAACTCTTCAAAAGAAATTTGAAAGCTTGACAAAAGAAAAAAAGCAGTTAGAAGAGAAAAACAAACTCTTAGAAACCGAGAAGAAAAAACTAAGTGAAAAGTGGACTAAAACTGTAAACCGTAACAAGTTTGAAAGCAAGTCTAAACTTAAGTGTAAAGAACTAGAAGAAGAAGTCTTATCTGTGAAACAAGAAAACCAACAACTCAAAAACAGAATAAAAGAACTACAACGAAAAACTGAACTGACTCCTTCAAAAAGCAAAGAAACCCTTGAAAGGGTCAAATACCAGTTTGAAGAACTCCAAAACGAAAACGAGTACTTCAGGTTCCTAAACAAAGAACTCCAGTCTAAAAACCAACTCTTAGAAAACGAACTCAAAAAACACCAAAAAAGCCCCGAAAACACAGAAGAAAAAGTTAGGAAACAACTACTCAAAATAAGGTCTGAAATCAAACAAAAAGAAGAAGCCCTTAAAAAAAAAGACAACGAACTGCTCCTATTAGAAATCAACCTTTCAGACACCAACAAGGAAAAAGAACAACTCAAACAACAACTCTTAAACACCCAAGGAACAGACAACCTAAACTCACTTGTAAAAGAACTAGCAACTGAAGCCACTAACCCTTTTAAAAGTGCAACTGTGTCTTCTGAAGAACTCCGAGAGTTCCAAGAAAAGTACGAAAACCTACTTGAAAAGTACCAGTCACTCGAAGAAACCAACCAGTCTTTGCAAACCAAACTCGAGCTTACTAAGTCCAGACTCAGAAAAGTCCAAAAAAGACTTAAAAAAGAAGTAATTCGTAACTGTGCCTTTCAAAGGCTACTGAAAATGAAGGGCTTGTCTGAGAAACAGACAGACTCCAACGAACCTTCAGAGTTAATGCAAGAAATTAGGAGCTGGACTCCAAACCCTAAGTCGCAGTGGCTAACTCCTATTAAAATCCATCAAATAAAAGAAGACGATACCACTCCCCGGTACAACTCAAGGCCCAGATAAGTACTTAGTTAATACGAGGCAGGCCCTCCAGTAGTTGTTTAAGTTCTAGAATGGCTTCTTGAAACGCCCCCCTTATTCCTGTTCTAAAGAAGTCTTTGGCAACCCAAATGTTGTGCTGCAAGGTGCTTTTAATTTCGTTTTCAGGAAGTTCTAAGTTAGTTTCTTCCAGCCATTCATTCAGTCCAACTAAAATGTCGCGTTTCTTCAGTGCAAAATGAGTCTTAACCACTTCAGCAAAGGGTTCAGGAGGGGCTTTGAGCATTTCAATCATTCCAAACTTAATGGTTGAATAGGCAACTACTACATTGTTGGAGTTTTTAAATTCACTAAGTAAGTGTCTTTGGATAGTTAAAACTAAGTCTGAAATCGACCCAGAATTGGGGTCCCATTTTCCTTCATTAAAGAAACTTTCAGAGACTTTGCCTGACTTACAAATCATAGAGTTGAACTTAACTTTGTTACTCATAGTTTTAAGAGTCATTTTGGGAGGGTCTGAGGGGTAAAAAGGAGGAACTCTGCTTTTGAGCAAAAAAAGTCCACTTGCAAAGGGCGAGTTGGTTTTTCCTGTAACCAAGAACTGCATATCAGCGATGTCGTTTGCGTTGATTCTTGCAAAAATAGCTGAGTTGTAAGTACAGGGAAGTGAGTTTTTTAGGTACTCTACTTCATTATAGATCCTTGCTACTACATTTTCTTGCAGCTGGTAGCTTGAGTTCCTTCCCAAGTGTTCGCTAACCTTTTTGGAAGCCAGCAAGTCCTTGTAGAGGGACCTCTCTGATAAAGGGAGTGCTAAAGAGCTTCTTTTTTGGGGAACTTGGGGTTCTTTGATGAGTGGAACAACTACTTGGACTCTAAGATGCCCTTGGACCTGGTTGTTGCTTAAGTTAATTGTTGGCACACTAGCTTCCATTTATAACTAGCAAAGATGCCAAAAGATATTAGTTCGGAATAAGTCAATTTAAGTAAATTCTTCAAAATGGAACCAGAACAAGAAAGCTACCTCTCAGAAGAAGACTCAACAGAGCACTTGCAACCTCCAGACTCGAACTTTGACTCCCAGTTAGGGTCTCTTTACAACTCACTCAACAACTTGATTTCCACAGAACGTAGTCTAATAGACATTGAACACGATAACATTCTTAAAGAAATCCAAACTTTCAACCAAGAAAAACAACAAAAACTTAAAAAGTTTTACAAAGCTAAAAGCAACTGGGAAAAACAGTGTTCGAACTGCACTAAACTCAATACCGGCAAAATTATCGAGTTGAATGTTGGAGGCACCCACACTGTTGTTACGAGTCTTTCAACTTTACTTAGGTACCCCAACTCAGCTTTGTACGCCTTCTTCACTATGAAAGAACTCCCAGTTTACAAAGACCAAGTCTTCATTGACCGCGAAGGAAGTGCTTTTTGCGACATGGTTAGTTACTTACGCTCAGGAAAGTTCCCTGAGTTCGACTCTCCCGAGACAGAAATGCGCTTTTTAAACGAGTTGGAGTTTTGGGGAGTGCCTATTGCCCAGCCTGAACCTGAACTTGACCAAAGTCTTAAGTGCTTTGACATGAACTGGTGCTCTAGTAACTTAATCTTGGAAAAAAACTGCACTATCATGAGGAAACTTGGCAGTCCTCATGGAATAGCCTTTGCAGATGCTCCGTTGACACGCAACAACCCCTACATAGAGTTTAAACTGAGCATTTCTTCAGGCAGCACCAACGGGTCCCACGTTTTTCTAGGAGTGGTTGACAAGTCTAAGTACTCGCCTGTGCAGCTTATGTCTACTCGGTGGAAAGACGCCCCTAGCAGTTACTACTGGGAAGTTTGGAACTCAAAACTTATTAAAACAGACGAAAACGGAGTGCACTCAGTAGTGAATGGCTATGGCTGCGAGTGTGACGACGAAGAAACTTCTTTAGGAATATACTACAACGCACAAAAAAGAACTTTATCCTTCTTCAAAAAAGGCATTTGTCAAGGAGTGGCTTTTAGCAACGTAGCGCCAGGCATGCACCCCAGCATTGACGTGTGGTTCGAAACCGGAAGTGTAGTGGTTTCCCAGAAGAAGCTCCCCAAAAACTTTAAATTAAGTGTAATTTAAGGGCTCGAAGTACTCTTTGCCGATTCCAAAGTTTTCTTGAAGCATCCAAGTCAAGAAAACACTGCAAAGCAACACAAAGCCTTCAAACAAGTACACTTGGAAGTATCCCACAGTTTCAGCTAGGAATTTCATAAGTATAGTGCTCACGCACGACACAGTCATTGCCATAAACACAAAAGGCCACACTTGGTCGTGAAGCGCTCCAAATATTTTGTTAGTTTGCACAGCTGCGCATGGGAAAAGACTTGCTGTTGCAAAGAACAAACTTATTATGAGCACTGCATAAGTAGTTTTATTCCCTACAGCAAACCATATTAAGCCACTGCACACTACTTGGTAACTCAGAGATAGAGTAAGCACAACTTTAAAAGGCAAGTAGTCTAAAAGAGTAGGCCAGAACCACCTGCCAAGCACCCCTGAAACGTTTGCAGCCAGTCCTACGAACGTAAGGAAGTGGTCGTCGTTTATGTACAACAAACCAAAAGACTTATAACACCCCGAAACAAAGTGCCAAAACACAAAAGATGTCAAAGTCACGAAAAACAAATTCCAGAAAGTCCCTAGTTTAAGTATCTGAGTAACTGGAAACTTCTTTACTGACTCTGACTTACTCCCTTGGGAAACTGGACGCACCAAAGCAACTCCTACACAAGTCATGCCACAAAGCACCAATCCTACCCAAAAAAAAGCTAAGGGGACTTTGTTGTTCACTTCCGAACTAAAAACCATATCGTTTCCGTTAGGCACTGGGGGACCGTTCTGGGGGTTAGTAATCCAAGTAAACATGAAACTAAAAACTATAGAAGCACTGCTGAAACCACCCATTATGATGCCCGTAACCATTCCTTTAGACTCAGGGTAGTAATCCCAACTCGGCCACATAGAAGTAACAGTCAGCATGCCTCCCCCAACTCCTACAAGAACTGAGTAACACCCTATAAAAACGTGTGGACTAGAAATAACTGAACACAACAAGTAAGCGACGCCCATCATCAAGCCTGCCACAAGCAAGCAAGTCCTAATTCCTAGTTTCCTGCACAAGTAAGGAGCAGCCATTACTCCTAAGTTTTCTCCTAAAAAAGAATAAGGCAGGGCATTGTACACCGTAGAAGAGTTCACCCAGCGGTTCTCAGAAGCTAGGTAAGAAGTGACATACGGCGAAATAGCTCCCCAGTTGTTAAGGTTGCCTGCAACCATATTCAAAAGTACTCCTCCAACTACAGTAAACAAGCCCTTTAACTTGTAGTCCGTCATTTATAAAGAAAGTTATTTGAAATATTTAAGTAAAAATGAGCGTAAGTTCCGAAAGAAGCGTGACCCTTTCAGCACCAGCCACAGCAAGGTGGAACCGACAGAATTACAGCCAGTACACCACTAAGTTCAACATGGCAAACCACAGACGGCTGCGGAACATGGTATCGACCCACCAAGCTCACAAGTTCCTCAGCTCCACTTACACACAAGCTGAAGAAACAGCAAAAGTCTCCAAAGTAGAAGAACTCAAAGAAATCTCTTCTCAGTTAGGAATCCTGCGGAAACGCCACGACGTGTCGCACTCTTCAAACGCCAACAAAGAAAAGAAACTCAAAGACCTAAACAAACAGATGGAACGCGTCAAGAAGATGGAAGCCCGCACTGGAACTAAACTAGAAAACATGCGAGAAAGGGCCAAACAACTAGAAGAAAGCATGGAAAGGATGAAGCGAGACCAAGAAGACGCCTTGCTTGCTGGGAAAGTTTACGAGCACATGCTGGAACGCATGAAGGTTTCCATGATCGAACTAGAACGCAAGTCCCACGAACTGTCTAAGCAAGTCAAGGACAAAAGCCAAACCCTCAAAGAAGAACTCGAAAAAAAACGCAGGAAAAGAGAAGCCAAAATCCAAACCAAAGAAGCCCTTAACGTACTCAAAGGCCACGTGAAGCGCGAAATCATGGAACGCCAGTACAACTTAGAAATCATTGAAAAAGACGTCGTCCAGAAACAAGAAACCACACGCAAAAGAGAACTCAGAATGAAAAGACAAATCGAAATAGCTGAACAAGCTGCAAACGAAGACCGGAACCAAAGAGCCATGGTCATGAGAGAATCCATGATGCTCCACAGACTCTGGTACGTCTTTTTGCAAGAAAAACTCACTTCAGAAATGGGCCAGTTTGCTTCAATTGAAGAAGCCTTTAAAAGAGTGCGCATGGTCTCAGGACTCACAGAACCCCAAGAAATGGTGGAGAAGTTTATGGTCCGCGAACAAGTCTACAAAGACTTAGTAGAAACTCTTAACCAGATCAAAGAACGAGTTAACTCCTACAACGCTTCCAACCAAGACTACCAAAAAAAGATCAGTGCTTTAGAGATTGCTAAGATGAGCGGAACCAACCCTGTTGCAAAGCTCTCTGAAGAAGTTTCCAACAAAATCAAAGAAATATCTACTGACAAGGAAAAACTCCGCAAGTTAAACATTTCTTACGAAAACATCAACAGTTGGGCTAAAAAGAACCTGTCTAAACTCCAAGCAATCATGGACCTAGCACAAACCAATACCTCCGAAACCCCTTTTCTGGAAGTGTTTGAATGTATGGAAGAACTAGTCAACTTAGGACTAAAAGACTACAGAGAAAACGTAAGTTATAAGTAGAAAGAACTCTACCAAGACCAAAACAAGAAGTTCAGCAGAACCAAAATCCATGACATAGTAGAAGACATCCCTAGAGAGTCCGTTTCAAGGAACCACTCTCGAAAAGTTTCAGTTGAAAAGTAATGGCAGTTTATTTATAAGATTATTCCTGTTTAGGCGGTGTTTCGTCTTCAAACCTGTGACTAACCATGTGCACTCCGTGCTTGATTTCTTTACCGATTTCTTCTAAAGTGTGTTTGGCCTTGCCAACTAAAGACTCAGACTTCTGAGTTTTTTCAGGCTTAGTTTGTTCAGTTTTGGTCTCCGACTTGGTAACTTGTGTGTCTTCTGATGAACTCATATTTATTATAAAAGAAGTGTAGAGCATTTCTGATATATGCTTGAATAAAATGTAGGAGCAACTTAATTATTACACAGAAATAAACCGCTTAGCAGGAGTCGGGTAGTGTGGAGACATTTGTGACAAAAGATAAGATGCGTCTTCTTTGAGACTTCCAGGTTCTAGTTTGTAAACTAAGTTTTCAAGTAACTCGTAGTTGCCTTTGGAAGCTAAGTGATAGATTCCTTGGTACCTCCGGGATGCCCTTGTAGAGGGGTCTAGTATTTCTTCGACTGAAGGCGAAACAGACTGTTCAGTCGGAAATTCAAAAGGAACCCAAGGCTGATCAACTTTTTGTTTCAAAGCGTTTTTTTCAGCCCTAATTAAGTACTTGAAAAGAGCCAAGTCAGCTTTGGAAGCGTGTCGGGGAGTTCTTCCGTCTGTGTTCTTAATCATTAAAGAAGCTCCTGCTTCTACTAAGGACTGGACCACTGTGAAGTGCGAAGCGTGGCCAGCTAAGTGGATAGAAGTCCACCCGTGGGAACCGCCTTGCAAGTCCAAGTTGAACTCTTCAAGGCCAGCTTTGCGCAGAAGGTGGTTTTTGTACACTAGCCATCTGACTCCTTCGACTTGGCCTCTTCTTGCTGCTAAGTGGATAGGTGCCCAGCCTTCGTTGTTGAGTACGTTTACTTCTGCTCCAGCTTTGAGCAAAGTCTCAGCTATTACTGTGCTAGCAATTACGTCTTTGTTGAAGACTCCCAACACAATGTGCAAAGGGGTGTTGCCTTCGCAGTCACGCGAGTTAGGGTCAGCGTCCATGCTAAGGAGTTTCTTGGTAAGTGAAGGCAGCACTTTAAAGGCTGAAAGGTGCAGAGGCGAACCCAAAGCGCCTCCTCCTTCGTTAATGTCAGCTCCTGCCTCCAAAAGGGCCTCTGCACAGTCTAAGTGCTGTTCTTTGATAGCTAGAAGCAAAGGAGAGCACCCGTCTTTGTCCTGAACGTCAATGTCAACTCCAGCTTCAATCATGCCTACCAATACTCCAGTGTCTCCTTCTGAAGCGGCTACATGAATTAAACTTCTCTGTTTGGAGTCCAGCTGACTGAAGTCAAAAGTAGTTTCTGAAAAGTGGTGCAGAAAAGTACACAGGGAGCAGTCGTGGTGGCTTGAATTAAACAACTTAGAACAAAGAGCCCGCAAACTGCAAATCATAGCTTCTCCAATGTGCCCTTTAAGAACGCGCGGAAGAGGAGGAGATGTGTACCTAAACCACTCCAAACTGAGTTCACGCAAGCTTTCAAGCTCACTGAAAGAAAGCGGAAGTTCCCAAAACTGGTTTTTGTGCAGGTAAAGCAGCTTAAGTTTCTGGAGGTCCCCCAGTTGAGGCGGCAAGTACTTAATTCTGTTTTCTGAAAGTATAAGAGTTTGCAAGTTCTTAAGTTCGCAAATAGAGTTGGGCAGAAACTCCAGTTTGTTGCTGGAAACAGACAAGGTTTCGAGTTGTTCAAGTGCCGAAAAATCAAAAGGAATAGCTGAAATAAGGTTCCTGTCCAGTCTTAAGCAGTTCAAATTCCTAAGTTCAAATATACTTTCTGTTAAAATATCAATGCTGTTTGACCTCAAGTCAAGAGTCAAAAGCTGAGTGAGTTTGGAAAAAGGCAAAGACTCAATGGAACTCAAGTTGTTGTTCCGAAGGTCTAAATGCAATACGCACCCCCAATAGTTACCTATTATGCTGGTGGGTACTGCACTCAGTCCTGCTTCTTTCAAAACCAGTTCGCCTTCAGAGCTGACTTCTCCGAAAATCTGTCTTTTTTCTTTTTTCCTCAAATTAGGAGTGATTTCAGGGTGCTTTTCGTTTATTCGTGTTTTGTCCATTTCCATCTTGTATTATTAACAGTTAAATATGACTTCCAAACACCTTCCAGGCTATACAGGGCACATTCCTTCTATCGAAGAAGAAGACATTGGAATAGGCCGCTCGGAAGCCCGCAGTCACATTCCAGGCTACAAAGGTTACATTCCAGGCATCCACTCCGAGAACCTTTACGGGGAAACCTACGGCAAAACTACTTACAAGTCTTCCACAAACGCCTTTCCTAGAGGACTTGACGTGAAGCCTACTTACAAGTACAAGACCAGCCAGCAAGACTCCTTAATCAACCTTTACAACGTGAAAGAAAAAACTGCCAAAGAAATGCTAGGAGTCCATGCCCGCCCTGACCAAGGCCCAATGGTAATCCCTCCCGAAACCCACGCAGCGTTCTGGGGCCACCAAGACGAGCAAAAACAACTTGCTAAAAACACCGAAGCTTTTTACGGAGCCGGACTGCCAAAAGAAGACTCTGAAGACTCAGGTAACGACTTTGAAAAAAACTTAGCTGTGTTTTACGGCAAAGAAACCCAAGAAAGACCCAGCAAACACGGCGAACCCATTCCAGGTTACACGGGAGTGTCCAGAAGAGTCGTTGCAGACAACGTGTTTGGGCAAACTTTTGCAAATGCCAGGAAATCTGCCTTTAGCGAGTTGAAAGACCAAAAACAAGAAAAAGCAGAAATCCTAAACCAAAGGGCTATTTACGTGCCTGAGTATAGAAGATAATATGAAAGTTAATGTTGCTTAGCTTCTTGTTTAGTCAGTTCCCTGACGTACGGAATGAACTCCCTGCCACCCATGTAAGGCCTCAGCACTTCTGGAACAATGACTCCTTCTTCAGTTTGGTAGTTCTCTAGAATGCAGCACATAGTCCTTTCTGTTGCACAAAGAGTAGCGTTGAGCATGTGCACGTACTTCTTTTCAGCTTCGTTTTGCTTTTTGTTGCCGCATCTCACTTCAATAGCTCGTGACTGGAAGTCAGTGCAGTTAGAACAAGAAACTAGTTCTCTGTAAGTCCCGTAGCCAGGGAACCAGCCTTCTAAGTCGTACTTCTTAGCAGCAGCTCCGTTAAGTTCGCCACTCACAATAGTCACCACTCTGTAAGGGATTTTAAGTGCTTGGTAGAACTCTTCGGCAGTCCGAATCATTTCTTCGTGCATCTCCCAAGAAGCTTCTGGAGTAGTGATGCAGAACTGTTCTACCTTTTCGAACTGATGAACTCGGAAAATGCCCCAAGTGTCCTTTCCATGAGCACCTGCTTCTTTTCGGAAGCAAGACGAAACGCCTGCGTACCTAATGGGCAAGTCTTTGGGGTTGAGCCACTCTTTGTTGTGCATGCAGCTTATAGGTTGTTCTGAAGTGGCCACTAAGTAGTACTCGTTTTGGTTTTCGTCGTTTGTAGTTACTTTGTAAAGCTGCTCGTCGAAGTCACTAAGTTCAGCAGTAAGCCCCATCATGTGTCTGTGCATAAAAAAAGGAGGCTGCAAAGCAGTGTAGCTCCTTCCAGACAAGAACTGCACTCCAAAGTTAATCAAAGCTTGGTTAAGCATAACTCCAGGTCCTTTCAAAAAGTAACCTCTGTGTCCTACTATCTTAACTCCTCGGTCACTGTCGTACCCGTCTATCCTTGACAAAACGGCGTGGTGGAAGTAGTTCCCTGGAGTGTTGTTGATCTTTTTGTGAACTGGTTCGCCCCAAGTCCTTTCAATTCGGTTGTCAACTTCGTCTTTGCTTACAGGGACGCTTTCGTGAACTAAGTTGCCGATTTCCCAGACTTTTTTGTCAAGTGCACTTTTAGCTGCTTTTTCAACTTCTCCTTGCTTTTGGATTTCTAAGTCTAAACTTTTGACTTGCTCAATAAGGTCTTCGCAGGGGTCTTGGCCTTTGGAAGCCTTTTTTCTTTGAGCAACTTCTTTGTTGACCTGCGAGTAAGCTTTTTGGAGTTGTTCTAAGTCAAAGCGTGTTTTGCGCCACTCAGCATCTAGAGCTATAGCTTCGTCTACTACTTGAGAGCTTTTGAATCTTTTTTCTTGTGACCTTTTAAGTTCTTCAGGGTTACCTCCTTTTTCAGCCCTGATTCTGTTGATGTCAATCGGCATTTATATCCATTAACTACAAAGTTACTTTACATTTGTCACACACCCTCACGGGCTTGCGAGTGTAACCGAGGTCTGCCAGGTAGCTTTTTTGCTTAGAGCAGTCGTCACAAACTACTCTGCCGCACTTCCTGCAGTGGTGTCTCCTCAAAAGAAGCCAAAACCTTTCACTGCATATTTGGCACTCCAAAGCGTCGTTGTCAGAAACCCACTTAGGAAGTCCGACCCAGTTGTTGCTTTCGTTTGCTAGTAAAAGTAGGGTGTCTGTTTTCAGTCTGTAAAACAAAGAAAGCATTGAGTTGTCCCACAGGTCGTTCTGGACCTCTTTAAGAGTCATGTAGGGACTCAAAACAATTCCTCTGCAAAGTATGTGAATTTCTTCGGTCTTTTCAAGCTTCCTCTGAATGTAGTGAGACACTCTTTGAATGGTGAGTGAACTCCGAGTTCTCAGAATGTTGTTGGTGATTGGACTCAACGAACAGCTAGGATCTGGCAGCAACTGGAACCTAAACACGTCTTCCCGCAGTTCTACTTCTACATTGGTGAATAAGTTCTTGTCTTCCAAACTCAGTAGTCTGCACCCGTTCAACAAAAGCACTTCTAGTTTGCTGCAGTTGTTTTTTATTTCAATTAGTCCTTCCCTGCTGATGTAAGTTCCAGACAAGTTTAGCTTGTGGAAATTGGTGCTTTTCTTAAGCAGCACTTTAAGGCCTTCATCAGTAACTGAGTAGCATCCTAGTAAGTTAAGGTCCTCAAGTTGCTTGAGTCTCCTCAGCACAGACACTCCTTGGTCCGTTATGTGTCTGCATTCTGCAAGTGAGAGTCTTTTTAGTCCTCTTGCACCTCCTTTGAGTTTACCTGTGGGCTCGTCGAACTTTTCAGTTAGACTTACCAAAGCTCCATCGTCTACTTGTTCGCAGCCGTCAAGCAAAAGGTACCTGAGTGACTGTGGGTTGCAATACTTGGCTACTGAAACCAAAGAGTCAGAATTGATGTAACTGCAGTACCTAAGGTCAAGCCAAGTCAAGCACCAAGCACGCTTGCATATAGACTTGAACTGAGAAGGGCTTAAAACATACTTGTTAGGAAACAAGTTAAGCGTAGTCCAAAGTATAGGTTTTTTGGTTAGTCTGTTCAATCGTTTATTAGCACAAGCTATACTCCAGAGTTCTTCGAGTTTCATGAAGCTAAAGATCTCCACTAAAAGTTCATCAGGGAACTCTTCAAGCTTAGTAACATAGCCTTTGTTTTCGTACTTCTTTTGAGTGTTTCTCCTGAACCAAAGGTACTCAGTGTACTTCTTAAAGGACCTTTGTATGAGTTTAGCAGACTCTTCTTCCTTAGTTTCGATTTCTTCAAGTTTAAAGAAGTCCCTGATCATCTGGAACCAAGGCATAGAAGTGTCTTTACTGGAGTTGTGCAACGCAGTTAAGCCCTTCACATAAGTGTTTAGTTCTTGTTTGCGCACTGAAACTAAGTTGTCTGACACAGGCTTCTTGGTCAAGTGGGACCCTGGGAGTTTAGGAATTACGTCCATCAGACATCTTTCAGGCGAGAACTGTAAGTGTGCAAAGTAACAAAGGTCCTTGTGGAACCTGTAAAAGTCTGTGTAACGTTTCGTGATCACGTGGCGCGAAAACTCAGTAAAGACTTCTATGCCAAACAATGCAAAAGGCGAGGTGTCTGGGGCAATCGTGTGGAGTTTTACCTGTGCTGAAATCTCCATATTATTACGCTTAGAAGTGTTATTTAGAGCTTCTGGAAGGCACCGATGTCCACGCTCTGTACTAGGTCATCTTCTTCCTTGGTAACGTTTCCAGTGGCTTCTCCTTCGTCGTCTTCCTCTTCAATCTCGACTTCGCCTCTGAACTCCATGATCTTTTCAACGATCATATCGGTTTCAACTGTGTCTTCAATCACGCATCCCATTAGTAACTTGTAAAGACCAAAGGCCACAGGTTGTTTTTTGTAGTCATCTCCCCACTTAAGTCCTGGAAGCTGGATTTCGTTGTGGATCCTTTGTGCAAGTTCGTCTAAGTTGACGGTGCTGTAGTTAGGTTTGACTTCGAAGACCACACTGCTCCTTCCAACAGGGGCTTGTTTTTTGGACTTGGCTTTTTCCTCAGCAATCTTTTTGCTTTCTTCTTCCAAGTTGGGGTCTTCTGCAAAGAGGTCAAAATCATCTTCAGCTTCAGCATCTGCAGGCGCAGCCCAGGTGCTGCGGATCTTGTCGCTGAATTGGTTGATGAAGCAGTACCATGAGTAAAGGTGGGGGTGAGCAGCTTTGTCAGGAACGTTTTCTTGGAACTGAGAGAAGACTTGGGCGTCTGTAGAGGTTGGTAAGTCTCCAGTGAGGTAAAGGTTGTTTTGAAGGGCTTCTTCCAGGGCTTGTGGGTTTGAGGCTGACAATGACATTTATGGATTATATTTAATGAATTATGGGATAAAGCTTTATAAGTGGGGAGTGTGGACTAGGAGGAGTGTCTGCAGAGAAAAGTTCAGTAGAGTCAACTAGTGACTTTATTGGAGTAGTTGAGTTGGAGTAGAGGTTCCTTAGTTTCTGTCGAGACTGTTCTAGTTTTTCGTAAACTTGTTTTGTTTTAAGAACTTTAGAGGGAGTAGAAAGCTTATTGCTTTTAGAAGGCGATTTGGCCCTAACTGACGAAGAACGAATAGCAAACTTAGAAGTTTCGGGAGCAATGGACTTTTTGATCTGGGCAACCTTCTCTTGGACTCGGGCTTGACTAGTTTTCTGTTCTTCTCTGATTTGGCTGATTAAGTTGTTTTTGAGTTGTTCTAGTTGTTTTAAAGCTTCTCTTTGGACTTTTTCGTACTTTTTAGTGAAGTCTGAGTTGAGTTGGGAGACTTTCTTAGAAAGTCTGAGTTTTTCATGTTCTTGAGTTTGTTCAAGTTCAGACAGTCCTTTTTGCAGGTTGGAGTTAACACTTTCGATGTCTTTTTGTTTTTGGGTTGTTTTAGTAGGCTGGCTTTGCAAGTAACTGCAGTAGTTTTCGCTTAATGTTACTAGTTCTTTGTGGAATTGGCAGGGGTCTTCTTCTGTTGGGGGTCCGTTGAAGGATTTAGATTGGAATTCTTGGAGTCTACTTGAAAGAGCTTTAGAGTACTCTAGAGTGCGCTGCTGTGCTTTTGTGAGTTCTTGGCTGATGTTTACAGAGCGCCTTTGTGGGGATTGACTTAGGTTGATTACTTTCAGTGGTGTCGAAGGAGTATACATTAACGACTTTTTTATTTACTATATGAAAGCTTTTAGCACCTAATAGCTTTAAAGTACTTAGTAAACTAAGCATTCTAAACTACTAGTTTTTAAGTGCTTAGTTTTTAATTAACTGTTAAAAACACTACTCAGTAAGGGTTGAAGAAGTTTGCAGCTTACAAACTTAGTTTTTAGAACAAAGTGTGTTTACAGTAAAAAGATCAGAAAATAGCCATATTGCCAATCATAAATAGAACCTCACATGAACTAAATACAAAAATGTCATCTCAGGAAAGCAAGCCCGAGACCTCACAAGAGCAAAAACCCGTGACTCAGAAAGCAAAGGAATACGCTAAAGGAACTGCTGAACAGGTTTCCCAAAGCGTATCAGGCGCCTACGAAAAAGCCACTAGTTGGATCTCTGGGAAATCAGAAGAGACCAAAGAGTCAGCCCAAGAGACTGGACAGCAGGCCAAAGAGACTGCCCAACAAGCCAAAGAAAAAACACAAGAGACTGCAGAGCAAGCTAGAGAAAAGGTCCAGGAGCAGACTGGCGAGCGCCGCGAATAATTGTACAGCTTAGAGCCTTTTAAGCTAATATACATTTATACTTAAATGGAAGGGTTTGACCTAAAAGAACAACAAATAATTGACTTGAGGAAAACAGAGTTGATTGACTACCACAAACAATACCTAGAGTCCCACCCTGAACTGACCCAACTGCTGAACGACTTCACTACAGAAGTTCTGTACCACAAACCAGAAGACTTAATTCTTTTTGCAAAAGAGTACTTTGCTAAGTTCAACCCAAACCCTATCAAAAACAAACCACTTGCAATAGTAGGCCCTTCAGGAGTAGGAAAAAGCACCTTCATCAACAGACTGAGGGAACTGTTTCCAGGAGTGTTTGAGTTTTCAGTTTCTTCAACTACAAGAAAACCTAGGGAAGGCGAGGAACACGGCCGAGAGTACTTTTTCTTAAGCATTGAAGAGTTCGAACAGAAAAAAGACCAAGGTGAGTTCTTGGAGTGGGCCTGTGTACACGGCAACTACTACGGCACTAGCAAACACACTGTAGAAGACGTCTACGCAAGGGGCAAAGTATGCCTACTTGACATTGACGTGCAAGGAGTAAAGCAGATCTGGGAGAGCGGACTTGACTTTAACAGAGTGTTTATCATGCCCAAAACCATGAAGCAACTTGAAGACAGACTCAAAGCAAGAAACACTGACGAAGAAAGTGTACTCAGGGTCAGGCTCAGGAATGCTCAGAAAGAAATTGAAGACGCCCAGTCTGACTCTAAACTTTTCCAGTACTTTATAGTCAACGACGACCTAGAAACTGCCATTCAAGAGTTTTTGGACGTCATTTACCGCTTTTACGAGCACTTAAGGGATAAATAAACTATTTATAAAGAGTTATGTACACTTAGCAGGGTTCTTCCTAAGTGAACTCCAAAGTTGTACCAGTCTTCAACTTTTAAGTTCAGTATTGCATGCTTCAGGTAAACTTCTTTTCCGTTCAAAAGAACTAAGTCGCCCCACACTAAACTGTTAGGCTCCTTAAGAACTCTGTAGGCATTTTCTAGTTTAAAAGCCTCGCTTGAGTGCTCCTGCTTGCACTTCCTAATAGCTAAAGGAATGCTTTTTATTCCTTCAGCAAAGTAATCCAGTCCTTCTAAGGCCCCGTCAAAGGTGTTTTTTTCAAAACTGGCAAGTCCAGTTAAGAACTTCTCAGAGTCAAAGCTAAGACAAGGTTCTAGTTCTTTGTGGTCAACTGGAATTTCCATGCCATTGAGGATTCCTAAAGCAATGTGAGTTGGCTCGGGCTTTTTTTCTCCGTACTTAATGAAGGCGAACATTGCTTCTCCTAGGTCCACTCCGCACTTAAACCAGTCTTGGTGCTTCCAAGCAGTTATGGCTCCTGATAGTTCTGAGTAAATGTTGTGTCCGTCTAATACTATAGCTTTTCCCACATGGTACAGCAAACTCCAGGGACTTCTAAACTCTTCCAGTACCTTTTCTACTGTGTTGGCTGTTTCGTGGGTGCTTTTTGTGCATAGCTTCATGGCTTGGGGCATTATTGAAAAGGCCTCTGCTAAGTCTGAAATCCCTTTCCTAACTCCTTTGAAAGTTTTAAGTTCGAAATCACTTACTGCTTGTTCGATGCTTGCAGTGATCTGGTTCAAGTCAGTTATGCAAGGAACTACCTCACTGGATTTCATTTCTAAAGCCATGCCTTCAAAGAACCCTTCGATGACTAAAAGAACCCTTTGAGTTTCTTGGTTGTTAACTAGCAAGCCTAGATTATAACCTAAGTCAAACCAGCTTTTAGCCAGAATGCAGTCTTGGATTTCCTGGTAAATGTAGTTCAGCTGAATAGGGACTCCAAGTCTTGGGTAGTTTTTTCCTTGAGAACAGTTCTTCAGCAGCTGAGTAACTTCTGAAGCCCTTTGCAGAGCCTCAGAGGTACTTTCTGGAAGCAGATGAACAGCAGTTTGGAGTTCTGAGAGGACTCTTTGATAGTTCTGTACACAGTCTTTTGAAGTGTCAAGCAAAATAGAACTGAGGAACCCCTCAGTGACCTGAGTAACTTCTAAAGATTCCAAGTCGTGGGTCCTGAGAAACCCTCTGCCGAAAGCAACTAGAAAAAGAACTCCCAACACAAACTTCATATTTACTCCTCCCGAACCCAAACATAGTTAAGTCAGTGTTAAAATCATGAAACCAACAGAAATGATTATTTACCACATTTATAAAAATGCTGGGGAAACTTCGTTTTGCTAGGCGCTTTGCTTCGTTTGAGTACGACTTGGCAGTTGTGGGTGGAGGACCTGGCGGATACGTTGCTGCCATAAAAGCTGCTCAACTAGGCTTTAAAACAGCATGCATAGAAAAAAGAGGCACTCTAGGAGGCACTTGCCTCAACGTAGGGTGCATTCCTGCCAAAGCACTTCTGAACTCTTCTCACAAGTTTGTGGAAGCACAGCACGAGTTCAAACACCACGGAGTGATCTGTGAAAATGTAAGGGCTGACATTCCTCAGATGATGAAGTCCAAAAAGAAAGCTGTAGACGGACTAACTAAAGGAGTTGAAGGCCTTTTCAAAAAGAACAAAGTTACTTACGTAAAGGGAGCTGCTGCCTTCAGCGGCAAAAATGAACTCACTGTCAACGGAACAGACAAACTCACTGCTAAGAACATCATCATTGCAACTGGCTCAGAACCCGCTGCCTTGCCTGGAGGAATTCTGCCCATCGACGAAAAAAACGTTCTCAGCTCAACCGGAGCCATGGAACTCCAAGAAGCCCCTAAAAAGCTAGTGGTTGTGGGAGCTGGAGTCATTGGACTAGAACTTGGAAGTGTCTGGTCAAGACTAGGTTCCGAAGTTACTATTGTGGAGTTCATGGACAAGATTGGGTCAGGAACTGACTTAGAAATGGGAAAAACACTTAAGAAGATCCTTGAAAAGCAAGGACTCAAGTTCCACCTGAAAACCAAAGTGACTGGGGGAGAAGTAGGAGCTGACAGCGTGAAAGTCAATTTAGAAGGAGAAAACGTCCCTGCCACTATGGAAGCCGACAAAGTACTTATTGGTGTAGGCCGCAAGGCCCACACAGAGGGACTCAACTTGGAAGCAATTGGACTTAAGGTAGACAAGGCTGGAAAAATTCCAGTTAACGAAAACTTGCAAACTCAACAATCCCACATTTACGCAATTGGAGACTGCGTAGCTGGTCCAATGCTTGCACACAAAGCTGAAGAAGACGGAATCTTTGTAGTTGAAAGTTTAGCTGGAGAAACTTCCCACATTAGTTACGAAACAGTGCCCTGGGTTATCTACACCCACCCCGAAATTGCTTGGGTAGGCAAAACTGAAGAGCAACTGAAAGAAGCCAACATTGACTACAAAAAAGGAAGTTTCCCTTTCCTTGCTAATTCACGCGCACGTGCTAACCACGAAACTGACGGACTTGTAAAAGTACTTACTGACTCTAAGACTGACAGAATACTTGGAATGCACATGATCGGTCCTGCTGCTGGCGAAATCATTATGGAAGGAGTTTTGGGCATGGAGTATGGAGCTGCCTCAGAAGACTTAGCCAGAACTTGCCACGCACACCCTGGGTTCTCAGAAGCTATTAAGGAAGCTTGCTTGGCTGCCCACTCCAGTCCGATTCATATCTAAAAGTTACCATTAAATGTCCTTCTGAACCACTTCATAAAGTGTTCACAGCCTTTTTCGTCGTTTGAGTTGGACCTGAGTACTTTAAGTACTTTGTTGTGGAAAGCGTTGAACTCAGTGAACTTCATGAAGTTGCCAGAGGGGTTTTCTTGCTTCTCCAAAACGCACTTGTTAACTTCTTCGCAAAAAACTTCTTCGTCCTGAGTGTAGTTAAACAAAGCTTCTTCGTTAAGTGCAAACTTAGAAACTGTCCAAAAGTCCCTGAAGTAAAAGACTTTCCGGATGTAAGCCAAAACACTGAAAATAAAGTCTTTCTCAGGTACCCAAACTGGAAACTGAGGGCCCATACTTAGCTCTCCGGTTTGGGGGTGCACAAGTGGGTGGTACAAGTAATTTAAGAAAAACACTGCAGGTCTTGCATTAGGGTAGTTGTGGGGAATTTCTATTTTAAAGCGGAAAACACCTTCTTTGTAGTAGCCTTGTCTGACAAAGATCACGCCGTGCCAAGTTAAGTTTGAGCTTAAACTAGGCAAGGTGTACACTCCTTGTGGAGAATACAAGCTAAGGCTTTTGTACTCTAGAATTAACTGGTAGTCTCTTAGTTTTTCCCTGGTAAGTTCTTCGTTAAAGTCTTTTTTGATGTAAAGGTTTTCTTTCATGATTTAAATTTAAATGTTAGAACTAATAAACTCACTCAGCCACTCCTTGTACTTTTGAGGGTTTTTTTTCCATGCTCCTTTGTGCTTTCCTTGTGGAATTTGTTTCTAGGTAAACTTTACAAATGTTGTTTTGGAGCAACTAGCTCTCCACAGTCTGTGCATGTGTGAGGGTGGGACCAGCTCGTCCTTTGCAGCAGAGATAAATAGAACTGGGCACTCTACTTTCTGAATTCTTTCTAAGCTGTTCCACTTGTTTCTGTGGACTAACCAAGCCAACCACTTCAAGTGCTTACTAACTAACACGTCTGGAATAGAAGTAAAGGTGTTTTCAAGTATTAGTCCCCTGCACTGGTACTTACTTGCGCAGTAAGTAGCCACTGCTCCTCCAAAAGACCTTCCCATTAAAAACACTCTTTTGTTCAGCTTAGGGTTGCTTCTTACGTACTGCATGATTGTTTCTGCGTCTAGCAAAATAGACTTTTCCGAAGGAGAACCCCTGCTTTGTCCGTAGCCTCTGTAGTCTACAATCACTAAGTTAACTTCTAGTTCTTTGTGCAACAAGTTTATGGTATGGCACCTCAAAGAGATGCTTCCTGATATTCCGTGGAAGAACACCAAGGTAGGTGCTTTGTCCGAGTGAAGGATTTCCCAGCCGTGGAGTAGTGCTCCGTCTTTGGTTTTTAAGTAGATGTTTGAGTAACTTAGTCCCCAGTCGCTAGGTTTGAACTTGGAGTCTTTCCTGGGAAAGTTATACAGGAGCTTTTCTACACACAAGTAAACTACAAGAAAAGCTACAACTACAACTAAACTAAAAATGCCCAACATAATAAACATGGAATCCCTTGATAAGGCATGCTTCAAAGTTACCGGAATAACTTTTTGTGTGTACAAAAGGTACCGAATAAAAAAGGTCATTGGAAGGTCACCCTCAGGAATAACAGTAAGTGCCTTGGACACTGTGACGGGCAAATTAGTTGCTATCAAAAAGTTCGAAAGGTTGTTTGAGTCTCAAGAACTGCTTTTAGAAGCTTGCAAGTCACTTAAAATACTCCACCATTTAAGACATGAAAACATAGTTTTCCTTGAAAAGGTTTTCTACACAGGGTCTCAAGAGAACTTCACAGACGTGTACGCAGTCTACGAGTACATGGACACAGACCTCCAAAGAGTAGTAACGTCTCCCCAGCAACTCAATAATGACCACAACAAGTACTTTATCTACCAAATCTTAAGAGCTCTTAAGTACGTTCACTCTGCTAACATTTCAATCAATGATTTAAAGCCCTTCAAAGTTTATTTAAACCGCAACTCCGACTTGAAACTTTCCTGCTTCGACCTTGCAACTCCTTTTAACTTCCACAGCCCTGTAGAATTCATCAACAACAGATGGTACTATTCGCCTGAACAACTCACAAACTCACTTAAAAACTGCAAAAAAATAGACATTTGGGGTTTAGGTTGTGTTTTTGCATGTCTTTTGAAACGAGCTCCTCTTTTCAGGGGGGCCAGTTGTATGAACCAAATAGAAGCTATTTTGAGAGTGCTGGGAACTCCTGAAAACTTAGACTTCATTGAAAGCAGTGATTTATTAGAAAGAATAACGAGTTTACCCCACTATGAAAAGCAAGACTTCAAAACCTTAATTCCTGGAGTCAGCGAAGACGCCCTAGACTTACTGAGCAAGATGCTGGTTTTCAACCCTGACAAAAGGTGGTCAGTTGAAGAGTGCCTGAGCCACCCTTACTTAAGTGAACTCCACCTTCCAGAAGACGAGCCTACAGCTGAAGAGCCCTTTGACTGGAGTTGTTTGGAAACCGGAGACTTAAGAAGCGTCATACACAACTTGTCAGTGAGTTTGTGACTAAACTTTATACATTAAGAATTCTTTAAATTCTTCAAGTGTGATGTACCTACTTTGAGTAGCTTTGTACAGTTCGTCAAGCAACTTGGGCACTTTGCAGTGCTTCTTGGAAGCTAACTGAATGACCCGGGTTATTTCTTCTTTACTATAAGCTTTTTTGCTTCCAACCAAACCGAAGTAAACTACTTAGACCTTACAAAGCATTTTTTGGAGTTTAAAGTACTTTTTGTTTTTTTTGCCGTACTTTTCAGGAAACAAGTAGTGCAAAAAAGACTTTTGATGCAGACTCTGCAAACACTTCAGGTAGTCAGACATCCCTACCCAGGTAGCTTTTTCTAAAGAACTGCACAACAAGTTCATGAACCCCTGGTCCCTTACGTAGCAGTCTAAGAACAACTGCTTCAGAACACTTATGTGGAGCAAGTCGCCTTGTCTCAGTTGGGAGTTTTGGTAAGTTTCTAGTAACTTGTCGAACTTCCAAAGCAAAGGACTGCTGTAAGGAAAGTACTCAGAGTCTGAGTCTGTTGACACTGAGTCATTACAGGGCGAAGGAGGTGCAATCTGAAAACAAGCTTTTGGCTTAGACTTGCGCTTGAGTAGTTTGTGTTTAGTAATTAAAGCTTTGAGGACTTGAAGGACTTTTAAGTCATCTGAACAAAGATTGCATTCCATTTAAAATAACTTAATCTAGTAATATTTAAAACTTAACAGAAATGTAATTATAATTTGGAATGGGAAACAGTATTTGTGTGTGTATGAAACAAAATTACGACTCTTATGAACATAGTGAAACTTTCAAACAAGTTACTCGGTCCGGAATCACTATTGAAAAAGTTGTGAAAATACAGTCTGTTTGGAGGGGCTACAAAACTCGCCAAATCAACAAAGTC
This sequence comes from Fabrea salina, assembly GCA_022984795.1. Classification (NCBI taxonomy): domain Eukaryota; phylum Ciliophora; class Heterotrichea; order Heterotrichida; family Fabreidae; genus Fabrea; species Fabrea salina. The sequence continues at coordinate 69,277 of JALIHJ010000016.1, read as the reverse complement.
GCTGAAATTTCAACAGCTTTTTCGCACCAAGCAGAATCTACATTAAATGCTTTACAGACCAGTGGCGACTTGCTCGCACTCAAGTCTTGGAACAGAGCCAGAGAAAACATGCTGTCAAATAAGACTAACTGTTCATCAAAGCCTGACGAAGAAAACTGTGTCCCTTATAACTCTGCACAATCCATCATCAAAGTGTCCTTTCAAAAGTCTTCAACCCACAAATTGCCTAAAAAGCTTAGAGAACAAGGAATTTAAGTCATTTGTTAAGAGTTAATATCAATAAGTAAGTTTTCCTCTAGCGAAACTTGTTTCTCAGCTTTAAGGTCTTGGTTGTATTCCATAATCTTGGCAATTGCGTGCCTACTAATTGCTTCAGACTGCTTAATTATCTCCTTTTTGCTGAGAGGTTCAATATCGTTGAGCTTAGTCACAAACCGAATTTCTTGCACGCTTTTGTCAAAAAGGGCGTTTTCATCTAAGTGTATGGGGTCCAAACCACTTGTCGTAGGTGAGGCCAATACTTGGTTCTTGGCTTTGTGTTGGCTCTTATCAATCTCTACTTCCAAGCCTGAGGACTGCACTCCTTGTAAGCACCCCATTTATTATTATAACCTTTTTAAGCGTTTTAAACCTTTTCCCAACAACTGCTTGCTACGTCTGGTGTCCAAACTAGGTCGTTTCACTCTATGAAAAGTAACAGCTTGCTTGTTGGTGAACTTGTTCATAGAGTCCAGTACTTCGTCTTCGAGTTGTTTGACTTGGTCTTCAGTGTAGTACTCTGTTAAGCTGTTGCCTAGCTTCTTTTCTATGTGTAGCACTAATGAAGCTTCATACTGAGTCACTAGTGTTAAGGCTGTTCCTGTGCGTCCTGCCCTTCCAGTTCTTCCTACTCTGTGCAAGTACAGTTTGCTTGATCTAGGGCAGTTGTGGTTAATTACTAACTTAACTTGAGGCAAGTCCAGTCCCCGAGCTGCAACGTCTGTGGCTAAAAGCACTGCTGCACGTGCTGACCTGAACTGCTTTAAGTTGTGTTCGCGTAAGTGCTGAGGCATAAGTGAGTGAAGAGGCAGTATGGAAAGTCCTAGTTCGTTGAAGGTTTCTGAAAGTGTGTGGGCTTCTGCACAAGACTCAGTGAAAACGATGACGTTGATATCTGAAAACTTTTTTAACAAACAAAACAAGTAAATGTCCTTTACAGCGTTGGGCACCAGTAACATGTGCTCTTTGACCTCTGAACGGGTTCCTAAAGTTTCAGTGTTTTCTAAAGTAGCTGAGAACTGTAGAGTCTTTTGGGGACTAATTTTACCCATTAACTCCGAAAGTTCTTCTTTTTGGCTTTCGTCTAAAAAGTCAGCTTCGTCAAGCACCAAAAACTTTAAATTCCCGAAAACTTTTTTTATGTCTTCTTGCTGCAAAAGAGCGTTTAAGCGCCCAGGCGTGCCTATAACAACGTGAGGACGTAAGCTAACTAGCTCTATGCTTTGTTTCATCATGTCCACTCCTCCCACTATGCAGGTGCACTTAAGTTCCATCATAGCACCAAAAGCCTTGAACTGGTCTTGGATCTGCAAAGCAAGTTCCCTGGTAGGACTTACCACAAGGGCAAAGACCCCGTAAGGGTCTCTGCTGAGCAATTCTACTAAAGGTATAGCAAAGGCTGCTGTTTTCCCTGTTCCGGTGGGTGCGCGTGCTTTGACTTCTTCCCCAGCAAGTATCTTAGGAATGCAGTCCCTTTGGACTTCTGTGGGTTGCTTATAGTTTAGCAGCTCAACAGCTTTTAGCAAGTGGGAGGAAATGCCCGTTTTTTTCAAGAAACTTTCCATGCTATTTACTTGTTATAAAAATAATTGAAATGGATTTTATTCGTACAATTAGGTCGAAGAAGAAGAAACGGTACACTCAGGACGGATTTAATTTAGATTTGTCCTACATCACTCCTAGGATAATAGCTATGTCCTTTCCTGCAGAGGGGTTTCCCTCCTTGTTTCGAAACCCACTTCCATCTGTTTCCAATATGCTGAACACCAAACACAGCTTTAACTACAGAATCTTTAACCTGTCAGGAATCGCATACGACTACTCTAAGTTCGGGTATAACGTTGAGGAGTACCCCTGGCCTGACCACTACCCTCCCCCGATTGAACTGTTGTTTGAAGCATGCAGGGACATGCATGCATGGCTTCAAAGCGACTCCGAACACGTAGCTGTAGTTAACTGCTTGGCTGGGAAAGGCAGAACGGGGACTTTGATTTGTTGCTACTTGCTTTACTCTGGAAGGTTCAGCAATCCTGAGTACGCTCTTCTTTACTACAAGAAGAAACGCTTTTTCAAAGGGGGAGGAGTGACTCAGCCCTCGCAGGTAAGGTACGTGCACTACTTCTCAGAGGTGTTAAATGGTGTAAGGAGTCCCAGGATTCTTAGTCTTAAAGAAGTTGAAATCCTCACTGAAAAAAACTGCTTGATTGAAAAAGGAAGGCCATACTTAGAACTGTATAAGAAAGACAACCTAGTTTACTCAAGCAAAGACGCAAACAGCGACCTAGAGGACACTGGAGGTCTTCGGAGAGTTTTTAGACTGGACTACGATCTGGACCTGCAAGGAGACTTTCTGTGCAAGATTTACAACAGCGGAATGTTTAAAGACAAAAGAATCTGCAGGTTTTCTTTCAACACCGCCTTTATAGACGAAGACTGTGCTTTGGTGCTTAAAAAGACTGAACTGGATCCCCACAAGTTTAAGTTCTGCAGAAACACCTCTGAGTCCTTTGCACTGACTCTTAGATTTGAACAAAGGTGCAAGTGCAAGCCTACTATGAACATTCAAGAAAGATGTTGCATATGCAAATCTTTGGAAGACTCAGGACAAGTTTGGGTTTGGGAAAGGATCAGCAAGATCTTGGACTGCCGTAATTTAGAGGATTCCTCTACTTTGCTTTTCGGAGACAAGTCCCTAGACGATGTAGACATTGTCTTGTTCAGCCCTGAGTCCGAGTCTGACACTGCAAGTGAAGAAAGTGTTTAAAACTAACTGTTTGTAAATTGAATTAGTAGTCAACTTGCTTAGTTTCCATGCTCCTTATGTACTCGCCTACGTCTGCTTGGTGGAACACTGCAATGTCGTGGGGCTGCACCTTCAAGCTCTGTTCTGTGGACCTTGCAGCCACTCCAAACCCTAAGGGAACGTCGTTGAGGTTGAATATAACTACTCCTTCGTACTGAGGAGTGTTTTCAGTCATCCGGGCTATGTGGGTTTTGAGGACGTTATTGCCGTACAAGAAAACTTGTTCCCCTCCAGGTTTCAACCACACTTTGTACTTCGCGTACTTGGCTAAGTAAGGAAGGGCGGTGATGTGTGCTCTGAACTTGCCAGACTTGGTGAACTTGCCTAAGCAGGTCCCTGCAGAGGCCAACTCGTCGCGTCCCACGCACTGCACAAGGTCAAATACTGATTTGGACATGTAGTATACTCTGGTTTCGTGCAGGCGGAAAACATAGTCTTCGTCTTCTCTTTCAATGAGGAACCTTATGTTGTCGCCTAGGAACAACGAGAGTTTTGTGAAAAGGGCTTTAGTTTCTTCTTCAGTCAATTGTCTCATTTTAGTAAAATGAAGTTTTTAATTCTGGGGTTGTTGATGCTGCTTTGTGTAGTTTGCGGAAAGACAAACAGTAACTTTTTGCAGTTTGAGCCCATTAACGAACCTGGCAAAGTAATGTACATGGAAAGGTTCACTGACGCCCAAGGAGGAACCACTCTGAGATGCAGTCAAGACAGAGTGCATCAGGAATACTACAAAAAGCCCTAGTGTAAATTTAAGAATTAACTAAGTACTGGAGCCACCTTACTTGGTACCTGAACCTTACGTTGGAAGCCACTTCTGCCAGTAAACTCTGGGCCTTAGTTCTGCAAGTCAGTCCCAAAACATTCAAAAGGGGGGATAAAACTTCTTCAGAAATGTCAGAACTGGTTGCTTTAGCCAGCTCTTGGAAGTCTATGGGCCTAACTGGCTTGCTGAGCACGTACATTTCAAACAACCTACAGCAGGAAACCAGCATGTCGCTTTCCCAGGCAGACTGGGTTTCCTGGGGAGCTCGGACTTGTTTAAGTCTCCTTGCCTCAGTTTTCCTAATCATAATTTTCTTTCTTTTGCGTTGGTGAGCGTTTCCTTTTCTGCATTGCAAAGACTTCGCAGGGGCCAAAGTTTCTGTGTGCACCGAAGTTAGGTTTCTTAGAGCTTCTGAAGTCTGGGAAACTAGTTTGTGGTGAGTGATGTAGTCGTGGACTATTTCTGAAGCTATGCCTGTGATGCTTTTGAGTAGTTCGCAGTAAAGTTTGTTGAGCTGGGGAGTGGGTGGGTTGTCTTTTAGGTCTTGCATGCACTTAAGCACTGTTGGGTGGGAAGCCAAAGGACCTAGGATCTTCACGAGTTCTTTCAAGATTGAGTAAAAACTGCTTTGTGCGGCTTCCAAAAGACTGCTCCACTGTAGCTGGTTCATTCCTGTTTCAGGACTCCAACTGGCATTTTGTATTTCCGAAAGGGCTTTTTTAACTGGGTTAAAGTCAAACGAGTGAGAGCCTTCTTCAACCTCTTTAAGGATTTCCTTGCCTAGAACTCCGCACCTTTCTACGAGTAACTTAGTTTCTTCAGGCTCACACTCGCCCCAGTTGTCTGTGTCTACTTTAAGAAGCTCCAAAAGGCACTCCAGCACTGAGCCAATGTGTCTAGTCCAGCCCTTGTGTAACTCCAGAGCTTTTTCTTGGGGTTTCTGCCACTTCTTAATTACTTCCCTTAACTTTTGCATTTATTTAATTGAATCTAAAACATTCAAAAACTTAATTCCTAAAGAGTAAATAGCAGTGTCGTGCAAAGCTAATTTGTAAACTTTCTGACTCATAGAGAACTCTTCTCCGTCGTACTTAAGAAATATCCAAGAGTTCACGTCACTAATCACTCCAACTATAGGCCACATTGGGTTTTCCCAAAAGTAACTGTACATCTCAAACACCACACTGCAAAAAGCAAACTCCAAAGGACTTCCCCGGATCCTCCAGTCCTTTTTCACAGCTACACGAGTCACTACTCTAGGGATGTCTGCAAGTGTAATCACGTACTCACTGTGACCTTCTTTGTTGCCAGGCAAATTCACTCTGTAGTTTTTGTGCACTTCAACTCCTTCTTGGTAGCCCACTATAACTACACCTCTCAAAAAGGTTTCGATGAGTGAGTGTTTGTAAGTGTCTGCTCCTGAGTACGCCTCGAAGCTTTTGGAAAGTTTGTGTGGAGAAGGAAGAGTCGAGTTGTAAGCTGCAATCAGGTTTTTCAAAAAGTCTTGTTGGTCGTGTGAGAGCCGCTCTGTGGAAGACTCTGGAATGTTGAAAGGAGCCAGTTCAGAAGCCTTTCTAAAGTCTAGTTTAAACACATCACGCAGGTCCCTTGGAGTTCTTTTGTCGAAATCTCCTCTTTGAGAACTTATCAGCTTGTCAATGAGTTCTTTCTTTGACTGGAAGCACCTAAACAGCCCTTTTTTCATAATAAGAATGAAACTAAAGTTATTTGCCCTTGCCTTAGTTTGCCTGTGCACAGCAAAGTCTGAAAATCAGCAGCTTTACCAGTTCTTGCAAGAACCTTCTTTATTCAAAAAGCCTCATGAAAGAGCTAAGTCAATAGCTGAAGATTACACACAAAAAAACGGCCTTAACGGATTCGAACCTATTGGAATCAAAGAACTCGATTATCAGTCTAAAGACTGGAAAGTCTTTGACGTGATGCTTTACAAAGACAGCGACTACTACATTGTAAAAGTCTGTGTTAACTTGAAGAACTCCAAAGAAGACCTAGTTATACAAAAGGATCAGCAGTGCCCAGACAAGTCCTTGAACTTTCAACAACTCAGAGACTTAGTTTCTAAGTTTGCTTCAGACGTGCAAGCCCAAATTGACCAACTTGAAGAATCATATAAATAATGCTAAATTTGGTTGTGCTTTTTTCATGCGGTTTTGTCGGAGAACTCTCTGCAGAGTCAGGAATTCAGTACGGAAAAATTAAAGTTGAAGGCATAGATAGCTCTGGAGCAGGAATTCCTGTTAGAGTTTATTTCAACCAAGAATTTACTGACCCTATAGTTATTGCTAACCTAATTACAAGAAATGACCCTAGGACAGCTACTTGCAGAGTAAGTAACTTAGACTCAACAGGCTTTGACTTGGTTCTAGAGTCTACCCAAAGCACAACTAGCCAAGCAAATCACCCTCCTGAGGAAATTAGTTACTTTGCAGTAGATGCTAGTCAACTTCCTCATGGAGTGCAGGCTGGAAAAACCACATTAAGTGATGCTAATTTTCACTCTGTGACCTTTGCATCCACTCAGAGTCCAGTAGCTGTTGCTTTCGTACAAACTAAGAATATTGAATTGGTAAACATTCGAATGCAGAGTCTTAGCTCTACTGGTTTTGAAATCACACTTGACGACCTTAAGGTGAATAGCCTTTCAAGTGACTCAATCAGTAATGGAGAAGTTGTGGGTTGGATAGTTATTGACAAAGCAGTTTGTAACTTAGGACCTGAAGTTGAGTTTGGAACAATTCATAGTGTAAACCACGAACGAAAAGACATAACTACCAGCACTTTTGCTGGTCCGCCGACTTTCTTTGCTACTATGAATACTGTCTCAGGCTCAGATGGATCATATTTAAGAGGGTATCAAAGTAGCTTAAACAATCAGATTTCAATGGGTATAGAAGAACCTGATTTTTTGGTGAAGAACTAGCTCACTCTTATGAAACAATTTCCTGGATAGCATTTTATTCTGGACTGTGCTTGAAAGTATACAACCTGTGCCAAAGTTACTGCCCGACGGGATTCTCAGAAAACTTGAATGAATGTATAAAGCAACTAAACCCAGTTTTGCACCTGAGTCCTCACGAGATTCAAGATGTTGTTGAAGATAATATCCAAGGGATTCAAGTATACACAGGAGAGCACTCTTCTTTTTACCCTAACTACAAACCAACTGACCCCTGGGCTGCCTACAAAAGAGGATACTACTTCACTGATTCCTCTTACATGAAGTTTCCCTTTCCGGATAGACTTACTTTAGCTCCCTACTTTACTCTTACTGCCTGGATAAACCCTGACTCTGACTCTAACTATGAAGTGCTTTTTTCAAAGACAAATGGAAACACCATAGTTGAATACAGTCTCAACTCTGGAAGCCCCTGCCTTAAAGTACTACTTGAAAACTCCCAGAGTTTTGAGTTAGTTTCCAGTAACTCTATCATGCCCAAAACTTGGAACTTTGTGTATGCTAAGGCTTATAGAGATCCAAGTAATAACTTTAAGGTTGAAGTAGGAACTAACCTTAGTTTTGACTCAAAGTCAACTGGAGACTCTTGGTTTGTTGACCCTAAACTAAACTGTGATATTACTATAGGCTCTGAGGCATATCAAAACTACTACAAAGGCTTTTTGTATGAGATGAAAATATACAATGAAAAGTTCGATGCTGCTACCCTAGTAACAAGCACTTGCTTCGAAGACTGCCCCGTGTGCCCTAATGATGGATACTGCCTTGTGTCGTGCGACATAGGCCAGTGGTGGACAGGCACTAGTTACAATTCTTGTGGTAATTGTGAGTCCTGTCCTCATGGGTGTGTTAGACCAGAGAACTGCAACTTATGTGAGGATGAACTTTGTGAAGAATGCACTGATTTTGGAATAGGGTGTGCAACTTGCAAAACCAATTCCAGCAAACACTTAGGAATCTGTAAATGTGACTCTGGCTACTTTAAAGCTAACGATGTGTGCTGCAGGTTCTCAAACTGTCATGAGTGCTCTTCTGGCTGGTGTTCAGAGTGTTCAGTGGATTATTACTTGGTTCAGAATGTGTGTAGTAGTGTATGCCCTACAGGCTACTCTTGCTCTTCTTCTGGGTCTAGAGTGTTGTCCTCAGACTTTGTATTTCACCTTCAACTAAACACTATGCAGAACACATTAAACGACTCACGGAACTCAATTCCTGTGCTTACTGGTGTCAACAACCAGTTTTATCCTTTTTTCCACCAAACAGACCCTTACCCCACTAAGGAAAGAGGGTACTACTTCAGAGGGTCTTCAGTCATGCAGTTACCTCCTTACCAAGATGTTTTAAGTCCCTTGGTAATACTATCTCCTCAATTTACTGTTGCTATATGGGCCAGACCAACTTCTGAGTCAGGAACATTGCTTTGCAAACAACAACAAGACCTCACAAGTATCCTAGAAATAGGGTTGAGCAACCTTAAACTAGTTGTTGGGTCTTTTGAAAGCGCAACCCAGATAAGTGGTTACTGGAACTTACTAGTGGTTAAGACTGTTCTTGAAGGTTTTGAGTCTAAGCTAAAGGCTTACTCTGGGACTACTCAACTAGTATCAGAAAACTTAGGAAGTGACTGGATAAAAGATTCAGAAAGAGACTTTTACTTCACTATAGGTGCTAAGCACTATCTGGAGAACTTTTTCACGGGGTTTATTTGGGAAGTTCGAATCTATAACTCAGCAATTGACCATACAAACTTACTAGGCAGTTGCAGGGAATGCGAGTTGTGTCCCATCGAAAACCTAAACAAGTGCTTGCCAGTGTGCAGAATAGACGAGTTCTGGAACGGAGAAGAATGCCAAGCGTGCAAATCAAGTTGCTATTTTGGGTGTGTAAACAATTTTACTTGCAGTTTGTGCGGAAATGACCTGTGTATTGAGTGCGAGTTTGAAGAGTGCAGTACTTGTGTAGAAAACGCTTCAATTAACGGTGGAAATTGCAAGTGCAACCCAGGCTACACTGAAGGATATGGATTTTGCAGTAGAGGGACTTTTGAAGCTACTCTAGAAAATAAAGACAACACTCTAACTCTTAGTTTTACAGATGCTCTCAATTCTTCTTTGAAAACTTCTGAGTTTGAGCTTTCGGTCCAAAACAAAAGCATCAAGTATACTTACGAGTTTAAAGAAGTTAACTTAAGTAGCTACCAGTTAACTATGAACTTCAACTCATATGTTTCAAAGGGCGAAGTAGCTTTCTTAACTCTGATTCCAAACATCACAAGCAACTCAAACTACCTTTTAGAAACTCAAGAACTCCAAATAGCACTCGAAGAACACGACCCAGCAGGAATTCTGACTCGAAAATCCAAACAACAAACACAAGCAATAACTGCGGGAGCAGGAACTGCAACAGCCTTTTTCAGCTTATTCAGCCCCAACCTGTCTTGTTTATGGGGGCTCATGAACACCTTGGAAATTCTATCCTACATAAATTTGAGCAGCAACCCCCTTACTCCTGGTCTCAGAGGTCTGTTTGAAGGAATGAACTTGCTAGAGTCTTTTAGAGTGTACATAGACATTGCTTTAAAAGCAGTCACTGGGTACGACTCCCAGAGTTACCTTTCAAAGTTTCCATCAGACCTTTTCATGGTAAAAGCTGCCACAAACTTGTTCATTCTAGTGGTACTTCTAATGGTGTGGCCCTTTGCTTGGGGACTGTCGAAGATTCCATTTGATTGCATTCAAGACAAGCTTAAGAAGTTTTTAAAGCAATACAAGTACAGCATATTTGTAAGGTACTGGATTCAGTGCTACTTGAACCTATCAATAGCCTGCTTCATTCAGTTAGCAAGAGTCCCTGAAGATGATGCCTTTGAAATCATAAACTACTTATCAGCGTGTTTAGTAGTTTGTTTAGTGATTACTACTCCTTTCAGCTTATGTTTGTTCAACAGAAAATACAAAAACCAAATAATCTACTTAGGCAAAGGGTCCAAGTTCCACCTTACTTGGGGAACTCTGTTCTACGAGTTTAAGCATAAATCTAGTTTCCCAGCTTCGCATACTTATTTTTTGTTTGCTTTTATGAGGCTGGTACTAGGTGCAAGTTTGGTGTTTTTGGGCAGACACCCGTACATTCAGGCTGGAGTTAATGGTGGAGCGGTATTTGTTTATGTTGCTTTTATAGTGGCAGTCAGGCCTCACTTTGAGAAAACCCAACAAATCACAGCGATAGCTAGTGAGTTAGGAGTGCTTGCAATTTTCGGGCTGGTTATTCCTTTCTTGAAAGAAAACTGGGAAAGCACCCAAAACTACGCAGAAAGCATAATATTATATATTGTTGCAGGAGTTGTTTTGGTCCAAACTGGCGTAGCTATTTTTGGTGGAGTTTATGGAATTTACTCTTGCATGAGAAGCCACAGCACCAAAGTAGACAGTTCAGAAGAGAACCAAAATAGCGAGTTTGAAGCCAGAAGAGCCCAAATAGAAATTACTGAAGTGACGAGTCCTGACAAAGTCCAGAACCCCAATGATCCCTTAGAATTCTTCAGAAAGAAAAAGCCTAACAACCAGATACCAAGTTAATTAACTTATAAATGGAATTCGATAAGTGGCTTAATGAATGTTTGGTTAGTATAGAAGACCAGAACGGCCCGAACGCAGTAAAACTTCTGTTCAGTGTACAAGTTACCAATTCTCCTCACAACAAAGCTAATTTGAAAAGTGCAATCTCGCAAGTGATCAACAGAGGGTTTAGACAAGACCCAGAAAGCATAGAGCGCTGGACTAACTTCTTGACAAACCACACATTGGGCAGAAACTTCCGCAACAAGAAATTTGAGCACTTCAGAGACGCCTACAAAGAGTTACTGGTTATATTGGAAAAGGAAATAGAAGACGTTTGGTTCCATGCAATCATTCAAAAGTACTCCAAAGTGCTTTTTTCAGAAGGCAACAAAGCAAGCAAACTCGACGAAGTCTTTAATTGCTACAGAAAACTAATGGGCCTGTGCCAGATGTGCAAGCCGCCTAACCAGTTCAGAGCATTTGGACTGTACCACGTGCTCATTATGTCTTTTAAAGTGTTGTTTAGACTAAACAAGCTCCAGTCGTGCCCTTCTTTGTTGCGAGCCGTTGAAAGCGAACACGCCAAGTTGCCTCCTATTTCACAGTTCCCCAAAGCACACCAAGTTGAGTTTAAGTACTACCAAGGCCGCTTTTGTATCTACGAACAAGAGTTCGAAAAGGCCGAGCAGTGCCTTGACTACGCTTTCCGCAGATGCCACTCAGGCAGCATTCGGAACAAACGCATACTGCTGCTTTACTTAGTTCCGGTGAAGTTGTGGCGAGGCAAGTTCCCAACTCCACAGTTGCTTAGCAAGTACAAGTTGCCGGAACTAGAGACCTTAATGACTTACTTGAAGCAAGGAAACGTAGGTGCTTACTCTAGCCAGTTAACAGCTTACCAAGACAAGTTCATCCAACAGGGCACTTTCATTATGATGGAAATGCTTAAACTCCTAGCTTACAGAAACCTTTTCAAAAGAACTCACTTTGTTTTGGACTCCTTCCAAGTGCCTTTAAGTAACTTTTTAAAGGCACTCCAAGTTTCAGGTGTGACTGAAATGGACATGCCAGAGTTAGAGTGCGTGCTGTCCAACCTGATATACAAGGGCTGGGTCAAAGGTTATGTTTCTTCCACAAAAAAAGTTTTAGTGCTTAGTAAACAGAACCCTTTTCCTAAACTTAACTAGTAATATGAAGTTCGATTACGTCCATCAAGTAATCAACGAAAGTTTGGAATTTAACATAAGCTCTAAAGCTACTAGCAAAAGACTCAAAGAACTGTTTCAGCAAGCAGAAGAAATGTTCACTATGGCCATTAAAAACATCATCTTTATAGTGCTTCCTAAGTACCGCAAAAGCAAAACTTCTAAAAAAGTTCTGAAAGTGATTAACCACTTCTTTGAAACTCTTAAAAAGTCACTAGACAAGGAGGAACTCCCCAGAGCCCCAGTAGAGCAATTCACCGTAAGAATCCTCAAACTGTTACTCAAATGCTGCAACTCAGCCCAAACAGCTGTTATAATGGGAGCCCAAGTTATCATCAAAAAGGTACTTGAAACTAAGATCCTAGAAGCCGTTCCCGGAGACCTCGCTCTCAAAAGAACCATAAGACAACTCCTCAAAGACAAAACTCTAGAAGTCAGAAAAAAGGCCATAAGCATTGCAAAAAGCTACTCCATGGAAAAAGACATCAAGAAGTCTATGAATTCAGACCCCTCCAAAGAAGTCAGGAAAAAAGCTGTCTGTTCTCTGAATTTAACTACAACGAACCTGAACTCTCTAGTTAACAGGTTCTTTGATGTGGACCAAGATGTTAGAGTTGAGGTCTGTCAGAAATTCACCGGAGTTAAATTGACTGATATTCCAAAAGAAAAAACAACTATCATACTTTCACAATGCTCAAAAGACAGAAGCCCGAATGTGAGAAACAAAGCTTTTGAGTTAATAAAGGTTTACCTAGACCATTATTCGCCTCACTCTCCAAACATAATTCAAGGAGTCCTGGACTTGTGTTCATATGTTGAAGTACAATCTTGTGAACAAAAGTACCAAAAGCACATCTACAAGTCACTTAAACTAGTCATCAAAAACTTAGTTCTGAGACAAGAACTACTAAGCACCCTTGAGAAGTTTTTGTTTCCACAAATAATGAGTGCTTTGGAAGAGTCCCAAACACAAAACCGAGAATACGACTTCCCAGCAGTTTTAGTGGCAAGGATTGCTTGCGAAGTCCTCAAAGAGGAGGAAAACTACGAACTCGAAAACATTCTGCCCAGTCTGGAGTCCTTAGAAAGCCTGATGCTCTTTTACAACCAAACTGAGAACTGGTTTTTGCTCCACAACACAGTGTTGATATCGCAGTGCCACGACATAGGAGAAGAAGCAATTAGAGAACAACTAGTGGAGATACTTTTGGAACTCTGTGGAAAGATTTCGATGTCCGAGTCACCAAGCACCGAAGAAAACAAAATCACCAAAGAGTACTTCAACATTGGCAAAGAAGAAGGCTTTGCTCAGAACTCCCAAGAAACACTAGCTTTGCTTGCCTACCAAATCAACTCTTTACTCAAACAAAAACCTAAAGAGTTCCCCAGAGTCATGAGTGACTTAATCAATGAACTCAGAGAACCCCTTGACGGGTACTTCGAAGACACCGAAGAAGAAAACCTCAACCGAAGGAAAGAAGCACTCAGAAGCGAAATAACTTCTTTGGTTCACAGAAGACAAGCTGAGCAGGACGAACTTCAAAGACTCAAAGGCATTATTGGAGAAGTGCCTGACAGACTAGCACAGCTCAACCAAACAATTGAAGAAAAGATCCAAGAGTACCAAGAACTAGACAAAGCACACAAGAACCTTAAAATCCAGTGCTTAACACTAACTGTAGAAATGCTCAGGAACATGAACCAAGGAGAACTCATTCCAGAAATCAACGAAATCATAGAAAAACTGCCTATTCAAGCCATCATAGGAAAAGAGTGGGGCCTCATATACGAGTTGTCTGTGGAGTGCCTAGGACTGTTGTCTCTGCAAAACCAAGAGATCTGTGAAGCTTACATTCCGATATTCAAGTCAGTGCTTGAAACCAAACTTGAGTCTAAGTTGCAGTTCGTTAACTTGAAACTAGTACTTGACTTCTTCATGGTGCACAAATCTATGAAAAGCGACCCTTTTGAGTTGCTTGAAGACGTTATGTCTTACTTAGAAAGCCCCAATGCAGAAATTAAGTCTTTAGTTGGGGAAGGACTGGGTAAGCTTCTTTTGATGGAGCGTTTGGAAAACCCTAAACCTGTGCTGGTTAAGTTGATGCTGCATTCCTTCTCCCGGAACTCTCCTCCTGCTTTGAAACAAGCTTCAAGGATCTTTTTTAACTATTACAACACGCTTTCTAAGTCAAACAGCGACGAACTGTGCAGTGCGTTTTTAACTATTTTAGGAGTGATTTTTTACGAAGAAAAAAAAGGAGGTTCGCAGATTATAGAATATTTTTCTTCTGACTTTGCTAAGTTTTACCAGTTTATTTTTGTGCACTTAAGTCCTAGTTTTTTAAAGGGCTCCAACAAGTTTACTTTGGATGAAACTGAAAACTACCACTTTAAGATTCTCTACTTCTTGTGCAGAGAACTTGCAAAGTACACCCAAAAAGGCACTGTCAAACTGATCTGGAGAATGATGAACGAACTCGACCACCAGTCCTTTAACGTTACCCAAAGGTTCATAATCCAGGAACTCCTAAAACAAGTCCAGAGCAAAATAGAACTAAAGACTTTTGTAGTCTGGTTCCAAAAATTACTTTTAAAAACTGAACTGGATGAAGAAACTGAGTACCAAAACTCAGTGGAACAAGAGTATCAGACCAGCGTAGAATTTGTTCATGCTTTCAAAAACAAACTTGAACAATCCAAATCTCTTCAAGACATTCCTTTTAAAAGAGAGTCCTCTGACACTGAGTCAGAACCCTCCAAACAAATAAAGTCAGAATTAACTAATTATGAACAACTTTAAAACAGTTCCTAGCTTGGAAAAGTACCTTGAAAACTACCAAAACAAACTTAAAACTCCTTCGTGCCTTCCTTACTGCATAGAAGACCTTTGTAGCGGGTGGACTACTGAGACCTACAAACAAATCCTGATCAAGCTGACCTACAACGGAAGACTAGAAGTTCCCTGTTCTCTGTGGAGCTTTTCTGACTTGTCGCCAATCTCAAACAAAACCAACACCCTCAAAGAAGTTTTTAAGCTGTTTGACACAAGGGCCCTTAGCAGAGTAGACACTTTAGAGTTAGTGTTTGCTTTAAGTTTAGTTTGCTCAGGCCCACTTGACAAGAAGATAGACAACTGCTTCTTTGCCCTAGTTCTTGAAAACGGAGTTACTAAAGAACAACTCCACTTCTTCCTAGACACTCTGTTCAGAGGGATTTCTAAAATTGCTTTGGTGCACTCAGACACTTTTTACCCTAAACAACCTAACTTAAGACTGTCCCAAAGTGCTATCAGCAAAGCAGTGGACAGCATGTTCCAAGGAACCAAAAGAATCACTTCTGAAGAGTTTGCTCAGTGGATCCACTCTATAAAGCCTTTGTCTGAATGCTTCTCTTTGTTTTCTCAGAAGTTCCAGTCTTCCCAAGAACACTTCCGCCAACAAATGATTTCGCGGATCAGACTCTCTTCTTACATCAAACAACTCATTCACTCCCAAATCTTAAACTTCTAAGTTAGTTAAGCTTGTCTTTGAATGTAACTAGACATGACCTTCCAAGCCTGTGTTTCCTCGTCCACTTCTGTGATAGCTACAGACGAGGTTTTGACTACGTGTCTTGCTGTGGCAGCAACGGGGTCGATTTTGCACAACCCAGCCCATTCGCCAAGAGTGTCTCTGTCAGCCACCATCATCACAGGCACGTCTTTTTCGGCACAAAGGGCCTTAATTAGGGTTTTGTACTCGTTGAGGTCGCAATTTTCAGCAAGTAGGACGACTTTAGCAATTCCTTTGTCAATGGCTCTGGCAGTCTCATTAAGTCCTCTGCAAAGTCCATCAGCGTGAGAGGCCTTTTTGAGTACAATGCGAATAGCTTCGAAAATGTCGAGTTCTCCCTCCTCTGCTTCTTCGGGCTGCATTACTTGTTCTTCTTCTGCCATCCTAGCCACAATTATAAATGTCACATTTAGTTAACTAACGAGAGGTCTTTTTCTTCTTGGGTTCTTGGAAACTAAACACAGGTTCTCCAGCTTCGAACTCTTTTTGTCTCCTTAGCCACTCCTGCATTAGTTCGCACAGTACTTCTTGCTTCTCGACTCTGAGTTGCCAAGCAAACTCTTTTCTGAAGCTCGAAAACTTTTGAGCAATGCTTGAAATGCGGGGGTTTTCTCCTAAGAACTCGTAAGCGGTTTCTAGTTCTTCAGCACTTGCCCAGCAGTTGAGTTTTTCGACTGCCCAGTCTACGAACATTTCTCTGGAAACTGTGCCTTGTTTTTTGTAGTCGTTGGCTTCTAGCATTCCTTTAAAGCCTTTTTTGAACTTGTCAGCTGCCAGAACTAGTTTGCTCAAACTCACTGTCAAACTAGTGTCTAGTTCAGGCCACTCTTGGGAGGAGTACTGCACCTTTTTAAATATCTTAACCCAAGACCTTTTGTCTAAAGGAAAACTAGTAGTAGCTAAGTCCAGCACTCTGTAAAAAGCTACTTGGTCTCCGTTTCTAGGTTCCATTTGGCTTACAAGTCGGTTGACTTTAAGTAGCAGTTCTTCAGCAGCCCAAGGAAGAGGTTCAGGAGCTGCTAAGAGCTTGGAAAACAAAACTCCTTTGTGAGCTTCGAACTCAACTGACTTAACAGCAACTCCTACAGAACTCGCTCCTGCCTTTTTAGTGAGTTGTTTGTAGAAACGAGTTCCTTCGTTGGCTTCTGCAAGTGTTTGTTCACAGAGTCTCAGTGCTTCTCCAACTTCCACGTCAGTAACTCCTTCGTAAGCCTTTTCGAAAAAAGGATTTTGGCTCAAAAGGGGAGTCTGGAGAATAGGCAGAGGGTTTTCTTTGAGACTCCAGGCAGTTTGGACTTCTTGGCTGATTTTTTGTGCTTCTTTGTCGAGTTCTTCTCTGACGCGCATTACGTTGCTGATGTTGTTGAGGGTTTCAGCTTGTTTGGCCTGTTGGGTTTCGGTTTCTTTGATGTATTCGTTTAGCTTTTTGAAGAGTTTGCTCATTTCTTGGCAAGAACTTTCTCGGCCGTTGACTTCAGTGAGGTCTTCTATCATGTTTTCTTTTTCCTTGACTTGGATTTGGAGTTTGGTTTTCTCGTCCAAAAGAAAAGATATTTGGGAGTCTTTTCTGTGCAGTTCGTTTTTGAGGTTGCTTTCGTTGAGTTTGTTTTCGTTCCTGACCATTTCAACTGTTTTTTCGTGGTTTTCGGACATTTCTTTGAGGTTTTCTTTGGCTTTTTCTTGGAGTTCGAGGACTTGGTTTTGGGTTTGCAGTAGAGTTGAGTCTACGAGTTTGATAACTAGTCTCCATATTATTTCTAGCATCACAGCTTCGTCGTTTGCTTCTCGGGCTTTTAAAGACCTCAGCAGTCCTCTGAAGCTTACGCAGTACTCTTTTAGGATGTTTGAAATAGTTTCTTGGTCCAAGTCTTTGGTTTCTTCTTTGAGTTTTTCTTCCAGTTTAATGAAGTCTCCTAACAGACAGTTGCCAAAGTGCACGTCTTCGTTTCCGTTTGCGATTTCGTAGTTAAGTTCTAAGTCAAAGTCCAGCTGCTTGAGTACATTTAAGTCGCACGAAAACTCTTCAGCTTTGTAGGAGTGTTGTTGAGTGGTGTCATTGGTGAGTTCTGCTAACTGAAAAAGAGGGATTTGTTTATTTGGAGAGACAGCCTTTGCTCCTCTGTATAAGCGCTTCCGGGACTGCATAACTCTGTAGTGGTCGGGCAGTTTCATAGGAGTGGTGTCTAGGAGTCGTGCAGCAGCAACTACTCCTTCCACGTAGGAAGTATTGGGACGGTTAGTAAAGGATTGCTTTATAGGGGAGTTGCTTTGTCTGGAGTTACTGTACTTGCGTATTCTGTAAAGCATATCGCCTCTAGACTTGTCACAGGATGACTTACTTCTTATTGACATACTAAAAATGCTATTAATATTAACTTAACTTAGTCGTCAGAAGACTTTTTGGACAGTGAAGAACTTTCTTTTCTAACTACGTTTAAAAGTGAGTGGGAACTTTCAATGATTTTCATGTAAGCGTTTTCAGTTTCTTTGATGGCGCGGTCGTACTCGTTTTTGGTTTGGTGTTTCTTTTCTAAAGACTGGTTTACTTCTGCAAGCCTTTCAGTGAGTGAACTAAGTCTGGACTCCAAAGAATCTTTAGCAGTTGCTTTTTGGTGGATTTGTTGGTCTAAGTTGTCTCTTTGTTCTTTCAACTCTTCTAAGTAAGTCACCAGTTGGTTGTTGTTGTTTTGCAAAGAGGCTCCTTGACCTGACATTTAAAATTCTTACTCAGTAAGATGGAAATTAGGAACTCTCGCACAGGGAGGCACTTAATGAGGAGCCGAGAAAGCAGCACACCTGTTCCTAGAATGTCTGAGATCATGAAACTAGTGAAGCCTCAAAATGACCTGTCTGGAGTTTACTACTCCAACATTTTGGCTGAAAAAAGAGTAGTTCTTTCGCCTCCTAGAACTGAGTTCAGGAAGCCCAGTTGTGCACTCAAAAAACTCCAGGGAGGCCTTTCCCACACTAGCTGGAACACCGACTCTGACGTTTCTACTTCTGCCAGAGATACTTACTACACCAAACGAACCAAGAAACCCCTTAAAAGCTCCTTCGAAACTTTGTTTCCTGCGAAAACCCACGAATTCAAACAGCCTAACGAATTCAAACTAGAAGAAAAAGACGAAACGCCTTACATGTTCAACCGGAAAAGGGATGAAATGATTAACTTCCGGGAGTCCAGACTCAAGGCTGCTAAACTAATTAACCTAAGATAAGCCTTTTTCAAGTTTCTTAAGAAAATGGAGTTCAATGCAAAATACGATGAAAAAGAAGTAATTGGCAAAGGCAACTTCGGAACAGCCCACCTAGTTACTGAAAAAAGAACCCAAGAAGTTTTTGTGGCCAAAAAAATCCAACTAACAAACTTGTCAGACAAAGAAAGAGCTTACATCTGCCAGGAAGCAAGACTCCTCAGCAGCGTCTCCCACGCACACATAGTCAGTTGCAAAGAGTACTTTTTGGAAAATGACTTGTTGGTGATAGTTATGGAGCACTGTGCAGGAGGCGACTTGTCCAAACTCGTCAAAACCTCAAAGGAAGCGGGACGCTTTCTCCCAGAAGAACTGATTGCTAAGTGGTTCACCCAGTTGGGCTCTGCTTTGCAGTACCTTCACTCCAACAAAGTGCTTCACAGAGACATTAAAAGTTCCAACATCTACATTACCTCAGAAGGCGACCTCAAGATAGGCGACTTTGGAATTGCGAAGATTCTAGAGAACACTTGTGACTTTGCCAAAACCTTAGTAGGCACTCCTTACTACATGAGTCCTGAAGTCTGCGAGAACAGACCTTACACAAGCAAAAGCGACGTTTGGTCTTTGGGGTGCTTGTTTTACGAACTGTGCACTTTGAGACACCCTTTTACGGCAGGTGGGCTTTTGGAGTTGGTAATGAAGATCCTCAAAGATGAACCAAAACCCATAACTGGGTACTCTTCCGAACTCTGTGGAATCATATACAAAATGCTTACTAAAGACATGAACCAAAGGCCTTCTTTGCTCCAACTGCTCTCAGAATTCGACTCGAAGCCCGGCATGCTTCAAGAAGCAGCAAAAGACTTACGGACTTCATTCCACCAAAACAAACTTAAAAATAACATTTTCCAAGAGTCCCAAGTTTCGAATATAAGTGCTTTTAACCCCTGTGACTTGGAAGAAAAAACTTACTTAGATGTTTCCAATGTGAACCCCCTTGACTTGGTTGGCACCTTAACTGAGTGCAACTTCTGCGACAACTCTTCTGAAGAAAACGAAATACTTGAGTACTCCAACTCCAACATAGTGGTGTTTGAAGCTGACGAGTTCCAGCAAGAAATAAACCAAACCTTCAAAAAACAGGACTCCGACAGCGAGTACTCAGACGACTTCGAAAGTGAAGACGAAGAGTACTCTGAAGACGATAACCACGAAACCCTCAGTACAGAGTGCAGTTACCACGTAAAAGCACCTAAACACTTCTCAGAAGGAGAAATCCAAGAAGAGATTGTGGAAGAAATTTACGACTGAACATAACTGTAAACCATATTATAATTACGCGACTGAAAAGTGTCTTTTGGAAACTCT
This sequence comes from Fabrea salina, assembly GCA_022984795.1. Lineage (NCBI taxonomy): Eukaryota > Ciliophora > Heterotrichea > Heterotrichida > Fabreidae > Fabrea > Fabrea salina. The sequence continues at coordinate 49,595 of JALIHJ010000016.1, read as the reverse complement.
AGGAAACAGTTTTCTTATAGATGCTTTCAGTTCCAAACTGTTTTCCAGAGTAGTCTTTGCGTTCCGGATGTCCAAGGACTGCAGTCCGAATATCAGTTTGTAGTACTTGGAGCCCCTTACAACTTCTTGGGTTTCACTTCCCCAACTAATTGCTATTTTGAACTGGTTTTTGGCATCGTAAACTTCGACTTTAAAAAGGACTTCGTCTACTTTGACTTCAAAAGTGTACGCCAAAACAAAGGTCACTATTCCAAAAAGTTCCTTCAAGTAGTCTTCGTTGAGCAAAATAGACTCGCATTCCTTTTCTGAAAAGACTGCACTGGGGTCGTCTGTTTCTAACCAAACGAAACTGTAACTCTTCTGCAAAAAGCACATGTACTCCTGAATGACTCTTTTAAGCTTAGTGGTGCTTTCTGCAAACACAGAGTCTTTTTCTGTAAGGAAGTCTTTAGGCAGTTCTAGGTACTCGTACTCGCCAACTATTTTGATAGTTACGTTGTCTTCTTTTTGAGTAAGTTCTAAAGAACAGTGCCCGCACCCTCTTAACTCGCAAACCAAAACCAAAAAGGTCTTTCCGTGGTTAGGGTCGTAGCTCAGTTTCCACCTTTTTTGGTCCAAAGTTAGGAACAGCCTATTAAGAATTTTGGACTTTACAAGTTGACTCAACTCAGTTTGGGTTTCGTAAGTAGAAATCTTAAGGTTAAGAAACTCTTTAAAGTGGATTCCTTCTAAAGTTTTAACGTCAAGTTCTATGTGTTCAAGCCACTTGTCTCCTTTAACTCTCACTAAACAAACTTCTCCAGATACCTTTACAGAGCCTTTGTAAACTTCTTCCAAGTTGTTTCCAGTAGAACTTTGTTTCAGGTAAAAGTGTTCTATTTCAACTTCAGAAGAAACCCACCTGTTCGAAAAGTTCTTTTCAATGTTTACTAGTCTAGAGACTCCAGACTTGAGCTTCTCCATGAAAAGTTTTTGTTGCTGAATGCTAGTTTCCACAACTGGTAACTCAGAGAACTCATTTGAAGCCTGGGTGATGACTTGGCACTTTTCAGAGAGTTTAGAGTGACTTGAAAAGTTAAATTCATAAGTAGCAAGGTCCCTGACAAGTTCTAGTTTGTCGCTTTTGGCTTTTTGGATATCGTAAAGAAGCGACTTTATTTTGTTTTGGGTGGAAGCTTTGGGGCTCCTGGTGGAGGCGAGTGTATTGAACTTAGGCTGTTCTTGAGAAGTTATGGAGTGGATGCTTTTGTCCTCTGTTTTTTGAAGAGACTTCATTGCATGCTTAGTGGACCTGGAGCGCGACATGCTTTTGCCGTAAGCGCGGACTATTTCCTTAACTTTGGGGTTGGTTTTGTTCATGGAGTTGCTCAAAGAATTTCCGACAAAAGACTCTGTTTTGGGCTTTTTAGAAAAATTGTACACACTAGGAAGTCGAACTTCTTCATTTCCTCTGTTCATTTTTAAGTTTCAAATGCCTGAGACTACAAAACATCATTTACAAACTATTTAATTGATGGAAGACCCCAACAACCAAGTGTCTCGGAACAAAAGGAAAGTAGTCCACACCAACCGAGGCAGACCAGACGCTTACCAGGTCTTGAGACATTCTCAAAACCTAGAAAGCATCCACAGGGACCTTACTCGAAAAGCCAACGGGAACCGTCGCTTCAGTTTAGACTCCGATAAAATAGTAATTCCTTCTGAAGTTTACGAAGAAATCAACAAAGAAGTCACTGAGTTCACTGAAAAAAAGAAACCTAAAAAAATAGAAACTCACCACTTTGAGGATGAAGTTAAGAATGAATCCCCCCCTAAACACCTAGTTCAGAAACCCAAAGTCAAAGTCAGGAAAACCAGAAGAAAGTCTTTCGACTACTACCCAGTTTTTCAAGTCCTAAATCCCCTGCCCACTAAACTCGGCATAGAAAAAACCAGTAATCACCGAAAAACCGTAATTCACTATGCTGAAAACTTGTTTTCGCAAAAAAGCACAGTAATTAAAAGACCAATGACTTCAGAAAGCCGGGCTTTTGACTCAGTAGGACCTCTTCTGAAGCTAGATAACGAAAGTTACTTGCTTAAAAAGAACTATAAAGTTAAAGTAAAACAACTGAGGAAGTCCTTTATGGACTCTTCTAAAGTCACCCGGAACTACTTAAGGCAGAAAGAAGCACTAGGAAACAGCTCTAGTCCTTGGACCTACCAAAAGAACTCCAGAAACGACATCTTCAAATTGCCCGACCCTAGGTCTTATTCTAAATATTCAAATTAAAATGGTAAGAGTTCTGAGGACTGAAGAAGTTCCTGAAGAAAACATCCAAGAAGTCTACGACTGGGTCGACCAAGTTCCTCTTTCTAGACCTAAAAGGAACCTTACACGTGACTTCTCTGACGGGAAAATGCTTGCAGAGGTAGTAAAGTACTTCCGCCCTAAACTAGTAGAACTCCACAACTACCCTGAAGCCAACTCCTTCCACAAAAAACTACAGAACTGGGAAACTCTCAATCTCAAAGTGTTTAACAAACTAGGCTTTCAGTTTTCGCGCTTTGACATAGAGCAAGTAGTCAACTGCGTTCCTGACCACGTAGAAAGAATCCTTAAAGTTGTAAAAGATAACTTGTTCCAGCAACCCCAGAAAACCAAACCTCCAACCACCCTCAAGACTCCTAAACAAGAAAGCACAAGGGAACTTGCTCTTAAACTCCGAGTGGCTCAAGAAAGGATCCAAGTGCTTGAAGAACAAGTCAAAGCCAAAGACGCCAAAATCCAAGAACTGTCTAATAAACTCTATAAAACTAGCCCGACTGAGTAACTTGATAAAAATGCTAAGTCAAAACCAGCAAAGCATGACTTCTAGACTGTCTGAGTTCTGGAACAAAGTTCCTAGTTTTTCCCGGATAGTTTTGTTTGGAAGCATAGGGTTCTACTTGTTTTCTTGGGTGTCAGAATTCGCAGTGCTGTTTATGAACATTCCATTGTACACAGTAAGTAAGGCTGAACTTTGGAGGGCCTTCACAGGAGTTCTGGTTCCAGCAGGACTGGTGCCTTTAGTGCTGGAGATGTTTTTGTTTCTGCCTGTTTCTGCCAAAACTGAAAGATGCATGGGGACTGTCAAGTACTCTTTGTTTTTCTGCTGCTACACAGTTTTAACTGGCTTGGTTTACAGCTTGCTGCTCTACCTAGTGTCCTTGGTGCCTTTGGAGTTCTTCCAAGAACTGTCGGTAAAGGCTTGGCAAGGAATCTGGACTTTGGCTGTTTTGCAAATTACTATCCAGTCCAACAACCACCCTGACTCCCAAACTCAGTTGTACGTTTGTCCTATACAAATCAAGTCTAAGTACTACCCCTGGCTCGTAGGCATAGTTTTAGGAGTGGCACTTGAAGTAGTGTGGGAAATGGCTATAGGAATAGCTGTGGGGTACCTTCATTCTTTAGTGCCTTGGCCTTCACTTACTGACGAAAAGGCCCAAGCTCTGGAATCTTCTGTGTTTTGTGGGTGCTTGCAGGCTGTTCCTGTATTCGTAGACACTTCCCAAGCAGGAAACGAAGAACTGCCCATTACCTTTGTACCTAGTGAGCCCCGAGTTCTTCAGAGATATCAGAACTTGGAAGAACCCCAACTCGAGGAAGACTCTTCGGACAGTTTATAACCAATTAATATAAAAGCTACTAAACTCAGAAGTGTGTAACAGGGTTGATGGTGAAGTGGTATCACATCTGCTTTGCATGCAGAAGGCCCCGGGTTCAATCCCCGGTCAATCCATTTTTTGAAGATATTAACTTAGTTCTCTATTAGTGGATAAAGGCTCTTCAAGCACAGAGTCTTCGTAGTCTCCTTTAGGGTCAGGACCAGAGTTAAGCATGTGCTTCCACAAAGAAGTCATGTCCCTTACTTCTAACTGCTTGGGCTTTTGGGAAGTCTTTTCCTTGAGTAGAGTTGCTCTCCAAATATTCTCTTCAAAGTAAGCACCTGTAATTTTCTTGTCTTCCACGTAAAACTCTCTTTGGAACCCGTCAGTGACTCCGAACCTAGCTCTTAAAAAGGGGATCTTTTGGATGGCCAAGGACTTCAGAGCGTTGCACATGTGGAAGAGCCAGTAAGACAAAAAGTAGATGTTAACACTCACCATAACTACAAAAAAGAAAATTTTAGTGGGCTCTTCCAAGTGATCAGTTAAGTAGTACAGTCCACAGAAAATAGTCAGTGTAGCAGTAAGCACAGCTCTTTCTTCCATCTCGTTTAAGTGGTCCAATTTAAAGGGCTTGAACCTCTTTTGCAAGTCAAATGAAACCAAAAGCACAAACAGACAAGTCAAAGCCTGCACTGGAATAGAAATGGTTGAAAAAAACACTGCCAAACATATCACAGCTATTTTTCGGTACATAATGAAGAACTCCCAGAAGAAACAAGGACCTCTGTAACCGTTGAATATGAACCCGTACTTAACCTTGAAGCTGATCTTAGTAAGGTCCCTTCGGTTGCGGTACATCACAAACATGATGAAGGTAGGAGTGCCTAGTCCCCAAACTATAATGCAGGGAAGTGCCACTGCAAATGCATAAAAAGTGTGTTTTTCGTCCCAGCACTGAGTGTCCAGGTTTTCTATCAGCCAGTAGTCTTTTCCTTCGATTTCTCTACAAGAAAACACCGAAAACATCAACTTAACTATGTTGGGGTGCACCAAAAAGAACAAAATGATCATTGTAGTCACCAGTTCATTTTTGTATATACTAACAAGCACTTCTTTTCTGGAGTGAATCCTTTTGTCTCTCATAAACCCTGCTATAGTCCACACTATCAAGGCAAACCCCCAAGCTATCAAAGGCAAACATGCCATGATTAGCAGCTTTTTGAACAAAACTTCTTCGCCAGCTTGGTCTTCGTCGTCAGACTCTAAGTAGCAGTCCACTGAAAACACCTGATCCGACACCGTTGCAGCTGACTTTTGGTAGTCAAACATCTCCAGCACAAAGTCAGGCCAAGCCAAGTTGAACTGTGTAGTTAAGTATATCAATTGGATGTAGTTGGTAAATATTTTGATGTAAATTGAATGCAGGGCCTTGGGGTAGTGAGCAGAGGATATAGTAGTTTTTACCAAGAAACAACATCCAACGAAAACTCCTATTCCAATTCCAAGCAGTCTTATTACGTTCACTGCCGGGTCTGGACACTTTCCACAAGTGTTTTCAGAGGACCTTGAGTACCCGCTTTTGCAAGACTGGCACATATGCCCAGTGTAGCCTTCTTCGCAGTTCCCGAAGGGGTTTCTGTGGTCAGGGGATCCCAAACAAGCGTCTTTGTTGGGACATTGATAAAAAAAATCAGTGTCGTTAAAAGCTCTCCAGTAACTAGGTCTCGGGTACATTTCGGTACCTCCTAAACAGTACGCTTTGTTTGCAGGACATTCTTGACAGGGAATAGAAGGGTCTAGGCTGTAAGTGCCACTTTCACAGAGAAAACACTCTTTTCCTTTGTTTTCTTCACCAGGAATGCAGTCCCTTAGGAAAACCAAGTATTCTACTACACTGCTGAATTCCGACTCTACACTTGCAAGCCTTGCTTTAGATTCGTCAACTGCTGTAGTGGTTATTTGGATAGTTACATTGGTTTTGGGAACTCCGCTAATTATAAACGAGTCAAAAGTAAAGACTCCGTTGACTGCAGTTACTTGAGTTCGACCTGAAATAGCTACATCGGGGTTGGTAGTGCTAAGAGTAGCAGTGCTTGTGTTGTCGATGGAAACTACGTTTCCCTCGTCATCAGTTATAGCTAGGACAATTGGATAAGTTGTTGTTTGTCCTGGAGCCATTCCACTGATTTCACCTACGTAACTTGCCAGTAGCCTTGCAGAACTCGAAGTTTGCGGAGACATTGAAACAGGAAAAGAAGCCATATCTCCTCCGTAAGCTGCTGAGTTGTTTTGGAAAAGTAGATTTGTAAAGGAAGGTTTGGAGTGGTCCCATTTCAAAGACCCGCCCTGAATCCCTGCTGAATTCAAAGTGAAATTAGAGTCTCGAACGTGGCTTTTGCAACTGGAATCTGAAGGGCATGTTAAAGAAACTCCGCCTCCTGTATCAGAAGCATTGTTGCTTTCAAAGGAAGACCTAGTTAAGTTCAAAGAAACGTCTACTCCGGACAAACCACCCCCTGTTTCAGCTGAGTTTTTGTAGAAATAGGAATCTTGAATTAAGCACCCTTCTTTTGGAGAGTTTTTAAGGTAAACAGCTCCTCCTGAATTTTCTGCTTGGTTGTTTCGAAAGCTTAAATCTGAGAAAAACAACTTGTCAACCAGATTAGTGTGGAGCGCTCCTCCGTCAGTGCCCTTGCAGTTCTTGAAAACTGAGCTTTTAACTTCAACTTGTTCTAAGTTTTCCAGAAATACTGCAGTGCTATCAGAATTTTCCAGGCCAACATTTTCCAGGAAAAGCTTTCCTCCATCTGAGTAAATAGACCCTCCTCGACTTCCAGCATAAGAGTTTTTTATTGAACAGTCAACCAAAGTAATGTCTGATGAACTTCCATAAACAGAACCCCCTGAAGCAGCTTGAAGGTCTTTGAATACACTCTCATAAACTTTGACTGTGCTTGACGAAGAACTAATAGCCCCTCCTGAGTCTTTAGCAGTTCCTTGTGAAAAAGAACTTGAGTGTATTTCTACTTCACTCAAGCTGTTTGGTATTATGAAACTTCCTGAATCTCCAGTTTGTTCAGAGAACTGTGAGTTTTCCACTACCAACTCAGCACTGCTCAAAAGGACCCCTGGAGACATTTTGTTTGCTGTGTTGCTTTTGAAAGAACAGTTGCTGAGTTTAAGTTTTGAGTTTTGCAAGTACATAGTGTACCCAGCTGCAGCGTTGTTGTTTTTAAGCACAGAGTTCCTAATCTCACTGAATTCTTCGTTTGTCTGGAAGATGGCAACAGAGCCAGTTCTGTCTACTGAATTTTCCTCAAAAGTACACTCAGTAAGGTTAACTTTAGACCTTTTATCCACAAACAGTGAGGAACTTCCTGAATTTTTTAGGAAAGTGCACCCACTGCACTTTACAGTGCTATCAGTATGCACAGAAACACTAATATCTGTGTTTTCTTCAAATAGTAAGCTTTCGGCGCTTAAGTATGCATTTTCAATTGCAGTTAGGGCTTTTGAGCAATTGCGGAACTTCAAACTGCTTGCACTTAGCAACATGTTTTCTACCCTAACTCCCTCGTAACTGTTAGTAAATTGCATATCAGTTAGCTGAACTCTGCTAGTGCTTTCCCAAGACTCGAAATTCAGTATAGCCTTTTCACACAAGCACTTATTGAATAAGACTCTTGACATGTCAAGGTTAATTTCTTCTGTGCTGTATGAACCTCTGATGAAGCAGTACATTCCAGTTATATTTGAGACTTCAATTCCACTGACCTCAAAAGTCCCAGAATAATGGTTATCTGATATAGGAGCTCCTCTACTTGTCTTCAGACCAGAAAACTTCGAGTCAATCAGTTTAGCTGATTCAAAAGAAACTGAGCTAGAAATGTGAAGCCCAGTCCCATAGGAAGCCGAAGAGTCTTCTATAGTTATGTTTGAGATGAAAATTTTCATAGGAATGTAAGTGGACTCACTATCAATATAAACAGCCCCTCCGCCTCCTTTTTCAGCCAAACAGTTGTTGAAAACTGAAGACATTATGTTCAGACTAGGAATTGAAATCTGGGAAGCTGAAGCCTTGAAGTAAATGCCTGCTCCACTTCCATAGCTACTCACACAAGTATCGCACTTCAATTCATCAAACTTAGCAGAGTTGACTTGCGTTAACTCAAATACTCCGTTAAACCCCGAAGTAACATTCAAAGCTTCAAACTTAGAAACAGTGATGTTTGTTAAGTAGTTGAATACTACCAAAGATGCAAGTTGGTTTTCAGAATGCTTTAAAGAAACACCTGACACAGAAACGTTTCCTATTAAACTTTGGAGGTTCAAAACACTTGCTGAACTGGTTATTCCGTTGAGTTCGTAAAACCTAGCATCCTGAATGTTAACCTCATGGACCGAATTTTGTATTGAAAGCCCAAAAGTAGCTGTAGAGGACTGACTACAGGTTACTGACTCCAATTCCAGGTTAACTATGTTTAGGATGTAGGGTAAAGAAATATCGATTGTGGATGTGCAAGTTAAGATGGGCAAATTCGAAGAATCTAGCGAGGACTCCAAATAAACCTCTTCAAAGTCACTAAGGTTTTGCACAATGTTGTTGGCTTTGGTGTTGTCACTATCAGAGGAGTCACTTATCTTAATGTTCTCTAGAAGTATGTTTGGCATTTCTTGTATAGAAATAATGCCGCCAGAAAACTGGATGTCACTAAAAGTTAAGTTCACAAGTTCAAGTTTTCTTTTAGAGACATAGTATTTGATTTCTTTCCCGTCGCTTTTTGTCTGGACTTGTTGTCCGTAGAGTTCTTGTTGCTTAATAGGTTTTGTGTTTTGTACTAGAATCAAGGACCCTTCACTCACCACACCTTCAAACTCCAAGTTTTCAAACTTTAAGTTCTGAACTTCTGTGTTCATCAAGTAGCTAATCAACTCTCCAAAACTAAGAATGTTTTTGAAAGTGGAGTTTCTGATTTCTAAGTGTTGCTTTGAGTAAGCCAAACTGTTTCCAGAACTGTCGATTTCCAGGTTTTCTGAGTAGTAAAGAGAACGAGAGTCAATGTAAATAAGTTTTTTGGTAAGCATGTTTTCAAACTTGCAGTCCTCTACCAGAGCTTTTCCAGTGTTTTTCTCTATGTGAATAAGACTTGTTCTAACATCCTGCGAGAGTGCGTTTATAATCATGTTGTAGCTGAACTCCACATTACTAAAAGTAATGTAGTCAACTGCAGCAAAATGGGAGAATAGACTTGAAGTAAGTGAAGAAGAGTACTCGTAACCATTGTTGACTAACTGGACTTTTCCTGAGTTGTAAGTAAAGTTAACTCCCTGGCCTCCTGGATCTTGCTTCTCAACTTTAATTATAGCTGCGTCATCGTGTGGTGCTGCCATCACGTTGTAGAGGTTAAAGTTAGTTAGAGTAACGTTGCTTCTGGAGTAAATCAAGTACTTGTACTGTTTTCGAAAGTCTCTTATAGTTGAGTTATCCATTTCAAGGCTGCCTTCTTCTTCTACTTCAATTACAGTTGAATCCCAGTTTTGATCACAATATAATCCGTAGTGCTTTATTCCTTCACACTCAAGAAACTGGTCTCTGTCATTCCTGTATAGTGTTTCTTCCCCTGAGTAAATACTTTCAAGGTAAGGACAGTACTCGCAAGTTTTCTGACTACAGCTTTTGTCTTCTACTGTTCCACCATATTCACAGTCAATCATATCAATACCTTCGTTACCGGTTATGACTACGTTTTTAAAAACCAAGTCAATGTTGAATTTCAGTCCAAGTTTGTTTTGATAAAACAAAATTATACTTGGGTTGTCTGGGTTCTCACTTTCAATAGTTACTTTTTTTATGTTGCTGCTAATAGACCTTTCAAACGGCGTGGTTTCATTAACAAAAAGCTCATTCATGTATTCGTCTATTTCATGCTGAACGTAGTAGATTTTCCCTTCTTTCAGAATCACTTTGTTGTGGGCTTTCCATAACTGACCAAAGGCGTAGTTCAAAGAGTAGTAGGGGTCTTGTTGGGTTCCTGAACCCACGGGAGCAACTTCGGAGTGGCTTTCTGTAGACTGAACATAAAGTATTTCAGGACTGTCTTTCGATGATTCGTCTATTTTCGGAAAGCAGTAGTTCCAGCCCTCAATGTTTCTTTGTCCAGTAATTTCTTCCAAAAAACCGTACCCAGGAGGACAAGAATCAAATTTCAGGCATAAATCGCGCACTTGATAGCCTGTGCACTTCAAGCACCGGCCAGTATCTGTGCAGGCTTCGCATCCTTCCGGGCAGTCTTCGTAGTTCCCCATGCAGTACAAACAATCAGAACCTCCACAAATATCATCATCACTTTTGCACCTTTCATACTCTTGTCTGTAATGACTAGTTAAGTCTTCTTCAGTGCAACTCGTATAGTAGTGGCATGAGTCAGAGTAAAAGGGTTGAGAGTTCAAAATATTTGAATAGATATGTTTCACAATAGGTGGGTCTGCTAAACAACTTCCTATATTGTAGTAACAGTCATCTACCATGCATTCAATAGCATAGCATCCATACTCATCCCATGTTCCATCCTTAGGATTAGCTTCACAACCTGGAGCGCATCCACAATCTCCAAAGTCATACCAACAGCTCCAAACGTTACAACTTTCGGTGCAGTTTCCATCTCCAAGTTGTTCTTCAAGGCACCCAAAAGCACAATACCCACAAAGTCCATTTTTGAACCCACACTCCCAGTTATTGCAAGGGTCGTCTTCATAACACTCAGTTTCTTCCAGTTTCTCAGGCGTGCATCCAGGACTACACAGGCATAGTCCATACTGGTATTCGCACTCGGCATTGTTGCACTCTTCGTGACAATAATAATCACTTTGCATTGAAGGGGAGCAGCCTGGTGCGCAAAAGTCTTCATCACAAAAGAGGTTATCGTAGTTGCAGTCTGAGTTATTGCAGGCTTCTTGGCATTCTTCGTCTTCAAGATTCTCTTTGAAGCACCCTTCTGCACACCAGCCTATGTCGTTTCCGTCAAACCTGCAAGCCAAAGTGTTGCATTCTGGATTCTGGACTCCATTTCCAAGCATCTCAAGTGTGCATCCCAAAGCACAGTAACCACAATCCCCTAAGTCGTAGCCGCATGAAGAAGTGCTGCATTCTGTGTCACAAATTCCGTTTGCTAGTTTCTCGAAGTTACACCCTTCGCTCATGCATTGATTGAAGCAATCCGAGCTCTTGAACTTATCCCTTATCTGAGTCGATTCGTAGTCGGAGGAGTCGTAGTTGCACTCAGGTATCATACAATAGGAGTCGCAGTAGTCATCGCTTATGTAAAAGCTTGGGCAGTAAGTCTCCCAACAATCAATTGGAGATCCAACGGTTACTTTCAGAACTGTAAGAACTAACACCAACATTATTATTATAAAAGGATTTAACTTGGTCAAATGGATTGCAATAGTTTAAGCTCTAATGGTAAATTATAAACAAAAATGCTGCACCGTGCTATGAACAAAGGAGGTAACTGGTATAAGCCCTCACACCTCAACCCTTCTCAGTGGAAAAACATTCCTTTTAAAATCGACTGGGAAGCACTGGTCAAAATGTACGAGTTAAGGAAGTACTACGTGCAAATTGCTCCCCCTTTCTCCAAGTACGCTGCTCCCCGAGTGGCAGAGCAAGAAAGACTAACTGACGACTTGTTGTTTTACCACGTGAAGAGGTCCTGGTACCACTTAGCAGTTTGGATGGTCTTTACAACATTCTTCATTGACTTAGACGATATGGACGGACCTGGGAAGCACTGGAGAGCCGACAACAGGACTGCCCAAACTGTATCCAGGGTCAGAAAGACCCCTCTCAAAGATGATAAGTAATCATCGACTTAAGTCCATAAGAGTTTATTCAAAAAGATAATTAAAGGTCTTCGACTTGGGTGCCGTCCTTGGGTTCGTTCTGCAATTCAGAGTTCCAAAGAGTGAGGTTGTCTCTGATAAGCTGCATGATGGTGGTGGAGTCCTTGTACTGGTCTTCATCTAAGTTGTCCAGTTCAGCTATTGCTTGGTCAAATGCACTTCTTGCCATGTCACAAGCTTGCTGGGGCTGTTCTTTGACCTCGTAGTAAAACACTGAGTAGTTCAGAGCTAAGCCCAGCCTAATAGGGTGAGTAGGAGGAAGTTCAGCGTTTGCAATTTTCATAGCTTCTTGGTAGACCTTGTTGGCGTTGTCGGCAGAAGCGTTTCCGTACTTTTGGGAGTTTTCAGGAGTGAGTTGGTACTCTGCCATGTACCTGTAATAGTCTCCCTGCATCTTGAGGAAAAAGACTCGGGCTTCTGGGTTGTTCTGCTTGTTGGCCAGGATCTCTGAGATCATTTCTAGAATTTCATTGCAGAGAGAGTCCATTTCGGCTTCAAGTTTCACGCAGTAGGCTCTAGCTAACTCTGCGTGTTTGGCTCTGCCCCGGGATTCTTCTTTCGAAATCAGATTTGAAATCGAGCGCCAAGCGGTGCGTCTGAGTCCTACTAGGTTTTTGTAGCCAACTGAAAGCAAGTTGCGTTGATCTACACTCAACTCAGTTGCGTCCTGGACGATTTTCTTCATGATCTTCACCATGTCTTCGTATCGTTCGGACTGTTCAGCTAACTTGGCTTTGTAAACAAGTTCCTCCATTCTTTTTTTATAACTGTATCGATAAAACTACGCTTATTTATGCACTCTGAACCTTTTATAACTTAGTTAGCCTATGTTCTTGGGTCTGCGGTAGGCATTTTTCCTTTTGAGTCTCCGCATTACACTTGAGCAGGGCCGAGCGCCATGGTTTGCTTTAGTTGGCCACCTCGAGTTACGTCCCATCCACAGTATGAACTCACTTAGAAAAGGCAGTCTCAGTGCAATTCCCGACATTTATCTAATCTACTTAGTTACCATAGCAAGCACTTCTTGGAAGAGTGAGGTTTTGCCTTGGAAGGGTCAGATCCCCGTGCGAGTCTTTCGTTATGCTAGGTAAGTTTTACTAGTTGGCTTAAAACTTCGTTAGAGTGGAGTGGCTTCCCTGTTGAATCTAGTTGTTCTCTGGGTTTGTGAATTTTATTTTTGCTGGTGCTTCGGCTGTCTTCTTTCATTTTCCTGAGTGACTGTTTAGTGCTTACTTGTAAGTTTTGCTCGCGTTCTTCAAGTACTTTTTGTTCGTAGTTTTTGTTTTCCATGTTCTTATTTTTATCTACTTCTTAATCATCCTGCCTTTGTTTGAGTAGCACAGCCGAATCAGTTCTAGGTAGTCCTTACAGAAGCCTCTACCTTTGATCTCTGTGCACAACTTGTACTGCTGGACTTCTGTTTTGCAGACCTTGGGGTCTAGTTTTTTTATTTGCAAAAACTGCAGAATGTCTTCTTCCATTATAAATGCAGGCTTCACTTCCCAGCATCAAGAGCAGGTACCAAGAAGACCCCCTTAACACCATCAAAGAAACCAACTCCCAGTTATACAACACTGGGAACAGCCAAGTGAAGTCTGAAACTCCAGTGGTCCCCTACGTAGTTAGGAGAAACATCTTTTCCAAAATAAAACCTGTTCCTCTCCAACTAGCCCGCAACTTCAACAGTCTTTCTGAAAAAGAAAGAGGCCAAAAAAACTCCAAGGAGCTACTTGTCCTCAAGTCCATGCTCAAAAGCTACCCCTACAAGGCTCTTGAGCTCTGCCAGGGCTTCATGCAGAAGTACCTAGAAAACTTTTCCCACTCTGAAGTCATTAAGTTCTATGACTTCGTAGTTGAGTTCCAGGGTTCTTCTTCTTCCTTGGTCATGAAAGACCTTATTTTAAACGCCATTGGCAAGCAAACTGGAAGCAGTTACCAAAGTTCCCGAGGAGTGAGGCTGCCCAAACTTCCGAAAACTGACAAAAAGAAAGAACAACCTAAAATTAGGTTCTGGAACCCTATGTTTAAGTCTTTTGAAAAGAAAATTAAAATATCGGACTTAACCATTGAAGACATAGTTGTTAAAAGGAAAAGCAAGAAGCAACTAAGACGCAAGAAAAATAAAACACAGCGAACTAACTCCGAAGAAAGTCCTATCATAGGCAAGATAAAATCCATGAAGCGTAATTAATACTTCTTATAAGCCATCAACTTAAGCATCTTCCTTGAGTACTTTTTTTGTCTGCGGAAATCCTGTTCGCGAGATTTGGGTGGTCGGTCAGTGTAGAGAATTTGGGTGAGTTCTTCTTGGGTTTGGGGAAGGTACTCGTTGTGTTCTCTCCTTTGCTTGAGGTAGCCCTGCAGAGTTCGGTTGAACTTGTAGGCCTTCATGACTTTGTTGACTTCTTCAATTGGGAGTTGGACTACCTGGGCCACTTCTTGCCTAACTCGGTCACTGACTTCTCTGCTTTCGTTTAGTTCTTCTTCCTTCAGTGCGTTCATAACTTTCTTCATGCGGAGGAGTTCAGCTTCTTCTGGCTGGGTGCCTGACCAGAGTTTTTTAATCCCAGTGCTGGCTTGTTTGGCTTGCTGAAGAATCTCGAGTTTGAAGTCTTTGAGGGTGTAGTGTTCTTTGCGTGACAATTCTTCCATGGTCTTTTTGAAGCTTTCTTGTTGCTTCTTCATTTGTGCTTCTTGACGCCTTTCTTCGAAACTTTTTATGTACCTCACAGGAGCCCGGGACAAGAATCTGACGTTTTTCAGCATTTATTTAACTGATGACATAATTGATTTGCTTTGGTAGAGAAAAGTTTAATAAAAATAATGAAGGTCCTTAAAAGGAGATGGCTAGAACTGCTCTCGTACTGTGGACTGACGCTAGTGAACGGACTAGCTTGGTGCACCCTGACTTCTATTTCCTCTTCAGCAGAGTCTTATTATGGAGTAGGCACAGACTTAATCAACCTCTACGAAATGACCTACTTCATAATGTACCTGCCCTTCGCTCCTCTCTCGTCTTGGTGTTTGGGGAAGTCTTTTTACTGGTGTATGCACTTTGCCTGGGGAATTACCACCGTAGGTGTGTGGCTGAGGGTTCTGGCAGGCAGCAACTTTTTCTTCTCCTTGTTGGGCCAGTTCTGCATAGCTTCTTTAAACAGCTTAACACTTCCAGCTTGCTCTACACTTGCAAGTGTGTGGTTCAAGCAAGATGAGCAAGTATTTGCCACCACAGTAGGGAGTTTGTCCAACTTTATCGGGATTGGCCTTGGGTTTATTTTGCCTCCTTACATAAAAGACATCCCTGATGTTATGATGCTCCAGGCTATTATTGCTTCTGCGTTTGCAGTGTTGAACCTTTTGTTTTCTTCAAAGGAGCCAAAACAACCTACTGACGAGCTAGGCTTTGTCGAGGGAATCAAAACTGCTATGAAAAACAAGAACCTTCTGGGAATAGTACTTTGTTCTAGCTCAGGAGTTGCGGTCTCTTACACAATGTTGGGAATCATGGGGGAAATTCTAGCTCCTTCGGGAATGGAGTCCAAAGAAACTGGCTGGATAGGCTTTTCTATAGTCAACGCAGGGATGGTGGGGGGACTCATAGCAACCTTTTTAGTGAAGAAGTTCAAGGCAATACTTATGCCTTTGAGAATCTTTTTACTGCTTTCGATAGTGAGCATTATATTTTGGGCAGCAGTAATTTGGAACTTACTGTTAGCCATCATAGGGAGTGTGCTGGTGGGGTTCACGATAATAGGTTTTGTTCCTTTGGGAATAAGGGCTGCAGTGGAGCAGAACCAAGAAATAGAAGAGTCTATTCCCACAAACATGATTTTTTTCACAGCACAGATTTTGTCACTGATTTACACTTACCCTCTGGAGTACTTCAACCAGCTGACGCACTTGACAGGGCTGTGGATAGCTGCCATGATTACTTTTGTGTCGTTTGTTGCTTTTTTGATGATCTATAAAAAGAAAAACATCAACGAAGTCTCTTCAGGACTATTAACCATTTGATTAATGTAAACTCATAATATATGCACAAAGCCGTTCACGAACCAAAAAGTACCGAAGACTCCTCCTTCGTTTGCAGCAGGTGCAACAAAACTTTCAAAAGGAATTACTCCCTCAAGAGACACTTTGCAACTCAGCACCTAAACCAAAGACCTTTTCTATGCACTTGCCAAAAAAGGTTTGCAACCAAAGAACAGCTCGAACGCCACACTCTAACTAAGCACTCTTCTGAAAAGCCTTTTAAATGCGAAAGAGGATGCAGCAAGAAATTTTCTTCACAAAACGCCAGGTCTTACCACTACAAAATTCACCACGATTGTGTCAGATTCTGCTGCACCTTTCCTTCTTGCGGAAGAGACTTTACCTCCTTAAAAAACCTGCGTTGTCACATGAAAAAACCCCACTCTATCTCAGCTAAGTCTTTTTTCAGCGAAATCGAGAAGAAAGAGTCCCAGTTTGCTGAACTCAAACAGAAAATCACTCAACTCGAGAAACAAAAACAAGAAATATCACGCCAGTTAGAAATTTACAAGAACAAACTCCGAAGCCAAAACTTCGAAGCTCCAGAAGACTGGCTGAAGAGCCGCTTTGATTCCTCAGTTTGACATAATATCTACGTAATAAATGATGGAAAAGAACCCAAGCTTAGTATCAGAAGCCAGGGTGCTACTGGGAGAAGACTCAAGTTCTATTGACCACTCCAACTTAGTAGTGCTTTTGTCCACCCAAATTCAGAATTCCCAGAACCCAGATAAACTCATTGAACTGTTACTACAAACTTTGCAAGAAGACTCTCTGAATCACCTAACTAAAGCCACTGTGCTTCAAGAAGTTCTGAATTCTGAAATTGACCTTTTAAAAACTCGTAACAGTAAAAAGGCTTTAGAGGTCTTAGAAAGAGTAATCCCTAGTATTGACTGTTGTCTGGATGGAATTCGGGATAGAGTTTCTAACACCTTAATAAAAACTATTTCAGAGAAACTGACTAACTTAGTTAAGCAAATCATCGAAGGAAACTTCAGCGAAAGAATCAAGTTATGTGCAACAATTCTGGCTAAAAAAAACTCAGAACTAATCAGAATTCATTACCCAATATGCAAATTGGAAATTGGACAGCTTGAAGTTCTGAAAAACCGTTCAGAAGCACTTCCAGAAGTACTTATGCAGTGCTTTGACTTAGTGAAGGAACTCGGAGTTAGTTACCAAGACCCTTTGTTTGTTGTTTTTTACAACACTTTTGTTTACTACAGTGACCAAGACTCTCTGGACTTTTGCAAGTTTGAAGAACAAATTAGAGCTTTTTCAGTGTGCTTGTCTAAAAAACAGTTAAAAAAACTAAGGGAGAAATACATTAGCGTTTGCCATAAGAGGCATTTGCCCCCCAAGCCAAGTGTACTAGAAACATGCAACTCCAAACCGCCCAAACCCAAGACATCCAAACAAAAACTCACCCAAATCAAAACTCGTATTCTCGAACAAGTAGAAAAAGAGGTTCCTGTAAACACTCTAGAAGTATCAGAGGAACTCAAAGAAATAACCAGTTTCCACGGTTCAAGGGAAGTTTTTAAGTATCTTGACTTAATTATTGGCCAGTGTAAGCCCACCGAACCCAATGTTAAAACTATCAAACTACTACAAAAGGCCTGTTTTCAAGCTGAAATCTTTGACAAGTACGAAGAAAATGCCATCAAGAACAAAGTTCAAGCCAAAAACCAAAACGAACGCAAAAACAAACTTAAGCACAAAAACAAGTTTGAAGTCAAAACTCGCAGAAAAGAAAACAGACTTAAGCAAACTCAAGAACTCCAAACAAAAACTCAAGAAACTGACCAAGGAGTTATAAGTCAGATCCCTGAATATACCAAAATCGGAGAGGAGGCCTTGCATCTGATAGAACAAAGTGTTCCCAAGGACTTTGACTTTATTGAAAGGATTACTGAGGAGATCAACACTCAAGTTAAAAAAATCTCTGCTAGTGCCTGCTTAGAGGTAACTGGGTCTGCTTCCTACGGAACCTGGATTCTAAACACAAACATTGACTTAACCATTACTAATTCCCAGAATCAGGAGTTCCTTAGCCAACTCTTGCCTGCTCTAAAGCACTTAGGAACTGTTTCCCAGACCCGTGGCTACTTAGTACTTGAACCCTGGGGCTTGTCTTTCAAGATGCTTATTTCAGTTGGCCATGTGCATGAAAGAGAGTTGTCAGCCCTTCTGAAAAAGTATACTTGTCTAGACCCAAAAGTTAACGAGTTGATTTTGTTTACTAAACTGTGGGCGAAAAAACTAGGCTTAAGTGGAAGGAAGTACCCTTCGGGGTTTGTGTGGACAATTATGACTCTGCACTTTTTAAGAATTGAAGGAGTGGTGTCTGAGGCACCAGTAGTGCAAGAAGAGTGGAAAGGTTTTCCATTGGGGCCTTTGATACTTTTGCTTTTCCAGTACTTGGAACACCAACTGTCTGTAGAGTCTACTAAAGTTGCTACGATTGGAGGATTTGTAGAAGCGGAAGACAAAGGGAGCTTTAGAGTGCAGCACCCTGTTACTGGAGAGGTTAGCCCAGGGGTGGACCTTCCAGAAAAGGAAGAAATCACTTTGAAACTAAGGAAGTTTTGTACTCAAGCACTGGACGGAGTGCCAGTAGAGAGTGTTATAAACCTATAATTGTTAGGAAATAAATTTCATCAGTTAAAATGGAAACAGCAGAGAGCTCTAACGGGTCTTTTGCCAAGGAATCTGGGGACCACTCGAAGTACGTGGAGGTAAAAAACAGCCGTAAGAAAGCTGAAGAAGATGCGCAACTGCTTACGAACCGCCTTGCACTATTGAGAGCCGAAGAAGCCAAAGCTCAGAAGAAAATAGAAGAAACCCGGAAAAGAGCACGCGAGATCATGGAAACCCGTGCAAGGAACCTAGAACTACAGCGCCGCAAAGAAGAAGAAAAAAGACAAAAACAACTAGAAGAAGAAGAAAGGGCCAAACAAAACAAAGAGTTCAAAGAACAGTCCAAACAGGTCAAACAACAAACCCGCGAAGAAAAACTCCAGAAACTAAAAACTGAAGTCCAAGCCATCAAACAAAGCAAAAAAGACAACCAAGAAATCATCAGCAAGCAAAAGGAAGAAATCTCTTTCCAAAAAGCTTCAACTGCTAAGCAGATCCGCAACAGTAAAAAGGAAGCCGAAGACGCCAGAAAAGCTGCAGAAGAGGAAAAACGCGCCCGAATGCGCGCTGAACTCGAAAAGAAAATCCAAGAAGAACTCAAAATCAAAGAAGAAAAAGAACTAGACATTTCTCGCATGGAACAGGAAGAAATGGAACTCATCGAACGCCTTCAAAACTCCCAAATGATGCAGAAGAGTGCTTTCGAAGAACTCGAACTAGCTTTGTCGGGCAAAATTGACCCTGAAGTTCTTTTGTCAGAAAAACCTTCGATTGACCAGTCCAAGTAAATTGTTATTTCTTAATAAGCCGTAATATGAAAGTTGCCAAA
The DNA here is from genome assembly GCA_022984795.1 of Fabrea salina. Classification (NCBI taxonomy): domain Eukaryota; phylum Ciliophora; class Heterotrichea; order Heterotrichida; family Fabreidae; genus Fabrea; species Fabrea salina. The sequence continues at coordinate 30,556 of JALIHJ010000016.1, read as the reverse complement.
GTCTGCAGAAACCTCACAGAAAACCCTAGTTTCTTGCGAGAAACCAACCCCTACATTCTCAGTGAAAAAGAGTCCTGCGACTTGGAACTCAAAACTCACTTGTTCAACCAGGTCACTCAGAACTTCCCCTTGTCTCTAGGCATCGAAGCCTCCAAAAAGGCCAGAAGTTTCACACTCGAAAACAGAAACGACTTGACTTACGGAGAAGTCAACTTTAGGTCCCTTGCAGAAGTTATTTACTGCTTAGAGTCCAGACACGGAGCCAACTTAGAACAAAAGGTGTTTTACGATCTGGGTTCAGGCACAGGCAAAGCTGTAGTGGCAGCTTCCTTGCTGAAGAACTTCAGAAAGTCAGTAGGCATAGAACTCCTGGACCCTCTCTACCAAATCAGTTTGGAGATGCAACAAGCTTTAGAAAGAGTTTGCTCCAGCAAAATAGAGTTTTTTCTCGGAGACATGTTTGAACTGGGCTGGAGCGAAGCAGACCTGATTCTAGTGAACTCTACCTGCATGAGCATGGAACTCCTCAACAAAATAGCAGGCTACAGTGTTAAGCCTGGCACCTGGGGCATTACTTTGAGTAAGTCCTTCAACTCTTCTAAGTGGAAGCAAGTAGACTACACTTTCAAACCTATGAGTTGGGGTACTGCTACTGTTTACATGCATCAAAGAGTCCAAGACTAAGGGTTGTGTGTTAGTTTAAAAGACCTTCTGGCTAAGTTCTTGTCTTTGGGGTGTTCTTTGGCGTTCCAAACAAAAGTTTCTTCTAAGGAGGCTCTTCTCCATCCTAAACGTGCAGTCCACCTGGAACTGCTTCCGTAGCCTAGGGGCAGAGGAGGCCTAATTAACTTGCTTTTTTCAAGTTTCTTTTCAAAAAGGTTGCTGCACTCCACAGCTAGCCAGTAAATGTGGTGTTTGGGTTCGTTGTAGTTAACTGCATTCATGAAAACAAGCCTCACGTCGTCAACGAAGTCCAATAGGTTAGAGTTGTAAAATCCTTCGTGAAGACGGGTTCTGATGGTGCCTAGGTCCATGGGTTTCTTGATAATCTGGGGGTAGTCAGGGATTCCTAGAGTTATGGGGTCTACGGGTTCTTCGAAAGGCCAAACCTTTTTTCGGTTTTTCAGAAGCACGTGGAGTAGTCTTTTAGCTTCTTCTACTTCTGGAATCAAAGGAACAGGGTCTCCTCTTTTCTTTTTGATGATGGGGAGTTCGTCAGGTTCGCTTTCTTCCTGAGGTTCTAGTTTGAGGGGGACTGGTTTGGTGGGGGAGGGTTCTTCTTTGGGCTTTTCAGGTTCTTCAGGAACTCTAAAGGTCTGCCAGCCCTTTTCAAGGTCCTTTTCGTGGTTAGTCATGACCCAGCCTTTGCCCGGGTCTTGGATTTCCTTGAGTTTGCGCTTTAGAATTAACTTTTGGAGTAGTTGGTTTTCTTTCAGTTGTTTTTGTTCTTTTGCCTTTTTGCAGAGCAGTTTCTTCAGAGCTTTGGTTTCTGAGTACAAAGAGTCGTACTTTTCCTCTAACTCTTGGCACTTCTGGGCATACTTCATGTTACTTATTAGACCAACTTATTAATTAATCTTTGCTTTTTTTCTTGCTGCTTTCCTTGAGCAATATTATAAGTATCCTCACAAAAATCTGGACCAGGTCAATGAACAAATTGATGGCGTCCAGCACGTAGTCTTTTTGCCCCCTGTTGGCTTTTTCAATCATCATCTGGGTGTCGAACATCACGTACCCCATGAAAATAGCTAGTCCCAAGTAAAGCTGAACGTTGAACACAAACTCTCCTTTAACTCCGAAGAAGCTCAAAATGCTCATTAACAACAGCACCCAAATCCCTGTGTTGAGCAGCCCTCCTAGGTAGAAACTAGACCTTCTGTCTGAGTAAAAGGCTGCCAAACTGAAGCTCACAAAGATCCCTAAAGCCCCCATAAGAGCTGTGATGATTATCTGTGGGTCTACTTCTAGAGCAATTCCCACCAAGGGACCTATGCTGAGTCCTTCAAGCACTCCGAACAAACCCGTTGCCACTAGTCTTCCTGGAGACTTTCTGTCTGAAAAAGCAATGTATAACAGACACAAAACTCCCAACAAAGAACAACCTACGTTGCCGATTTGGTAAGCTACGCTCAGAAAAGCCCCCAGCACACAGGCTGAAGTCAGCATAGTAAGTGTTCCGTACACACGCACAAGGTGCTCCTTAGTGCTTTTAGGAATATCTGAGAATTCAAACACACTCTGAATATCGAACTGGGTTGACATTTTATTATAAACACGTGTTGAAAAAGGCAATATTAATTTACACTGCTAAAACTCTTCGTAGCAACCCTTTCTTTTAGTTCGGATGATTGGTTCGTACTTGTAAAAAACGTACTTAGCTTCGTTCCACAGCAAAGAAGCTGCTAAGTAGTCTCCCAAAAACAAGTAGTGCTGGGCCACCAACACCGCCACTGCAAACCTTGAAAAACTTAGTCCGTGGGACTTGCCTCGCTCAAGCAACTTTCCTTTGTAGAGCAGAAATGCAAACACTCCAAACCCCAACTTGTTGAGCCACCACATGCAGTTGCTTTTCCAAATTCCTCTGTAAACTGCTTGGAGTTCTTCTGCTTTCAAGACTTCAACTTCCAAACAAGTCCTAGCGTCTACGTGTCTTTGGATAGTGAGGTCTAGCATAAAACTACTGAAAGGGACTCCCATTTTAATCTAGCATTTTTAAATTAAACCTTGAACCCTTTGGGAAGTTGTTCGAGATGTGACTTAGCAAAGGCTTCTTTCTGGAAAGTGCAGCTATTCCGTACCTGGCGTTGCTAAGTGGACTGCGGGAAATAAGTTCCCTCCTTTTAGTTACTTTTTGGTAGTGGACTTGGGCTTCTTTGAGTCTCTCTACAAAAGTAGGAGTGAGGTTTTTCCTCATGTTGTCTAATTCTTCAACGGTTATTTGCTTGTTGTTAGTAAACACTTCTTGAAGCACTCCTTGGCGCACGTGATTCATTACTGCGAGTTCTGCTGGCATTTCTTGGTCTTGGTACTTCAAAGTTGAAGTGCGTTCCCGGATTTTAATGCTGCTGCGACTTCTGTAAGAGGGTCTGCTTGAAGACTTGTAGTAGTGCTTGAGTTTTTCAATTTCAGGACAATTAGGTGACTTGGACCTAGAAGGTAGTATGTTTTTTGCTAGGTTTTGTCTGCGTTGGGAGTTCTGAGTGACTATTGGAGAAAGGTCTCTAGGGAGTGAGTACAGAGACTTTAGCTTGAGATTGTTATACATTAATTTTAACGTAAATCTAATAAGTTTTAACGCATAAGGGTTTTAGTGATGGCGTCTTTGGCGTTCTGGATAGCTCTTTCGAAAGCGCCTTCTTTTTTGGCAGTTTTGGTAGAAGTGGCTCCTTCGCGCATGACAACTCTTTCTACAATACTCATGGCGTCGCAACACATCACAAGTCCGTCCTCAAAACTTTCGTCAATAGCAATCACCAAAAGGTCCACTTCTTCAAGGATTCTGCGCCTGTCGAGTTCTCCTTTGTAAAGCATTTCCAAAGACTCAGTCAAGGAGTCCAGCAGAGAAGCCAGAAGTATTTCGTTTTCTTCGTTGTCGCCAAGTAAGTATACTGTAACATCATTGAGGATTTTGAACACTGCCACAAAAGGCTCTATGATAAGCACTTCGGAAACTTGATTAGACGGATTGGTTTTGAGAGTTTTGGCGTGGAGTTGCTGTTCGAAGAGTTGCTGTGCTGTGTGAGTGGCAAGATTCCTCGGAGGGTTGTAGTACTTACTGTATATTCTGCGTCCTTCGTTGTCCAAAACAACTACTCCCTTAGTTTCACAAAACATTTTTATTGGAGAGGTTATTGCAAAATATGGCCTTAAGCATTGCTCTCTTAGGAAACAAAAGAGCTGGCAAGTCCTCTATCCTCAAAGTGGTTTTCCAAAAGATGTCTCCTAACGAGACTCTCTTCATCGAAAACACTATCAGAGTGGACGAAGTCAAGGTCCACAACAATCCTTACACTAAGTTTTCTATTTTGGACTTCCCCGGCAGCTTCGAAATTGCCCACATGACTTCTCTAGAAAAGCGTTACTTGCAAAGCTGCTCCATGCTGATATACGTGATAGACGCCCAAGATGAACCCTACAACAAAGCCATTGAAAAGTTCGTCCAAACCCAAACAGAAGTTTACTCCCTGAACCCCCAGTGCTTGTTTGAGGTGTTCATTCACAAAATAGACGGAGACATGTTTGTGAACGAAGAAGTAAAACTTGAAGTCCAGGGAGAAATCTCGGACTCTATCAGGTTCGACACTACGGAACGTTCTTTGCCTGAACCTAGTTTCCACCTTACAAGCATATACGACTTGAGTATTTTCGAAGCCCTTAGCAAGGTAGTTCAGAAAATCACTCCCCAAGTTTCTTACTTCATCAACATGCTGGACGTGCTCATGAACCACTGCCGACTGGACAAGATCTATGTATTCGACGTAATCACCAAACTCTACATTGCAACTGACTCCACTCCAGTGGACTTGATTTCTTACGAGTTGTGTTCTGACATGATAGACGTGGTGATAGACGTGTCCTGCATCTACGGAATAGAGTCCGAAGAGAACTACAACAAAGCCTTTGACGACAAGTCTACTTCAGTAATCAAACTGGACACAGGAATGACTTTGTACCTCAGAGAAGTAGAGCACTTGCTTGCTTTGGTGTGTTTGGTCAAAGAAGATAACTTTGACAGGCAGCATTTAATCGACTACAACATCAACTGTTTCAAAGAAGGAGCTAGAAAAATCTTTGAGGCCAGGGAAAAGTGGATCAGTGAAGAAAGTAAGCGTTAATTAACTGTCTTAGTCGGACTCTGAACCTGCAAAGCTTTCGTCATCTTTTTCGTCTTCGTCCAACTCCATGTTTTCGTCCGAAGAAAGAGGCATTTTGACCATTTCTTCTTCGTCTTCCAAGTTCCTGATGGGGATTTTCTTCTTTTCTAAAAACTCAAACAAAACTTGGTACTCTTGCCTGTCCACTCCTGTGAAGGTGAAGTTCCCGTTTTTAGTCATCACGTTCAGGTCAAACGACCGAATGGTGGAAGCTGAGCGTTCTGAAACCCTTGCAAACTCAATGTACCTGATGTCTTCAAACCTGATGTAAATCACTGGTTTGTTTATGAACACAAAACTCTTCTGCAAAGGAAACAAGTAGCCGTCGTTGGCTTTCACTGAACACTTTATAGCGTGGGTGTCATTGGCACTTCTGAAGGCCCCTGGAATTATTATATTGATTTTGACCATTGCTTTAAGCAGTCTCGAAATTATGTCGTAAGTCCTGCCTTCCATTTGCTCTCCAATCTCCTCCCCAAAGTTCTTTTTGATTTCTTCAGGAGCCATGTTGAGTGACACTGACTCTTCGCTTTCTTTGTTGAACTGCATCACTACGAACGGGTAAAGAGTGTTCCCCTGCCTTATAGGAGTTTCCAGTCCTATCACCAAAGCAATGTGCACTCCGTCGGGCTTCGGAAGCAAAAAGGCCTTTGTGACGTTTTTGTACATAATTTTGTAGTTGTGGGTCTTTCCGTGGAGTCTCATGAAGCTGTGGAACATGTCCAGTGAGTACTTTCCTCTAGGAATGATCATTGGCAAGTCGTAGAGTGTAATTATTGCGTCCCCTGAAAAAGCCCTGAGGTCTGCGCGCTCAATGATTTCTTTAGTCATTTTTTCACAGGAGTCAGAGTCTGGCATGAAAAGACGCATCTCGCAAAGAATGTCTTCTTCCATAGTGTCGTCTTGCTGGAACTCAATTGCTATTTCGTTCTTCCCCGGCAAAGAGCAGTTAGCCATGTCCTTGTAAAAAAGGGAAAAACAAGGAAGTTCGCCCACAGAAAAGTCCAGTCCTTTCCCCTGCACACTAAACTCTCCCCAACTCCAACCTTTTGTTGATAGTTCTGCCATTATTATTTCCCGCTTTAATCAACACTCTTGTTCATCAGTAAATTAAGCCACATTGTCAACAACCTAATAAAAATGCTTGTTAAGTCTATAAGAAATATAAGAAGGTCGTTTAGTTCGCTTTTGGAGGGTAACTGGGACCTAACTCCTGACCAACAAGCAATCCAGGAAACTGCCAAGAAGTTTGCTCTTCAGGAACTAGCACCCTATGTTAACGAATGGGACGAAAACAAGCACTTTCCAAAAGACGTTGTCAAAAAATCTGCAGAATTAGGTTTTGCGGGGCTATACTGCAGTTCTGAGTATGGAGGGTGTGGACTCAGCAGACTAGATACCTCTTTGGTATTCGAAGCTTTATCAACCGGCTGCATAGGAATCACAACTTACATCACTGTGCACAACATGTGCTGCTGGGTAGTTGACACTTTTGGAAGCAAAGACCAAAAAGAAGCATGGCTTCCTGCAATGTTCAATTTTGACAAGTTCGCTAGTTACTGTTTAACTGAACCCCACAGTGGAAGCGATGCTGCTGCTTTAAGCACCAAAGCTGAGCTGCAGGGTGACTACTATGTAATCAACGGCAGCAAAATGTTTATCACTGGGGGCGAACAAAGCGACATTTACTTAGTGATGTGCAAAACTGGACACAAAGAAATATCCTGCATTGCAGTTGAAAAAGGAACTCCTGGACTGGGGTTCGGAAAGCCAGAGTCTAAGTTAGGTTGGCACTCACACCCTACTCAAATGGTTACTTTCGACAATGTGAAGGTTCCCAAAAGCAATATGATTGGAGAGCCAGGAGTAGGGTTCAAAATAGCTTTGATGGCTTTGGAAGGAGGCAGGGTGAATATTGCAAGTGTGTCTTTGGGAGGTGCTTGGTTTGCTTTGGAACGTGCTTTAGACTACATGCACAACCGGACTCAGTTCGGGTCCAAACTTTCAGAATTCCAGTACTTGAGGTTCAAGATGTCAGAAGCCTTTACACAACTAACGGCTTCTAGACTGCTAGTTAGGCACTCTGCCAAGTTGCTCGACGAGAAGAACTCTGAAAAAATTGCTATTTCAAGCATGGCAAAGCTGTTTGCAACAGACAACTGCTTTGAAGTGGCTAACTTAGCACTCCAGATGCATGGAGGCTACGGAGTGATAAAGGAGTATGGAGTTGAAAGAGTGGTTAGGGACCTTAGGTTCATGCAAATTGTTGAGGGAACTAATGAAATCATGCGTATGGTTATTGCCCGAGAAGCCTTCAAAGAGAAGTAACTTGTTTAAGACTAATAAAAATGAGTGGGTTGATCAAACTGGTTCGAGGGGGAGTTTTTGCAGCACTTGGTCTTTACATTGCTTTGCGAATAACCAAGTTGCTGAGGAAAGTCCAGTTCCAGAGACTCAAAGGCCGGATTAAAAGGGAACAAAGAGACAGGACTCCCCTGCCCAGACTCAAGTCCCTCGCACCTTTTCTTGAACAAAAGATTTTGGCATGCAGTGCCTCAGAACTTGCACAGAAGATCAGAACTAAAGAGTTCTCTTGCGAAGAAGTAGTTACTTGCTACATAAAGAGAGCTTACAACATAGGCCGTTCTTTGAACCTTATAGCTGAAGAAGCATATTTGCCGGCTTTGGAAACTGCAAAGAAGTTTGACAGAGCTCTAGCCAAAGGAAAACCTCCCAAAGGAATTCTTTACGGAGTCCCCATTTCAGTCAAAGACCACATTGCAATGAAGGGAGCCTGCACTAGTTGTGGAATCACCAACGCCTGTGACATTCCCGATATGGAAGACGCAGTGGTTCTCCAACTACTAAAAGAACAAGGGGCCATTCCTTTTGTAAGGTCAAACGTTCCTCAGGCTTTGGCTTGGATAGAAACTGACAACTACATTTACGGAAGGAGTTTGAACCCTTGGGACACTTCAAGGTCAACAGGAGGAAGTTCAGGTGGAGAAGGGGGACTCATTGCTAGCCGTGCCAGTCCACTTGGAATAGGAACTGACTCTGCAGGAAGCATCAGAGTGCCCTGTGCGTTTTGTGGAGTTTACGGCTACAAACCCACTGCAGAAAGAGTTAGTGAGTTGGGAATATACTCTCCCCTGCCTCACAGACATTCTCCTTTTGGGCACCTTAAGATGAGTGTTGTAGGTCCAATGGGAAGGAGTGTTGACGACTTGGTTTTATTTATGAAGTCAATTTGGACACCAAAGCACTTTGAATATGACAAAATAGTGCCTCCTTTGGTTTTTAACGAAGAGTTGTTCCAAAGCACTCTGAAGAGGAAACTGAGGATTGGGTACTACATAAATGACGGACAGTTTGAGTGTTGTCCTTCAGTGGAGCGCAGCATCCAAGAAACTGTGAAGAAACTAAGTGAAGCAGGCCATGAAGTTGTTGAGTTCCAACTCCCCAACTTCCGTGAACTCTTAGAAAACATAATAAGTCTACTTAGTTCAGACAACTGGAAGTTCTTGGAAGACATGCTCCAGGGAGAGCCTGCTAAGTGGTACTTCAGACCGGGTTTGGTAGCTAGGCACTTTGTGTTTTTTAAGTCAGTTACAACTTCGATACTTGAGTTTCTGGGAGAGTACAGAATTGGGCATTTGCTGAAGCTAACTGGAGAAAAAACTGCAGACAAAACGATGAAGAACTTCAACTACAAAGAAAAGTACGCTGAAGAACTCATAGAAAAATGGATGCAAGAAGACATAGACGTACTTTTATGTCCTACTTGGCCTTTGCCTGCCATCAAGCACAAGTTTTCTTTGAAGCTGTTTATTGCAAACAACTACGCTTTGCTTTTCAATTTGCTGAGACTCCCAGCTGGAATCATTCCAGTGTCAGAAGTCCTTCCAGAAGAATGCCACTACTCCTCTGTGTGGAAAGACGCTGCCACCAGCACTTCCCAACAAAACATGCTGAACGCTGAGGGCCTTCCTGTGACCATCCAGTTAGTGGGACTTCCTTTCAGAGATGAACTCACACTAGCTGCTATGAAGGTAGTTGAGGACCTTTGCGGAACACACAAGTTTGCAAGTTAGTGTTATTAATAAAGATGTTTAGAAAAATCTACGAAGCTTACTCAAACCTGAACCTCGAAAAAACAAAGCGGGACGCCTGGGTAGCTAAAGAACGCATTAGAAACAACACTTCTAAGTTAAAGCATGAACTCAAGTACAACTGGTCGTTTAGCAAGTTAAATGAACAGATTCCAAAGTACCAAAAACTCTACCAACAAAAAACCAAGCCTAACCTAGGAAACCTAGACAAACTCTACAGCAACTACAGAGACAAGTTTCTAAACTCCTTTTCTGAAAGAACTTCAAAGTCACAAAGCTGGCTAAAAGGGTTCGGACTCCAGGCCTTCCAGCAGGCCAAGAAGTCCCCTTTTTACTTTTGGCAGACTGCAAAGTCCTTTGGTTCTGATACTAAAAACTACTTTAAGTCCTCTTACTTAGAAAGCAGAGCCCACATTAAAAACTACCTAGCAAGGAACTCTAAACTATTTGCACACTACAGATTCAAAGCTTTCGAAGTGTTTAGGAAGAAACGAAGAACAACTTATATGATGTTGGGCTGTGGAATCTTCCTCTACGCTGTAGGAAGTAGTATACCCAAGGCTGTTGCAGACTACAAATTGAGACAACAAGAGTTAAGTAATAATAATGGATAACCAACTACTTGAAAGCCTTGATTCCAAAGCTCACCAGATCAACCAGAAAACTTTATCTAAACATTTGAAAGAGGCTGAAAAATACTATGCTAAAAGGCAAGTGCAGCAAGAAACAATCAACCAGTTAGAGAAAAGTCTTGAAGAAGCCTACCAGCAGATAGAAAACCTGCTTGAAGAAAACAGATACTTAAAGTGGGACAATAACCGCCTTTCAGTAGTTATTGAAGAACTCAATTACAAGCTTTCAGAGGCCGCCTTGAAAAATAGCCAAAAGAACCATAACATCTACATGCCGTTTGAAAACGACTACGAGGACCTCAAAACCAGACTCTCTTGGCTAGAAAAAGAATTCCGAAACACTTCTTCCCAGGGCTCCAATACACTAAGGGAGTCCAAAGAGTTGAGGTTCAGCAAAGAAAGCGTTACTTCGGAGTTAAAGTCCATTCAAGAAGAAATTCTCAACAAAGAAAAGCAGCTCATGAACTTCAAAAAAAACTACACTCAAAGAGAACAAAAGTTCAGTGACTTCGACCACAAGCTACGCAGGAGTCTAGACCAAGTCAGGACTGGAATAGGCCACATGAAAAGCGAAAACTCCAAACAAAGAAGTGAAATTGAAGAAATCCATAATAGGCTGTTGTCAAATGCAAGTTCACCTACAGGAGTTGACTCCCAAACTCCTTTTTCTGCTATGAAAACCAAAAGAAGGTATTTACACTAATTAATATTCCTCAGTTATAAATGTCAATCAACAGCAACTCAGTGTACACAGGTACCTTGAGGAAACCCCAAGTTACTTACTCTAGATCGAAAGACCTTTTTTACAGCGACATCCACAAAGGAGACGACGTGACTCGTTTCAATACCAAAAACTTCAATGTTACTTGTTACCAGTCCTTTCCCAATAGAAAGTCTACACCAATCAGGCCTCCGCAAAAGCCCAACTTCAACACTGGGTTCAAGCCCAGTCCAGACATCAAAAAGGAGTACTTGAAAGGCATGCTTCGGAGTCAAAGCAGTGTTGGGACTTACCTGAAGAAAAGCTTACTCAGCAAAGCTGCTGAAAGCAACATAAGGATGAACACTGGAGGCCCCAAAATAACTGTCCACGGTTCTGGAAAACTGCCCTTCATAATGAACGACTACCACATCAGGGAAACCAACCCAGGCTTTGCAAGAAACGAACTAGGAAACTTCTTTACTCACTAATAATTAAAATATGGGAATTGAGTTATCGAAGGAAATTCCTTTCACTGAGCAAGAACTGATGATGCTTGAACAACGCTTTAGGAGACTTGACGTTGACGGAAGCGGAGAGCTGGAACCCAATGAGTTCTTTGACATTCCTGAACTAGCACAAAACCCGCTAGTCCAGCGCGTAATCTCGGTTTTTGATAAAAACGGGGACGGAAACATTTCCTTTTACGAATTCGTTACAGGACTGTCAAGACTGTCCGCTGGGGGTTCTGAAGAGGACAAACTTAGGTTTTTGTTCAGGATTTACGACATAAACAACGACGGGTACATTTCCAACGGAGAACTGTTCAAAGTGCTTAAAATGATGGTGGGCAACAACTTAAACGACATCCAACTCCAGCAACTCGTTGACAGAACCATCATTAAAGCCGACGAAGACTTTGATGGCAAAATTTCGTTTCCGGAGTTCTGCAACATGGTTAAGGACTTAGACATCAGTCAAAAACTCACTCTACACTTTAACTAACTGCTTACAACCAAATTAATTAAAAAGTAAACCTCCTAGCACTGTTACGAGTACTCATTAGTTTGTTGTTTTGCTTCAGGTCTACTATAATTACAGTGGCGTTGTCCCTCGACTTCTCCAAAGCCAAGTCCGTTAAAGACTCAGCAATTTCTGAAAGGGGTTTGTTTCTGTTGTTTTTTACAAAGTCAGCTACTTCTTGGTAACTCATTCCTTCAATCAGGCCGTCAGAACTCACAACTCCAAAAAGGTCCTGACTGCTCCTTTCTTCCACTTCAATGTGAGGAAAAGGACTCAGTAACTCTTTGTAGCGCTGGTCTCCTATGCTCCGAGTTAGTTTTAAGGAACCCTGCACTCGCAGTGTTTTCCCCACAGGAAGTACAAAACCCCCTAGTTTCTCTATCCGGGACCTTTCGCTTTTGTTTTCTGTGTTGTGGTTGCAACTCAAAACTTTAAAGTCGTTTTCACGCACCAGCAAAACAGGAGAATCCCCTACGTTGGCTGAAATAATGCGGGTGTCACTTACCATCAGCACTGAGGCAGTGGTTCCAGACCTGGACTCAGGAAAGTTGTTTAGGTAGGTTGTGTCTGTATACTGGAAAGCGTTAATGATGTCAGTGTCGTTATGACTTCTTAAGCAGTACTGCAACCAGTCCGCTGCAAAAGTCGAAGCGTGGCTTGAGTGGTGGCCGTCGTAAACTCCGTAAGAAGTGAACTCGGGGTGGGAGTTTACTTTGTAGTGGTCTTGCATGTCTTTTCTGGAGTTCCCTTTTTTGGATGAAACTGCATACTCAAGACCAAAGCTTAATTGGTCCTTGCTGGGAGATATGCTGAGTTTCTTGAGTTTTTTAGGTTTAGGGTAAGTTGAGTTGATTTTGTGGATGTCTAGTTTAAGGTTTTTCCTTTTGAGAACAGGAAAGTTTTCGTCAGATACCATTACTTTATTATCAGAGTGCTCCATAGCGGTTACAAAAAGGTTACTTAAGAATTACTTAAAAGGGACTCAGAGTGCTGCAGCCTTTTTCTTTCCCGGTACCACTTGCCAACCAAAAACAAGCTAACTAACACCAGTATTCCGTTCAAAATCACCCATTCTATGAACACAATTTCGTTAACGCCTGCGATTTTTTTCATTATTACAAATACTTCTGAATAGGTTCGCCTAGCCCTCTGCTCAGAACCAAAAGGGAATGAACTAGGGACTTGGACTCTTCTGTGTTTTGGGTTTTTGGCTTTCTGGGCTCCGAGTTTAGCGCCGAAAAAGTAGTTGAAACCTTCTGTCTGATTCTTCGTTCTCGGTACTGAATGAGTTCCAAACTAAGGATGTTTTCAGTCCACTCAACCTCAGGGTCAGCTTCTTCGTCTTCTGGCGAACAACATATAAACTTAAACCCTGCACTTAGCATTTTTATTCACTTGAAGTATTAATTAGATTCCGTTCCTCCAAAGGGTAATTTCCTGTTGCTTGAAGTACCTGCGGTCTTCTTCGTCCACCAACACCAGGTTCAAAAAGTACCTCACTGAAAAGTTGTTGTTGACGTTGTAGTAAGTAGGCGTCAGGTCAAAGCTGTTCAAAAACACCCTTATGGGGATGTTTTCTCCTCGAACAGGGGCCCCGTCCATCACTTCGAACTTGCCCACTGTTTCGTTTTCTGAGATTGCATTTGACCCTGCCCCGATGGTTTCTTTGCGGATGATTGCAACTTCCATGTACTTGATCCGGATTCTGACTAACAAAAAGTAAACCTTGCCCACAATGCTTTCCTTCAAATGGTACTTGTGGCGGTTGTACTCAAACTCTATGTGAAGGCACTCCTCGATCCCTACCTCCATCTTGATGCTGGTATCGTCTTCAGGCTCGTTGGTGGGGTTGTACACGCAGAATTCCTTCTCCCGTATGACGTTGGAAGACATGCTCCGCGTGATAGTTGCTTTTACTATGTACCTCAACTTGCAGAACTTTCCTAGGTAAGTTTCGTAAGGTTTGTCAACTTTGTTGAAAGCAAAAGGAATACTAGTGGTCTCAGTGATCGTTCCGGGGGGTTCCAAGCCCCGGCTCAGAGACACGAAGTCGCAGGTTTGACTGCGTTCGTAAAGCATTTCTATCCTGCCTATGAGCTCTACTTTGATTCCTTGGTGTTCCAGTTTTTTTCCTGGCTTCATGTTAATCTGGATTTTGCCCTTGATGTCTTCGTCTCCAGAAAAGATGTACAGTTCGTGAGACTTGCCGCTTGAATCCTTCAGAGTTGTTGTTTTGCGGGACTCAACTCCTTCAAGTTCCAAGGTAACTTCTGCTTTGGATTTGAACTATGTAGACTTTACCATTTCTTTTTTTCTACTATAAGTTACTCAGTAAACAACTAAAAGCTACTTAATAAAAATGCCAGACAAGGATTCATGGTGGGCTGAAGAACTAGCAAACAACATTGACATCGTAAGGAAAATAGCATTTGTGCCAATCATTGTTGCGTATTTATGCAGAATCGTCCTTATTGCTTTAGGCTTCAGTGTCTTCCAAAAGAACTGGCAAATTGCATCCTTTTTAGTGAGTCCAATTGTTTTTTACTTTCTAAGCAAAATCAAGGTCGGAAACAATGCCTTAGTTGTAATTCTCATATGCCTTCTGACTGAAATTTACAACTTAGCTTTGTGGGCAAATTCCAAGCAAATTCTTGAAAGCCACCAGCCAATTCTTGGCATGATAGCAACATTTTATGTGGCTATTCTGCAGTGCTCCGTACTAGAAAGCCGCACTGCAGTTATACTGAGTGTGGTGAAGCACGTTGTAATTTGGGACGTCCAGAACTACTTTTTTTACGAAGTCAACATAGAAAAACAGTCAGTTTCGATGATGGCAAGTCTGACCTTCGTGATTTGCTCGTGCTGCCATGTTTTTAACCTTAGAAACAAAAGTTACCAAACTTACCTCTACAGAAAGCAACTTGAAAGAACCAAGCACTGTTTGGACTCACTAGTTAGTTTCTTTCCAGACGGACTCATTGTAGTTTCCCAAAACAAAGAAGTTCTTCTGGCCAACAGCTTTGTTGAAGAAAAACTCCAGTGCAGGGCCAACCAAGTAATTGGTATGCTTGAGTCACTTGAATACATTCCTCAAAGACAAATACACTTTGAAAACAGAAGCACACTGCCCATAAGGGACATCGAGGAGGCACTCACCTTTCAACTAGACAGTGAAATGATTTTGGGAGTAGTTGCTTACCAAGAACTGTTCCTCGAACTTAGGGCCAAAAGAATCCTTTGGGAAGAGCAAAGTGCTTTGCTCTTGACGCTGAGGGATACAACCCTTCTGATAAAGCTAGAACAAATGGAAGCTGAAGACAGGTGCAAAACTGCCATGCTCAGGTCAGTTTCACACGAACTCAGAACTCCTTCAAATGCCATACTTTCTTATGTAGACGAAATCTTTGCCCAAGAAGGAGACTTTCTTTCTGACAAAAGCAAAGAGAACTTAAAAGTCATTGAAATATCTTCTAAGTCCTTACTTTCCTTAGTAAATGACTTACTTGACTACTCAAGGATCCTAGCAGGGGCCTTTTCTATTTACAAAGAGCCTTTCAAGGTCAGGAAAGTACTCAAAGAGTGCATTAAAATCTTTGAAATCCAAGCAAAGAAAAAGGGAATAGCCTTAATTCTAAGAATAGACCCTACTTTGCCCACTAAAGTCTACACTGACCACAAAAGACTTACTCAAATAATACTTAACCTCGTATCCAACGCACTTAAGTTCACCAAGCAGGGATACATTGAAGTTTGCGCAACCTTTAACAGCAAGTTCCTTTTGGGTATTTCAGTGAAGGACACTGGCATTGGAATCCCAAGGGACAGAATCCGACAACTTTTCAAGTTGTTCAGTCAAGTGCACACCCCAGAAATCAACTACGGCGGCTGTGGACTAGGCTTGAATATATCGAGTTTACTCGTAAAAGAACTAGGAGGAGACCAAATCTTAGTAGACTCTTGCTTAGAAAAAGGCTCTGAGTTTAGCTTCAGTGTTCCAATACTCCAAGAAACTCCTGAGTACGCTTTGGAAGACGAGCTAGAAGTCCCAGAAGAAACTACTGAAATCATCAGAGTCAAGCAGTCCATACAGTGTTTCGCACCTAAAAAACAAATTTTAGATGTACTAGTAGTTGATGACAACGACTTCAACCGCGAAATCCTAATTGCAATTATCAAGAGAGAAGGCATTACTTGGATGCAGGCTTCAAACGGAAAAGAAGCTATTGAGTTAGTCCAAAGAATGGACTCCCAGGGGCTAGGCTTCAAAGTGATTGTGATGGACTGCAACATGCCTGTCATGGATGGTTGGGATGCTACTAAAGAACTCCACAAACTCTACCAAGAAGGCAAGTTAAATACAAAGCAAAATGTAATTGGCTACACTGCTTATAACAACGAAAGCGACATTGACGAATGCTATAAAAGCGGCATGGTTTTACACCTAACTAAACCTGCCCAGCCTAGTTTGATTCTCAGCGCTCTCAGACGTTTCATTTAGTAACTAATAATGAGAACTTTGTTGAGTTTAGAAGTCATATCTTTAGCACTTACAGTTCTTCACCTTGTGTTTTACTCACACCTTGAGTTCTTTTCAGCCAAACTGACCCAGGGCCTCCAGGTAGTTCCTTTGTCATTCTTAATGCTGTTCCTAGCCTTTGCCACTGAAGCAGTCTACTTTGTAGTGTCTGCTTACGTTTACATTTTCAGAAACAGGTACATAGGAATGCTGGGACTCATGGGAACTTGTTTTGGAGCTTCTCTTGCCAGCACTCTCAAGCTTTGCTTCACAGAACCAAGGCCTTTTTGGGTGTTTACTTTCATTCAAGGAATAGGGTGCAACAAGGGCTTTGGAACTCCTTCTGGGCACTGCCTTTCTGCTTCAGGGTGTATTTCTTCAGTCTGGAGTGAGTGTGACCAAAAGTGGACAAAGTACGCAATGGTAAGTGCGCTAGGAGTCACTATTCTCAACAGAGTTTACCTTGGAGTGCACAGTCTAGACCAAGTGGTGCTTGGGTCTTTTTACGGACTGACTTTAGGTGCTTTCTTAAACACCCAAGTGGTTAGAAAAGCAGTGTTTGAGATGTCCAACGATTTAAGGAAGATGCTTACTTTCCAGGGAGTAATAGTGGCTATGCTGTTTGTAGCTCTTATGATTTATGAATTTAATCAGCCCAACTGGCAGCAAGTATGGAACCAGAACTACGAAACACACTGCGGAGGTCGGATTTCTAAAAACATAACTTTCACTAAGAACTACCTAGAAACTACTTTGCTATTTATGCTCTCTGGATTCATACTGGGTTACCACTTACTTGGGACTCAAATGATTCCTAAACCATCTGCCAAACTTTACCTTTTTTCTCTGAGTTTGATCTTAGGACTTTTACTGGTGGTTTTTGGGACTTACCAACTGTTTAACTATATTTTCGCTAACAGCTACATTTACCTGCCTTTAGGGGTGCTTAATTTTGCTACAGGAATTAGCCTCTCCTACTTAGTCCCTAAAGCAGTGATCCGCAAGTACCCCATGGCCCACGTTAAAGCTTCTCACTTTTCTTCATTTGAACTTAATTCACTATAAAATTACTTAAAGTTTCATTAGTCCCCAGTGAAGTTGCCCTGGAAAAACAACTCTTCGGGGTGATAGTTCACTTCAACTCTTTTCTCGTTAAACTTCATTCCACTGATTGCAGCCTTTGCTTTTATAGCATCTTCCAGAGTTGCGAACTCAACAAAAATCTTGCCAATTCCAGAAGTGTACTCGCCAGGACGAGGAATCACGATCGAGATAACTTTTCCGTACTTCTTGCACTCCTCCAACACATCCTCGTGAAGGTCCTGAAGGTCCTCTTCATTTTCCAAGTCTGTAATCTTAACCATGTTTTTCAGGGCTAGCACTCGCGAGTTGAACTTAGCATAGTTGCACACATCAGGTTTAGGAGGCAACAAGGCTTTAGCTAGCGACTCCTTGCCCACCATCGAAATCTGGGCTTCACATCCCGATACTGTAAGAGTTCCTTGGTGCAAAATACTAGCCATGCCTTCGTCTTCTTCGTAATCAAATATTGCGTACCCTTGAGTAAGCCCTGTCAGCACGTCACTAGGCATGTCAAAGCACTTCAAACTTCCAAACTGCTCAAGAACACTTTTCATCTCTTCTTTCAAGTACCCGTGAGGAATCCCACTGATCATAAGACGCCCTTGACCCCCTAGTATTTGAGACGCCATTTCCTCGCTGATCTTGTCAAGCCC
Source organism: Fabrea salina (assembly GCA_022984795.1). Lineage (NCBI taxonomy): Eukaryota > Ciliophora > Heterotrichea > Heterotrichida > Fabreidae > Fabrea > Fabrea salina. The sequence goes on along the minus strand of JALIHJ010000016.1, from coordinate 12,963 downwards.
CACTGCAGAAGCACTCAACGCGTGCAGACCCGACACTGTTGGGGGCTGGTTGCCAGCATACGACTTAGGCTTTCCTACCCTAAGGGCTTGGTTCATGAGAGTGATGTTGTTGAGTTGGTACCCAGCTTGGGTCTCTTCAATGCTTCTGAACTCTACAAAGGCGTAATGCCCATCATTACTAATCCACACTGAAAGAACAGGTTCGCCTTCCCCAATCTGGAGGCCTCTACTCTTCATTGCTTTGTTCAAGAACTCAAGTAACTGATTAGAAGTAATACCGGCAGGAAGGTTGCCAATATAAAGCTCTCGGTCGATTTTGTGTGCTTGCACAGAAGGAATAGTTGAACCCACTTGCTGGATCTTGTTGATGTACTCTTGTGGAGTCAAAGAGTTTGAGTTTTCGCCCCAAACTCGTCTGTTATATTCCACAAAGGTTTTTGGAGGACTGTCGAACTTATACCGGGGAGATGGAGACCGGGTACTTGAAGACGACCGCTTCTGAGTTTTCCTTCGTCTGTGTCTGTGGGGAGACCTTCTGTCACGGGACCTGTGTCTGGAATGCCTATCCCTAGATCGGGGTTTTTCTCTGGATCTTGAGTAATCCATTTATAAGCCCTTTTCTTAAATGGCAAATAAGATTGCAGTAGTCACTGGAGCCAACAAAGGAATAGGCAGAGCTATTGTCGAAAGACTCCTGAACGAAGCCCCTGAGTTCACCAAAGTAGTTATGACTGCCAGAGACTCCCTTAAGGGAACCCAAACTAGAGATGAAATACTCAAAACTGGACAAGAAACCAGACTAGTTTTTCACCAACTCGACATCACTGACTCTAGCAGCATCCAGAACTTCGCAGACTTCCTAAGCAGTGAGTTTTCGCAAATAGACGTGCTGGTGAACAACGCAGGCATAGCCACTAGAGGAGACGCTTTTAGTTACGATGTTGCCTACACAACCCTTAGCACTAACTTCTATTCTACTGTTAAATTGACTGACTCTTTGGTTCCTTACATAAAGGACACAGGACACATTATAAACATCAGCTCCAGGTTGGGGCACGCGTCACACATTACTAATGAGTTTCTCAGAACCAAAGTGCTGAATGTTTTAACCAGAGAAGAACTTTTCGCCCTTGCAGAAGACTTTCTTGAAGGAGTCAAACTCGGAAACCACTCTGAAAAAGGGTGGCACAACAACACTTACTCAGTGTCTAAAATACTTCTTAACTGCTACACAAGAATACTCAGCAAGGAAGTCAGCATGATGGTTAACGCTGTAAGTCCTGGTTGGGTCAGAACCGACATGACAGGAAGCCACGCTGCTTTGTCACCTTTTGAAGGAGCTGAAACTCCTTTGTTTTTAGCAAGGCTCCAGAACTACCAAACAGGGTGTTTTTGGAAAGAATGCAAAATCCAGGACTGGGAGTAACTAATTAATATATATGGCATCACAGGTAACGCGTAAACAAGGGAGCTTCACTCCAGAACTACAATAACCAACTCGTGTCGCAAATAGAAGAGTTAAGGGAAAAAAGAAACGAGCTAGAGAACACCATACACCAAGTCATGAAGGAAAAGTCCCTGCTAGAAAAAGAGATTGCTGAAATTTCTGAGGAGTTGTCCCATGTGAACGGTAATTTCAAATTAGAAAGTTTAATCAAAAAGCAAAAACTAAGAAATGAGTACGAAAGAACCATCCAAGAAACTGAAGGAGCTTACGTGAAGATCCTTGAAAGCTCCCAAACACTGCTGCACGTACTTAAAAGAGAATGTATCAACCTCAACAAAAAATACTTTAACTAAGTTGCGTTGCTAAGCTTAAATACTTAAAGTAAAGTTTGAGAACCTTCCTCTCCAGCAACTTCAGGTGCAAAAAGAAACTCCAGTGACTGGCTTTGCAAAACCTGTCCGCCAACTCAGTTCTATAGTTTTCATAGTTACCTCCTTCAAGTTTCTTACTTATCAATTTGTAGTCACTCAGGCACCTGTTTAAGTTGTTGTGCAGCAAAACGTTTCTGTATCTCTTCAGCACCACAAATAGGCTTTCGGGTTCTGATTCTTCAGGAGTTATTGAAAAAAGCTCTTTGAATAAAAACTTTATAAATTGATTATCCACTTGGTAGACACTCAGCTCGAAAATGCAAGCTCCTTTTTTCCTGTACCTAACTAAGTTACTAGGGCAGGTTCCATTTGTGTCGTAAAAAACTATAACTTTGTCGTCGATGTTTTCCTCTAATATAAACCCATACTTGAGTAGAAGTTTGATATTGTCGTGCTTATTGTAACTCCAAACCACCTCTTGTCCTTTTCTAAAGTCCCTGTCTGCCTTCATTACAGCACTTCCGGGGCGCTTGAAAATCACTCCTACTTGGCTCTTGTTTGCTTTGCTTCCAAGTGGCCTGGGCATGTGGTTGAACAACTCCAAAAGCGGAAGAAAACATATTCCGTAGACTTTTTTGTCGTACTCCTCACCCTTGATGTTTTGCAAGTACTTCCAAGTGTACTTGGTAATATGAAATGCCCTGGAAATCACAGTGTGGTATCCCCACATCCAGGTTTCTTCTAAAAGACACTCTGGACACACTTTTTCAATATCAGGTACTTTTCTCATCGACTTTAGATAGTTCTTTTTTCCCAAGTTGTACTCAATTGGAGTCTCGATTCTGTGCTTTATCCTAAACTGACTGTCTAAGTACCCTAATTCTTCTTGGGTCCAGTTGTAAATGCTTTCCACTTTGCTTGGAGGCAAATGGGCCCAAAGGTTTTCTTCAGCCTTTTCTTTGTTGCAGACCCTTTCATACACCAGATGTCCCACTGCCTTCACTACTTGGTGCTCTTCTTGGAAGTAATCTAGCCACTCAAAGTCTTCGAAACTTACGTACTTATTGAAAACCGAGTCTATTGCTATCTCATCCCCAAGTGAAATCGCTTCTGTAGCAATAACTCCGTAGCCCTTTTGTGGTCCAAAGTAGTGCAACTTGCATTTCTTTAAACCCTTTGATACATCCTTAATGATCCCTCTAAATTCTTCCTCAGAAAACCTATCCGGTATGACAGAAAAAGCACCCAGCAAGTGGAGTAATATTAGCTTTATGATTAACATAACTTTGTATAAACTCAGGTCTTGTATAAATGGATTGCAAAAGTTGCGAAGTGCCACAAACTAACAACTACGTAGTCATCCTTGGACAAGTTCTTTGTCTGCCTTGCTACAAACTGGAATTCTACCTAGAGGAACAGTCTGAATGCTTCCAGTGCAAGACCGTTCAAAGGAGAGAAGACCTTTACTATTGCTCTGACCTTAACTTTAGATGCAGAGCATGCAGACCCCAAGATCGGTCTGGAGAATGCAAAGACTGCCAAAGAAACCTATTAGGTAAAGAGTTTGTCTACTTTGAGGAGAAGTTCTGTAAAATCTGCTACATGGACAAATCCTTTGAGTGTTCTTTTTGTGGAATTGGGACTAGCCTCAGACAGATAGTTGTTGACTCCAGAAAGAGCATGGTTTGCATTGGCTGTCCATTGCAGAACCTAGACTCTTCTGGAAAACATTGCAATGACTGCAGAATTGAACTCAAAGGTTACCTTCTTTACTCCAAAAGAACCCTTTGCTTTGATTGCTGGGACGGAAGCCCTGCAAGATTCAAACTCAAGAACTCCCTTGTCTTAATTTCCAGCCAAATCACCACTGAAGAAAGGACCCTCTGCAAACTCCTCAACAAACTCGACGATAAGCTCTGGACTTACGGAAAGTTCCTTTCAGACCACTCCAAAGCACCTGAACAAAAGGTAGCTAAGAGAAAGGCAATCACTAAACTGGTTGCTGAAGTCAGGTCTGAGTTCTCCGAAGTAAACCAAGAACACAGTATTGTCCAGGGGTTCGACTTCTACAAAGGCACAATGCTGGCAGTCCAAGCACTCCTGAACTCCTTAGAAAACCAAGAATTCCTCAGGGCTGAAATTGATGGGTACTACCTAGTCTGGGACTACTTTTTGAAAGAAAAGTTACTGAGGGTTTGGGTGGTGCTCAAAGACACCAACGATGTGCCTATCCAGGTCTTTTTCTGTGATAGGCTTTTGTACTACTTTAGTTTCTTCTCTGAAATGACAAGCATGTTTGTCGGGGTAATCAACAAAGCACTAGAGGGCTTCCAAATAACTCAGCCCCTTCCACAAAGCATCAAGGATGTTCTCTACAGTGTGATGAGCACTGAGTTCGTGAAGCAGAAGTACCTTGAAGAGCTCAATCTAAGTCAAGATTACTTACAGGTACTCCAAAGCACCCTTGAAAAAACCTACTTGTGCAGTCGAGGACTAGAAGACTGCGGAGTGTCTCTGATGGATGGAAGCATCTTGATTAAGGACTACAGACACTCCCCTAGGAAGCACTCTGGGTCCCCTAGCAAAAAGCCCAAGCTTGACGAATCCTCTGATGAAGCTATTAGCACTGGGTGTGTACTAATTTGCTTCATTCACGAATTCGCTCACATTTTAGCTAGGGCTGACTTATCTCGAGGTTTAGAGTTCGTGCAGTTAATCAATTCCCCTGATAAGTACGCTATGAATACCCAAAAGACAGAGAATGGGTTTTACATGGAGAAAAAGCTTCTGAACGAGAATGAAAGCCAAAGACAAGTACTAGTTCAGGATGCAGCAGAACTGATTGTGAACCCTCAGAACTGGTGTGAAGGAATTCAAGAAAAATTCCAACTGCTGAACAGAAACCAAGCAAACAAACCAAGCATCACCCTGAAGAGGTTCAAGAAGTGTTCATTGCACGAATAATAACTTAATAAAATACTTCTTGAGTACTGAGTCTCCTGTACTTAGAATAAGTTTAAGTAGGATATAAAATGGAGTGCTCAAATTGCAAATCTTTGGTCGAAAGCATCAGAGCTGTGTTCAACGGCCAGACACTGTGTCTCAAGTGCTTTTATTGTGAAGAGAAGCTTCTTGGGGAGGAGCATTGCAGTGTATGCAATAGAATAAATTCAAGATCTAAACTTTTCTATTGCTCAGACCAAACCTTTAAGTGCCAGATATGCTTTTCTGGAGCAGATATGCTGTTAAAAACCTGCAATCTATGCAGAGAACCAAGTTCCCTCCTCTACTTCAATGTTTCTGATGAAGTAGTTTGTGAGCAGTGCTTAAGATCAAAAAAGCTTGAATGCTCTCTGTGCAAGTTCCCATTCCTGAAGAAGTTCTTAGTTCCAGATCGTTATGGGTGTTTTGAGTGCTTGTTCTGCAACAATAAGCAGCGTGAACTCAAAGAAATCCCATGCGAAAACTGCGGTTCATATTTCGGGAATTACTACAGTGCATCTGGTTCCCTTATAAGGTGCTTGAACTGCTATGAAGAAGGGCCTCTCAGAGTAAAGGCTAAACTCCGGGGAAAGTTTAGTTCTTGCTCTACCCAAGGATTCACTGCCCAAGAAAAGGAGTTCCTCAAAGCAGTCAACAAAATGGACTCCTTTGTTTGGGATAAACTGAATTCTATCACAAAGGGACATTCTAGAATCGAGAAGAAGGCCAGTGAGTTCAGGAGTTTGAAACAAGACCTTCAAACTCTTAGTCAAGAACCTGGATTCTACCAATACCCTCCAAAGTACCAACCCAGTTCAGAATTCAACTTCACTGAAGCAACTAAGGAATCCATCCAAGTGCTGTTTGAAGCTTTACTAGATGAAGAGAAGTTCAACCTATCAGCTGTAGAAGCATTCAAGCAACTCTGGAGTTTCCTGTCCATGAACAGTTTGATGGGAATCTGGCTCAAACTGAAACTTTCTGGGGACAAGCAAATCCAAGTATACCTCTGTGACCGACTGATGTACTTCTTCGATTTCAGAGGTTCAGGAACTATCCACCTTTTTACCAGCACTATAAACAACTTCCTTGCTCAAGAAACTACTTTCAGTGTCAAGATGCCTGATGAGTTCATAGACAACATCAGGGCTGTTATGCTGACTCCCTTTGTGAAGTCCAGTTACTGTGCTGAAATAGACGAGGGTCTGCAAGAAAACTACGAATCCATTCTAGAAGCAACTCTTCAAGAAACTTACCTCTGCAACCCAGACATACTTGATGGTTGTGGAGTTTCTTTGATGACGAGAACTGTGCTGATCAAGGACTACAGACTAGTGAAGTCCATTACTAGTTCTGAAGTCCCAAAGAAGAGAAGGTCTGAGGAACACCCTAGTCAGCAACTCTACAAAGCTTCTACACTGATTTGTTTCCTGCACGAGTTTGCCCACATTCTTGCTAGGGCTAAAGTAGGAAACTCCGAAGAGTTTGTGAAGTTGTACGACTCCCCTCAAAACTTCAAATACAACACTAACCTTGTAGAGAACGGGCAGTACATTGAATACAAACTGCTCAAGGAGCCAGTCCTCGGGAAATCCCAGACACTAACTATGAGTGCTGCCGAGTACATTCTGGCTCCTGACAACTGGACTGAAGGAGTGGCTGACGAGTTCCAGAGTTTAAAGAAAAACACTTCTCAAGAAACCATGACTCTCAAGCACTACGGTCGTCCATTCTGCTTAATGATTAATGATTAAAGATGATTAGAGTGTTTTGTCTGTTTATGTTTTGGAAGTAATGCCTTGCTCGACTGACTTGTTTCTAGTAGAAACTCAGCTAGGTTTGGTGCCTAAATACTTGAGTGTCTAGTGATTGACTATTTAAAAGACCTCACTAGGTGTTGTTTCTTTAGTCACTTCTTTACAAGCACTGAGTTTCTGTTTGTATAAAGAACTAGTCTTACTCAGCCTAGAATTAAATAGACAAGTATTCAGAGTTTGATTGATCTGTTTGAGTAATTTGCATTCCTTAGTTATAGACACCTGCTAATTCAACACTACTGCTTTAAGACTAGCAATGAGTTGTTATTCTGGTGTTTGTTTATGAACTGTCTTTTTGAGTCTTGGTTGTTGTTCTGCTTTACACTCGATGTCAGTACGCTGCCACTAGGTCTCTAACCTCTAGTAAGTTCTTTCAACTAATAAGAACTTTAGAGTTCAGTCTAGGTAGAAATATCCTAAGCAACATTGTTGTTTCCCACTGTTCCAATACTCTAGTGCTTAGTTGTGTATTATAGTTAGTTTCCTTTACTTTTCCATGCTTTTGTTTGTCTTTTGTTCTTTGTGAAGAAGTTCAGTGGTTTTCAAACCTTGTTACTTAACTCAATAGCCCTTCACACAAACTAGTCATGACATCAAGTTCCTCTACTAAGTAACTAAGCATACACTCTAGAAAGAAAAAGGCTAAACATTGCAATTCCATCAAAATCATTTCTTATTCCTACTAACACCTTAGGAATAACTACTTTAATGAATTATTTAACCAATACAGAGAAGTGAACTATTCAGTCTTACTAGATCTGTTTACTTTTGAGTGTTGTCGCAATGCTAAGTCGTATTGAGATCACTCATTCTTAGAGTTGTCTTCATCTCTTGCTTTGTTTGGACTTCTCAAAGCACTAGGCATCAACAACAATCTTTTCTTCGCATGGCATTGTGATTGTAGTTTCAATATACACTGTTTCTTCGTTGTAAGTAGAGTATTTAGAGTTGGACAGAAGAATCCCTTCTTGTAGCTTCTTGTCAATAGTAGGTAAGGCAGCCTCAATGATAAATTTGAGTGTTGGTTTAGGGCCTTTAATGTCTATGCTAGTATTTAGGGTGTTTTGCACTACCTTTATTGACTCTACCTCCAAGTCGTCTAGAACCCAGTCTTTTGCAATTGCTGTGGTGTTGAACTGTATTGAGTTTTGGAAAACAGCACAGTGTTGACTCACTATTCAAGTCAGTAGTTTCTTAATGAGTCCTTTGTCCTACAAAGCACTGGATATTGAGTCAGGTGTCTTTTCCTTACTAACAAACATTCCAGTGTGTTTTTCCCAGGAAGTAGTTTAACTAGAAGGAATCATTTGTTCAGCAATGTTACAGGTGATTATGTCTATTTTGTAAGCTCAGTATAGCCTGTGTTCAAGGTATAGCAGTAAGTATGATCTGGATTCGTTTCTCTTTACTTTCAAAGTCTGGCAAGTAGGGTTGTAGTCGGGGTCGTTGGTGTCTATGAATATTTTCAGAGCTTAGATTTCAGTGTAGTTGTCAGAAGTAAGTGAGTAGTCAATCGGTATTGGGTAGTTGTCGAGATTGAAGACAAAGACTCTGGAGTGACCCCTGGATTGACTTGTTTATTTGTGTTCTATGTCTCCCTTGCTGCTGTGATCTGGTTAGAAATGTCACCTATCCAACTGTGCTCAAACTTAATGTCTTCAATGGTCACTACTGGTTTTGCGCTCCTTCCAGATATCTCCATTTGTACAGTTAGTTTGTGCAATGCTTCCAAACTCTTCTACTCGGAAGCTGTGTGGTACTTGGAGTCAGTTTAGCACACTCCTTCAATTTGAGAATGTACTTGTTAGTGTGCTCAACAAGACGCAGAGTCACTGACACTGAAGTTTATTCGTAAAGCACTATGTAGTACACTTCAACTTTGATTCCGTATCAGTCCTTCCCTATTCCTTTGCTGTTTAAGTACCGGTTCCATTCCTAAGTTTGAGCTCATTGCCTAGATCCACAACCAGTTTCATTTCATTACCAATTTTAAGTGCTTGTTATATTGTTTTTCATTCTGTGTTCAGGGTGCTTTTCTTGTCCTTCACTATTTACTTCACTTGATACTCTGGACTTCTTTCTTTCCAGTGTGCATGTTAGTTACTTTCCTCTACTTCTGTTTGGCTCAGAAATTATGAAGAAGTTCCCAGTGGTTTCAAACCCTGCTACTTAATCAGCAACCTATTTGCAGAGTGGTGCCTTTCCTCTACTGCACTTTACAAAGCAAACTCTAAGTATTGCAAAGTCCATCAAATCATTTCTTATTTCTGACTACTTTAAGAATTATTCAACTTATACAGAGAAGTAACTATTCGTCTTCTCGGATCAATCTGTTGTCTAAGTTCTAAGTTCTGTTAGGTGAGACTCAGAGTTGTCTTCGTTGATTTCTTGCTTTGTTTGTACTGTGCATGAACATTGTGATTACTAGCTTAGTATGCAGATGCTCTAATTACTTATTCACAGCTATGTTCTCTTCAGACTTCTCTCTGATGGGTGTCCACTCATAACCTTCCAAGTTTACTCACTGCCTCCAGCCTTCTATGCCCTAGACTTTAACTTAGTAAACTCACATTGCTAATCAGAATCCCGTAGACTGTGACTCTAAGATGATCTTTCAGACATCACCCTAACCCATTGATTAATTCAACCAAGTCCTAGTTGCTATAACCCAGTCAAACTCATATCCCTTAATTCAATGGCTAATAAAATGTTCAGTCGAGTCGTCCGCAACTTCCACAAGCTCAGAGTTCCCCAGGGATACTCCGGAGACTTGAGACTTTACAAGTTCAGATTCGAAAGGTTCACCCAGGGAGAGAATATCGCTGAAATAGGCGGAAAGTCCTTATTCGCAAATACTGACGGCATTGTGTGGAAAAAGCTCAAGCAAGACAACCTCACTGTTGAGGAAGGCACAGAAATCTACGAAGTCGTCAACTTCCCTCCTTGGCTAAGAATGATTCCTCCGAATGCACTTATATCCTTCCTCGCACTCTTTGTGGCCTACCTAGGCTACATGAACCAAAGGAAATTCAACGAAGAACAACTCCAAAACAATAAGATAGAGATCGGGCTTAAAGACCCCCAATTCAGCGTCCAAAAAATCAAAGAGACCTTGACTCAGCCCAAGCTAGCACCTAGAGGTAGAAGGGACTTTGATTGAAAACCCTGAACTTACTCAAAGATGGATTAACCACCTTGAAAAGCCCATTGAGAGGGGGGTTGACGTGGTCTACGGACCCAAAGGCATAGGCAAGTCTACCTTTATGCGAGAGACTTTGCCATGTCATCAGCAACCCTCAAGTGCTCAAGGAGTACTCAGACACTGAGACCCAGTTCGTTTCTGTGTACGTAGACTTGAGAGAAAAACAGGAGAATCTATGGCTGAACCTTTACTCAGTTTTGGGAGCCGAGGGCTACTCAATAAATAACAAAGTTATCCTCGAAGACTGTCTGAAAGACTTGATTGAGGAAGGAAAAAAGCCAGTCCTCATTTTTGACAACGTGCAAGACATCCTACAAGGCGACTACAAATCTTCAGAAGGGGCTTCCTTCATCAAAGACCTGATACTCGATTTCGCTGGAGAAGAGGCTAGCCAAAGTGATTCTAGTCAGCAGTGATCAACACCTTCCAGGCCGAATTGGATCGCTCAGCATAATTGATGAAGAATTCGATGTTGATGCTTTTCAGTTCAGCTACCCAGAAGGAGAAGAAGTCACCAATTGGATGAAGCAAGTAGCAGAAATGGACAGCAGGTCAGTGACAGATGAAGACCTGCAGTTGTACCTGAAGTACCATGGCTCACTAAGAGGGTTCAAGAGAATTCTGCTTTAAGTACAAAGACATCAGTTTGAAGGAGTACTTAAAAGAAGGCATCAAAAAACGCTTAAACACACTGAGGACTCAAATTAAGATTTCAAAAACTGACGAAGCTGAACTAAAGGAAGTGCTCAAGCCTCTTTTCCAAGACTCAGTCATGGAATTTCCTGGTGAAATGGAAGGGTTGTTCTTAAGACTGATTGAGGAGAATTTCATCAGAAGATTCGATAGAAGATTACGTCACATTCAACTCAAGAGTCTCTGAATCTGTTTTGAGAGTTTACTTTGGAGAGCATGGTGACTCGGAGTTCTTAAAAGAATTAATTAACCAACCAAGATAACTAATCTTATTAATTATCCAATTATTGATTAACTTGTTTGGTTGCTGGGTCTTGATGCATAATGATTTAGGGATATTCAGCAACAACTACTTGGGTCAATTTAATTAATACTAAAATAACATTACTATAACAAGTGTTTGATTCTGCAGTCTTTAAGTAGCATATCACAACTTGGATTCTTTAAGCTAACCGCTAAGTTGTATTGAGTGTTCTTTTTTCAGTTAAGTTCTGGGTCCTTGTTTGTTAAACTCAATCAACTTCTTTGTTATGCTTTGATTTTGAGTTCTCATATGGATGCTACACCCAGTATAAGGAGTTCAGATCTCTAAAAGGGTCCTCAGCTTCAATTGCATTCAGAGTCTTCATTCTTACCTACCTTTACACCAGAAGGTCTATAATGGTATGGTTTTTTCAGTACTACATACTTCAATCTGCTAGCTTCAGAAGTACTTGTTCCAAGACATCTAAAATTAGAAAACATGTTAAGTACTTCCATCGAGATCTATTGTTGACATGTACCTCCGGTTCTTATCATTTAGAAGACTCAGATAATTGTTCCATGGTGCGTTGTTACTTAATAACTTCCTTTGAAATTCACTCTAAGATCAAGGACATTTAGATCTACCAGACTTCTCTAACTTGGAATTCCTTTAGTGTGTGTTCTGATTCTAGTTACCAATTAGGACATTACACACTATCTAGTTTTGTTCATTGTCTACCTATAAGTCTAGTAGCAATCATTCATTACACAACTCAAGGACAGAATGCCAGCTAACTAGATGCTTTACTACTTGTTTATGGTAGTTACTTCTTCAGTCTCTTTGATTTTGAGTGAGTTCTTCTTCAGGATCATGATCTTTGTTGTCAGAGTTTCTGAGCCTAAAAGTACTAAGATCTTAGTGTGCAGAAAATATATTAGTTTAAACTTTAACTGAATACTTTCGTTTTTGAAGGTGCATAACGTTTAAAGGTACTCACAGTCTTAACTTTTGTTCTCTAGAAGACCCTTGAAGAGTACTAATCAAACAACCCAATGCAGTCTTTTGAAGTGTTTGAATACTTTCTTTCAATACTCAGAACAACTGAAGAGACTTTGAATTAACTTCATTGAACATTGATGACAACTAAAGACTTAGACCAAAGAACACTAATCCTGGAGGAGTACTTCATTGCTGAGAGAAGTGCATTGTCAAAGCAATCAACCAACAAGACTCTAAAGAACTCTTTGGAGGTATTTAATAGAGTCAGGTTTGAAGTGAGTGCTTTTGAAGGTTACTACTTAGTAGTCATTGACTAATTGATTCCTTTTGTAAGTCTCTAAACTGCTTATATTCATGAGAAGGAACTATGTTGAGTGACTAAGTATTCAAGGTTGCTGAGTTTAGACTTATTGCCACTACTCAATTTAATCTACTTCAATTAAACACTCAATCACCAATTATTCTTGATGACTAGAGTGTCTTCTACTGAGTAACATTCAGAACTCACCATCTAATAGACACTGCCTTAGTTATCTCTTAGTGATCTACTAAGTAACTACTTAGCAACTCATTACTTAAGACTCCAGTGCTTGCTTTAGTTCACAGACATACCAATACTCTTATTTAGTGACCAGTTTATTCTGAGTGATGAGCAACCTTGTATCTACCTTTCTGTTACAACCTTGTATTTACTACAAACTTTCTGTTATATTCTTGTGCCATGTCTGCTTCATCTACTTTACTGTCTTAAGTCATTCATATTCCATGTACTTATTCATTGCTTAGTTCCAACACTGTTGTTTACTCTAAGTACTCAGAAATTACTTCATCTACTTTACTGATTTAAACTATGTCTCATATGATCTGCAAACTAACCTACAATAATACTCCATTACTATTTAGTTAACTTATTCACTGTATGTATTGAGGTTAGGGTGTTAGGGTGTTAGGGTGTTAGGGTGTTAGGGTGTTAGGGTGTTAGGGTGTTAGGGTGTTAGAGGGGGTGTTAGGGTGTTAGGTGTAGGGTGTTAAGTGTTAGGGTGTTAGGGTGTTAGGGTGTTAGGGTGTTAGGGTGTTAGGGTGTTAGGGTGTTAGGGGTGTTAGGGTGTTAGAGGTGTTAGAGGTGTAGGGTGTTAGGGTGTTAGGGTATTGGGGTGTTAGGAGTGTTAGGGGTGTGGGGTGTTAGGGTGTTAGGGTGTTAGGGTGTT